>JAABKJ010007545.1:58175572-58644728 GCA_011634705.1 Andricus grossulariae | reverse complement strand
ATTTCATATAATGCCTAGATTTTATATGTAATACCTGGCTATTTCAGACGAAGTATGTAATCGAATGCATATTATATACATTTCCTAGACATTTCACTTATTTCCTAGCGAATATATATAATTCCTAGGCATGATATATAATGCCTGGCTATTTCAGGCAAAGTATGTAATCAAACGCAAACTATATACATTGCCTAGGCATTTTATATGATCCCTGGGAATTATATATATAATGCTTAGCACCAGACAGGTAAAGATTATAATCTTTATTTTAAATGTGATGATACAGTTGAAGAAGAGCATGATAAATTGACAAACACTTGTGGAATTCCGCACACGTTTACTCTATAACTATTAAAAACATAACATACTGGAATGACGTTTTGCTTGATACTCAGCTTTATTTTTTACACACTAACACTTTTTTATTTAACTAAGTTGATTTTGTTTTAGTTTTCAAAAGTGTTTTTTTTTTTAAATTTTCGCATTTTTTAATTAAACGTCCTAAAACATTGCAAGAATAGGGTGGTCCAAATTTACACCTATACGTACGTCTCGTCAAGGTGGGCGGAGAACGTGGGAAAATATATACAATTTTTGTAAATTTAATTTAGAATCTTCAATCTTAGGTAAATCAAGTTGAAATTCAACGTTTTTTTAATAGCTATTAAATGCGAATAAAAGCTTATTTTTTAAATATCACGACCATAAGTCTACTTTGAAGGCTTCCAAAAAAAGCTTGTGAGTAAAAAATTTAGTTTTGCGAGTTTGCTAGTTTTTTCTATATTTTTCAACTTTTTATCCACTTTTCAATTAGTTTTAGATAATAATAGACGCGATTTAGCAAATATACTTGTTTGAGTTTATAATTATTGTTGCGTTTTTTTCTGAAATTTTGAACTTTTTGTTTACTTTTAACATTTGCATTAACTATTACCTCACTCTATGTACACAGTGGACTATAACTTAAAAATTTCAACAACAAAGAAACTCCCACAACTATCCAGCATAACTTTAGGAGAAGACAGTTATGAACAATACAAATTTGTTAGAAAACACTAGATTTGTTGAATTGTATTCATTATCATCTCACACTAATTGGAGAGTAGAAAACATTTTAAATATTTAATCAAAAACCACAAATTTCTAGCATTATTCAAAGCAATATTGTTAAAAATAATACTGAGTTGTTTCAGCAAATATTTTTGCCAACTTGAATTAATTATTACCTCACTCTAATCGAAAAGTTGAAAATAAGTTATAAATTCGAAAAAACTGCGACCTCCGAACTCTATTCTCACTGAAAATTCCAAAAAACTATCATTATTGTTTAATTTATGTATATAAATATCTAATTAATAATAGAAAGTATTATTTTATGCATTATAAGTAAATTGAGCTAAAAACTCGCAAAAAATAATTTTTCACTGACTGGAATGTTTGAGGCCCTGAAAACAGACTTCTGGGAGCGATATTTAAAAAATAAGTTTTGATTTGTATTCAAACGAATAAAAATTAGGAAGAAATTCTAATGCATTTTTAATTATTTGTCGAAAACTGAGGGAGATTCTATTTTTACATTGACCGAGCTTTCAGAGCACATCGTAAACTATCTTGAAAATTTTTTTTTATAGAAACTCAAAAGTCGATTGTTTTAAAAAATTGAGTTTGAATATTTGTTTCTAAAGAATCAAAAAATTTATTAAATCTCTGTTTTCAACAAATATATTTTTTCAACTGCATCTTATTATGAATCAATGGCTACGCAATCTGTATAATAGAGAGTATTACATACTTTGCCTGGAATCTGTTGGGCATTATATATAATGCATAGGGATTATATATATTCAATAATATTTTGAAAATCGTTTTTAATAGTAAAACCTTTTCCATTAAAATAATTTAAAGTCGATACAAAAATAATAAAGATTCCTTGGTCGGAGACAAATCGATTGACCTATAATAGAATACATTTTATTGAAGAGTACGGAAGTTATGGTAATGAATATATTTTAAAAATCGATTTTTGTAGTGAAAATGTTTTTATTCTTATAATTTAAAGTTAATGTAAGGATAAAAATGATGTGCTGATTCGAGACGAATCGATTGACATATAATATTGATACACTTTATTGAAGAGTAAGAATGGTAATGCATAAAATTTGAAAATACGTTTTTTTATGTTAAAACATTTTTCTTCAACATAATCTAAAATTAATGCAAGAATATAAAAGGATTGACCTACAATAATAATACATTTGATTATAAAGTACGCAAGTTATGGTAATTAACATATTTTTAAAATCGATTTTTATAGTAAAAAATTTCTCATTCTCATAATTTGAAGTTGATGCGAGAATAAAAAATTTGTATTGATTCAAGACGACTCGTTTGACCTATATTATGGATACATTTTATTGAAGAGTAGGGAAGCTACGGTAATGCATAATATTTAAAAATACGGTTTTCTATACTAAAACTTCTTTTATTAACATAATTAAAAGTTAATGCAAGAACATAAAAGATTCCTTAGTTCAGGACGAAACGTTTGACCTACAATATTAAAAAATTTCAATCAAGTGTACGGAATTTATGGTAATTGATATATTTTTAAAATTTATTTTTATACTAAAAATGTTTTCATTCTTATAATTTAAAGTTCACCCAAGAATAGAAATAATGTATTGATTCAAGACGATTCAATTGATCTACGATATACATACATTTTATTGAAGGGTAGAAATGGTAATGCATAATATTTAAAAATACGGTTTTCTATAGTAAAACTTTTTTCTTTAACATAATTAAAAGTTAATGCAAGAATGTAAAAGATTCCTTCGTTCGAGAAAGATCGATTGACCTACAATATTAATAAATTGTACTTAAGAGCACGAAAGTTATGATAATGAATATATTTTTAAAATCGATTTTTATAGTAAACATTTTCTCATTCTCATAATTTAAAGTTGATGCGAGAATAAAAAATTTATATTGATTGAAGACGTATCTATTGACCCATAATATTGGTACATTTTATTGAAGAGTAGGAAAGCTATGGTAATGCATAATATTTGAGAATACGGTTGTTTATAGTAAAACTTTTTTCTTTAACATAATTCAAAGTTGATGCAAAAATATTAAAGATTCCTTGGATCGAGAAAAATCGATTGACCTACAATAATAATACATATGATTGAAGAGGACCCAATTTGTGGTAATTAATATATTTCTAAGATAATTTTTTATAGTAAAAATAGCCTTATTCTCATAATTTAAAGTTGATGCGAGAATAGAAAATTGGTATTGATTCAAGCCGAATCGATGAACCCATTATATTGATACATTTTATTAAAGAGTAAAGAAGCTATGGTAATGCATGATATTTGAAAATACGGTTTTTTATAGTAAAACTTTTTTCTTCAACATAATTAAAAGTTGATGCAAGAATATAAAAGATTCCTTAGTTGGAGACGAATCGATTGACCTATAATATTAATACACTTTATTGACGATTAAGGAACTGATGCTCGTTTATAATATTTGAAACATCTGTTTTACACAAAAAAACTTTTTCCATCGACATAATTCAAAGTTGAAGCATGAATAGAAAAGACTTTTTGATCATTAATTTTCAAATAAAATAATTCTGACAATTTTTGTAAAGAAATCATAAATCTGGGCAAGGGATAGGCTGCGACGGAAAGTTTCCTTTCTCTTTTCCAGCTCGGAAAATTATCATTTCGAATACAAATTTTCATTTTTCTGATTTATCTTTGTATTTAAAATTTTTTTTGTATTATTTTGTATTTTTTGTAAATTTCTATTTTTGAATTGAACAAATTGAAGACCTTGGCTTGTCTATTGTTCAATAAATCACGAATTTTTCAACAACAAAAAACTCGCATTTTTCATTTTTTTGCGTCTCTTGGGTTAAAAATGAACCACGCGAAAGGAAAAAAATCGGATTTTCAGGCAAGAAGGATGTTTTCTGCAGGATCAGTCGCACAGTGGAAAAAAATGACTTTTTTCATTCAAAATGACGTACGACCTACAAATATTGACTGACTTGGACGAGAAAAATTAAAAAAAAAGCTGATAAAATTTCCAAGAAAGCTACGTAGCCTAATGTATGATTTGGTTTTTCAATTTTTAAAATAAATAAACAAATATCACGGTTCATAGATTCACATTAATTGAAGATATTTCATCATGACACAATAAGCAAAACAAAAATTCATAAGCAAATCATTATTGAAAAGTTTGTTTTCTATAATTTTCAATATTTCTACTTTTTTAAAGTTATATTGCAAGACAATTGGATGAAAACAATATTATAATTGAGAACATTTCTATTAGGAACCTTATGATAATTTCTAAAAAATGGATAAAGAACTAAAAGGACTGAGATTTAAAAACCAAACCTATTTTTTCGAAACATGCCCGAATAATACATTTGTTTCTTAAATTTGCTTGGAAAGTACATAAAAAGTTAATAATTATGAATGTCGCTCAAATTATCGCGTGTTTTCATTCGATAAATTTGTTTCAAAAAATCATAAAATTAATCAAAAAATCTTCAATTTTTCTGAAAATATTATAATGTTCCTGATCTTCAAAAAACTAACACCGAAAGAAAACGAATTTTTTCTGTCGGCAAATGCCAAAATAATTAATTTGTTTCCTGAATTTCTTTATAACATTCACAATAACATTATTAGGAGAAATTTCTTTTATTATAATATTGTTTCTATCAAAATTTCTTACAATATAACTTAACGAAATTTCAAATTGTTGGAAATTATATAAAACATATTACCAACGAATGATTTGTTTGTAAATTTTTTTCTTGTTCACTGTATCATGATGAAATATCTTTATTCAATATAAATCTATGGGACGAGCGCCGGAAACGTCAAATAGAAAAAATTTCAATTTTCTTTTTAGAAAATTTTGAGTTTCAGTGTAGAAGAAAAATTTTCGCTTTCCTATTTTGGGCTATGACGAATTCTCAATGAAAGATGTAATTGTTGAAATTTCACACAAAAAAGATTTTAATTTTGAATCAGGTATAATAAAACTGAAACAAAAAAGTCGAATTTTCAACAAAATATGTAAATTTTAAACCAAAGACATGAATTTTCAAACAAGAAGATAATTTCTCACCAAAAAAAGATGAACTTCTAACAAAATACATGCATTTTTTTCAATTGAAAAAATAATTTTGAAAGAAAAAAGATGACTTCTTAACAAGAAATGTGAAATTAAATATTCAAACCAAATAATATTTTTATTTTAAATCAAAAACAGTTACATTCAAACAGAAAACAATTTTTTAACAAAATAGTTGAATTTTCAGTCAAGGCCGAGAAAAAATCAACCAGATTGTTGAAGCTTCAAGCCGTAAAGGTGCATTTTCAACTAAAAAATTGATATACAACCAAATAATAAAACTTGTACTCATAAATATGAATTTTCAACAAAATACCTGAATTTTTGGCTACAAAAGATCAATTTTCAACAAACTAGTGCAACTAATAGCCAATAAATTTGCAATTAAAAAAAAATAATTTTCAGTGAAGAAGGATGAATCCTCAACTAAAAGTATAATAGTTCATATATCGCAACAATAACGAAACTTAATTTGAAATAAAATACAGTTCAATTCAAACCAACAACTAATTTGAAAAAAAATGAATTTTTAACCAAATGAAATTATTTTCTTCCAAAATCATTCAATTTCGAAAGAAATAATTATATTTTCGAGCCAATGATACAACGTTTTACCGAAAAAGATGAATTTTCAATCAAAATAATAAGTAAAATAACTGGAATATTAAGATTTTCGGTTAAAAAAAATTAATTGTGAACCAAAGTAAAATGAATATTCTGAAATCATTTTTTTATTTCTTTCCGAGTGTTTTTATAGATTTTAGATAATTTTGAATTCCAGTGTGGAAAAAAAATTTCAATTTTCCTATATTGGACGATAAATTTCCGAGACTATCTGACACCTCAATTTGAATAAAAAATATGAAAAAAATAGTTGAAAGAACAATAAAATTGATTAGTTGTCGTAAAAAAGAATTGTGTACCACATTTCGAAAGTAACTGAAAAAATAACGTTTTTTATACTCATTGTTATTAAGAAAAATGTAACTAGTTACCAATTCATTGTTAACATTCAAAAGTAATTTCGTCAGCACTATCGTTAACAAAAAAAAGTTACTAGTTACAGTAACAAGTTATTTTTCATTCCTGTAAAATATGCATAATTAAGAAAAAAAACCTTTCAAGAAAGAATACTGATTTCAATCAGCCGAATTTTTATTCATCTCTACAACTTTGCGTTATGATTTGTCTTTTTCAGAAAAATCGATTTTTCTGTGAAATCAGAGAAATTCGCGATGAGCGACATCTAAATATTTTCCGATTTATTTCGCCCTCCACGTGGTTTATTTTCAATTTACAATAAAAAAATCTAAAATGCAAGTTGAAGTTCGGATTCTTATTTTTTGGAAGACCACTATTATATATTCTCCTCAAAGCTTTTCATATTCAAGGCTTCTGGATTTACAATTGAAATTCTCTCTTCCTTGAATAATCTAAAAGCATCTCAAAATGTATACCAGAATAATAATCAGGAGGAAATGCTTATTTTCTTTTCACAATATTTCCATATTCAGTTTTCACATTTTATAAATTCCCGCTGCACTATTCAAAGAGAGAGTACTTCATTGATTATTTACTAAGGGATTCAAAACACAAACAATTTAAAAATGAATAATGACGAATTTTCATATATTAAATGCAAAACAGTTTTAAAATAAGTTTAATTATTCAATAAATTATTTTATTCAACAGATATATATAAAATAAATAATATATATTATTTTTAATTTTCTTTATACAGACAAACATGAATTTGACTGATTTATGTGTAATGAATGTGCAGAGTAGAGGGGTTGCGAATTCCACTTTTGAATAATTGTTCAAATAATTCATTATCATTTATAACTATCTTCTCTTAGATAAATGCTGGGAAAAAGCAGTTTTTTTTTCAAATTTTCAACTTAGCTTTGCATTTTCAGTTATGAACAAATAATAAATAAACATCAGAGAGAATCATTATTTAAAGAATGTTTTTCTTGTGTGCGAATATGTTTTTTCTTAAGTAAAACAGACATTTGAAATATTCTTCAAATTTTCTGTGTTTCTCTTGTTTACTTCAATTATTGATAACAAAGATCAAAGTTGAGGGTTAACATTATTTTGTACCATAGTAAATTTCATAAGCTACTAATATACATATGCGAGATAAAAAAGAATTTTTTCTGCGCAAAAAGATACAAATTTTCTAATTGTTAACCTGAATGATTTTTAACAATGATAAATATTGACTGTTAACAATCGGATGGCGCTTAGGAAGCCTGTTAAACTATTTATATTTATATATGTATGAGAAAAAAAAATTCCGAGACAAATTTAGAAAAATGTTCTATTTTTTAACTTAAATCAATTATAACAAAGCTAAATATTGAGAGTTAACAAATTTCTAAAGGCTAATGGGTCTGAAAAGTTATTTTGATATACATTACATGGGAAATAATTTTTTTCGTGAAAAAAGGATAAAAATGGCTAATTTGTTTATAAAATTTGTTTATACTACAAAAATTGTACAATATAAAAAATATTTGCGATTGTGTATGCTCAGGATTCAATTTAAGTTGATAGCAAATATATTTTAGGATCAAAAGATGAGACAAAAATATTTGTTTTGAACATTCACTTTCAGTAATTTTCTTTTTAAAGGTACTAGAAAGTAAAATAGGCAATGATATCGTGAAGTATTTTTGCCAGAAATGTAATTCTCTTCGATTGAAAAAAAATTGTATAACAGAAATTTGTTTTAGGCATTAAAATTTAAAGAAAAACTAAATTTTTGTTATGACTGAAATATTACTCAACTAGAAATGTCTTGCGAAAATTCAAAAATATAATCCTGATATAAACAAAAAATAGGAGTCAATTATTGTGAATTAATTTGATAAGTAACAAATCAATCCACTTCTTCGACCGACGATGTTCTGGGATTTTAAATTGTACATTTTTTATGTCTTACGTTTCGGTACAATTGCGTACCGTTGTCAAAAGTTTTTTAAAACCTAAATAAAATAATATTTAAAATTAGCAATATTAAACAGGAAAATCAAAAATAAAAAGAATAATTTCATGAACAAATGTAAATTTGTACCTGAAATAAGATTAATTTCGAAGAGTAAAACAAACATCGAAAAGGAACTTAAAAAACCAATGTCAGTTGTAAAGTATTCAAGTCAAAATTTGAGTCAAAAATATAGAAGACATTAAAATTGTTATAGAAGTCTCGAAAAAATTAAAAAAGACTTCACTTATTTGAAAAACTATATCTTAAAAAACAGGAAAAGAGATCTTTATGATGGTTAGGAAGGACGAACAAACATTGACAATATGGAGATACAATAAGACAGTATACGCAATGTGAGAAAAAATTATTTCAACTAAAAAAAATGTGACATTATTTCAAAATACTCTGATAAATTTTATTATTGTTCAAAATTTCAGTATGTAAGTTAACAGAAATATTGCGACATTTGTTTATAAAAGTGGATTCAATAATACGTCGTTGATGAGTATTTTTTTCAGTAGCTAATATCTTAATATTTTTAAAACCAAATCAAAATAATGATTAAATTTCCATGAACATTCACAGCATTTACATTTAATCAGATAAAAAATGCTGAATACATTTTCTATCATATATAACTCTTGAAAAACGGTATTTTAATTAATTTTAATCACCAAAATAGTGGAATTCTTAAAAGTTTTTCCAAAAATTCATCTTGCTCTTTTGCAAAATTAATATGATCTCAGGTACGAATTTTCATTAAATTATGAAATTATTTTTTTATTCTTAATCTTTCAGCTCAATATTGCTAATTTGAAATATTATTTTATTCAGGTTTTAAAACCATTTTGAAAGAGGTACGCAATTGTACCGAAAGGTACGCGAAGGATGGTAAAAGGAGTTTCCTAATTAATAAATTCTGAGTTAAAAAATGTTCTTGGCTTAATTCTTATTTATCATTATGTAGATCGTAAGACATTACAAATTTACTATTCAAAATTTTGGAATTCATTATTTTCTCACAATGTATAAGTTTGCAGGTTGAGGCTTTAAAAAAAGTATTTACTTATCAAATAAGCACTCTAATCAGTATCTTATGAATCTTAAGAATATGTTTGAAAACGTTAAACTTGAAGTATTTTCTCTATTTGAAGGATTAAAAATTTTTTTTATTGCAGCTGCAAAAAACTTCTATTCGAGGGGGTCGAGTAAGACTAGAAAGTCATTGAATTTTGGGTTTATACCAAGATCAACTAGAGATGAGATTCAACATCGAGTTTTGCCCTGGAGTATTTTGTTTCCTACTCACGAACTCGGAGTTACGAAAAATTACAGAAACGTCAGGGAACTCTTTCACGAACAAACTGCAAATGAGAGTGATAAATTCAGATTATCATCCTTTTTGGTGAAAATAAACAAGAAATATACAGCGCTGATATATCCTAATTTACTTGAAAAAGGATCTATTTCAACTGAAAAAGTGACAAAAAATGACTAATCTCTAGCCCAAAAAGTTACGAGAATTGACTAAAAGTGGCAAATGTGCATAAATATTGTGACGTAAGTTCTTTTGCATTAAAAAAAAGGCCGTGAAATTTATCAGAACTCCACGTGAATTTTCACGAATTCAGGATAAATAAAAAAAGTTAGTGGAATTAAATTCTAGTGAATTTCGAGGAATTTAAGGAAAATAAGAATTCAGTAAGATGTGATTCTGGAGGATTTGAAATAATTCAGTATAATTAGTATAATAATTTAGTAGTTTTAGTATTTAAAAGAATTTCAGGGAATTTTCAAGAGATTTAAAAAATTGCAAAGAAAATTATTTGAAGGGATTTAAAAAAATCTCATGCCTGAGAATAGACCCTTACTAAGTTGTCTGAAGTGTTCCATGTTCATCTAAACATTCCACGAATCTTTGTTCGGCTATCAAAATAACAAGATGGACTAGAAAATTGTTATACCTATAACACAGCTCCACCAGCCTCAAATAAAAACGTTGAATTGGTAATTTTACGAAAAACATATATTTTTTCAATGCAAAGTGATCATATCCTATGTTTTCAAGGCCGCTGAGTACGAATTTGGAGTTGTTGTGGTAAATTCAAAAAATACATGTCTTACATAAAATTACCATTTCACTGTTTTCCTTTGAGGTTAGGGACAAAGCGTGGCGTCATAGAACCACAACGACTCCGGATTCGTACTCAGCGACCTCGAAAACATTAGATATGACCACTTTTAATAGGTGCGAAAGATGTTTCACCTTAAATCAGCGATTTTCATGTTTTTTGAGGTTATGGACAAAATCTGACGTGATGGAGCTAAACGGACCCCGAATTTGGATTCAGCGATCCCGAAATCATGTGATAGGCATAGTCAGAGTCCAGGGATAATTTTCTCGATTTTTTTTGTGGAGCTGTGCAATCATTGATGCCAGCAGGGCACGTATGTCCCAAATTGGACTATATCTTGATGTTCATCTAGCCAGAACTAAACATTCTTTCCCGTGTGTATAGTTGTCTTTTCGTAATCCCAACAGCGTACCCTCGTCAACGAGTAGATGTATTTGCTCGAAAATTCCCCCGAACGACCCCTTCCTCCCAGCTGAAAATTTCCGCACAGGAACCTCGGAGGATCCTGGACATGTTCCTGGACACGATCTTGCACACGAACCTGCACAGGTGATATTGACGTTTCCTGTGCAGGAATTTGGTGAAGGAAACTGTACATGCTTCTGCAGTGGAACCTGCACCGACAAAGATACCTTTGAATGATCGAGTATAGGTTCATGTACAAGTTCCTTTGAGAAGTGCATTGAGGCGCGGTTTCCTGTACAGAAACACGTATGGGGTCCTTTACAGAAAGCCGTCGCGATGACTCACGTCGCTTACAGCGGGCCCTCTTACCTGAACCTGAATTTGATCCCTCACCTTCCATAGCATATGGTTCTGTGGAAAGAAAAAAACATTTGTATAATTTTCTAAACCAACATTTAGGAGCGAGACTCCAAGTTGTTTCTTCTTTTTCTTCGACCATTGATATAATTTTAAAATTTAATAAGGTTTTCTTTCTTCTGTCTTATGATCAAATCAAAACAAACATAAATCGAGAATATTGTCTAGAATATTGCTACAAAATGACGCAATACTAGAGAGAAATGTCAGAACAAGCGGTACAAGGGGTGGAGGTCGAAATAGTCGACAAATTGCGTTTCGTAATTTATGGCTAACCCTTGTCTCTGCTGAGGCTTCAATTATTTCTCAATTTTAGGCACTACAATGATCAAATGTTATTTTACTTTTTCCATTAATATCCCACTAATCAGATTTGAGTGATTCTGCATTTGAAATCGTACAATTTGCACTATCTCCGGAATTCGTCAGTAAGAATATGTAAAAGTTTGAGATCATTTATTTTTTCTCCTGAACTTGTCCCTATGATATTCTCTTGTTTTTTCTAGCTTCTCAGACAGTTTCTCACTTAACAAGGTTTTGGTATTGAAACTGTTCCGGATTCGTCGCCTTTCTTTTTATGCAATGATTTTCTGTTTGCGCGTATGGCCTTGACCGACCTCGAGATAGCCAAGTAGTCCTTGAGCCTCAACTCGCCTGGCTATGATCGCTGGTCACGGCATTAAGTGGCGTAAAGAGTTACGGATGCGACTTTCCTTCTCTTTGCTTGCTCCTTCGGTTACTTCTTTTGGGCACTGTCTTTTTCGATCTTGAAATGCTGCGAAATTTGTGCACTTTCACTCCTTTTGTAGTTGAAATTCGAAAAGCTTCAGTCATTTGTTTTTTCATAGAAGTTCTTTCTCAGATCTTCTGTTGTTTTTTTCCTTGCTTAGATTTCAGAAACTTAAGCCATTTGTTTTCTCATGTGATTTCATTCCTCCGACCCCGATCTTCTTTTGTTCTTTTTTGGGGGTTTTTACTGTTTCCTCACACTATAGGGAAAGGTTTTCATCGAGGAATACTTTTCGATTCGAGAATCATGATTATTTCGAGTTGAACACTCTACTTGTGCTTTTGTTTGTTTTGTCGCCTAAACTTGTTCTCTTGTCGTATTCCTTTGTTTTGTCATATGAAGTTGTTATTTCGATCATTCTTTGTTTTTTTCGACTTCCAGGTTGATTCTCACAACCTTGTTTATTTTGCATAAGCAATGTATGAGATTAGAGAAACTACTGCTCAACGAAAACCTTTCCCTATGGTGTGAGGAATCAGTCAAAAAACCGATGATTGAACAAAAGAAGATTGGGATCGGGGGAACAAATAAGAGGAGAAAACAAATGACTTGAGTTTCTCAGATCGAAGAAAAAACAAGAGAAGAACTGAGGAAGAACTTCAAATGATAAAGCGAATGACTAATGCTTCTCTAATCTCAACTACTATTCCAGTACTGGAACCTTACCCTGTACAATGAGGAATTGCTTTCTTAGCCGCAAAGACGCGAGACATTTGACAAGACGAGCGAAAGTGAGAAATTTTCGCAGCATGTCAAGATCGGAAAGACAATGCCCAAAATATGTAATCGAAGGAGCGAGTAGAGAGAACGAAGGTCGCCTCCGCAACTCCTAACGTCACTTAATGCCGCGGCAAGCGCTCATTGGCAGGTGAGTTGAGGCTCAAGGACTATCTGGCTATTTCGGGGTCGGTCAAGGCCATACACGCAAACAGAAAATCAGGACATAAAAAAGAAAGGTGACGAATCCAAAACAGTTTCAACACCAAAACCTTCTTCAGATTCCTCATTGTACAGCAGCGGACGTGCATTTAATGTGGTACGCTTGAGATTTTTAATTTTTTCATCTATGAGCAGCCTCTCCGATTGATCTCAAACTTTCACACATTTTTACGCATAATTCAAGGTATTTTCAGGCCATAACATAACATATTTTTCCCCCATCGAAATCGGTGCTGCCTTTTTCGAGAAAAAGATGTTTTTCGATTTTTCTACTTACCCCCATAACTCCCATAAAAATGATTTCTGAGATATTATCTTCCCGGGAATCGAACTTCATATTGGTACAAACTCTGGGCGTAAATGTCGAACATATTCGGCCGGTGCAGCTTATACATGCTTAACCTGCTATGCCCTCTCTAAAATCTCAGAATCCCTTTAATTCTATTAATTTTTTTCATTCATTCCTACAATTTCCTGGATTTCTTCGATTTCCTACATTCTTTCGATTGCCTGACTGATCTGAAATCCCCAAAAGTCTAAATTCCCTGAGATCCTTGAATTCTCGGAAATCTGTGAATTCTCTGGAATCGTTGATTTCTATAAATTTCCTGAAATCCTGGAATAACCTGAATTCCTAGAATATTATAGATTTCTTAAATTCCTTAAATTTTCCAAATGCTTGGAGATCTCTGAAATTTTCTGCATTTCCTGAAAAACTCTGAATTACCTAAAATACTTGACTTCCTTGAATATTTTTATTTCCTTATATTGCTTTAATAACCCTAAATTCTCTGAACTCCTGAAATTCCTTGAATATTCCAAATGCCCTACATTCCTTTAATAACTTGAATTTTCTGAAATCCTTGAAGTCCCTCAAATCCTTTATTTCTCTGAATTCCTTAAATTTTTTAATATTCTGAATGTCCTTCAACTGGTAGATCCTGTTTGTGTGAACGACTTTTGTCGATTAATTTTTTTTCGTACCCTGTGTCGCTTTTTGAAAAATTTAATTTTCTTATTTTGAATGTTATCTTTTACGATTGAGATTAAAACAACGCGTCATATCAAAAAATTATTGATGACAAATTTGGATGAGTTTTCAATTTTTTTCGGAAGAGCAACTTTTGTCTATTCATGTTTTTCATAGCTGGTGTCGTGTGTCCAAAAATTTGATTTTTTAATTTTTAATGTTGTTTTTTACAAATAAAATAGAAACTAGGCATACACTAGCAAAATGGAATTTTTTTATTATTATTTTTGTGCGATCAAAACTGGAATTTTCGATTTTTCAAGAAAATTCAAAATGTTGTTTTGATAATCTTGTAAGGATTTTAGAAAGTATACAGATGACGACAACGACGACAGACAGATACCGACGTAAAAATTATTTTTTCTGTTTTAACCTTAACCTGTCTTAACCTCCCCTCCCCCTTCTAAAGTAACAAAGCTGTTAGCTGAACACGGATTTTAAGTTAATTCTATGTTTTTTCTCATTTCTAAGATTCGTTAATAAATCAAGAATAAATCTACAAATGATTATATATTCCTTTAGTAAGGAAGGTTATTTGGAAATGATATTATTTAACTTTTTTTCCAAATTTTCTCGTCAAATCATGTTCACACATTTTTGATATGTAACTTAACAAATCATGGGAGCGCTTTTTCCAAACAAAAATTAATTCCTCGATTTCAAATATATGTAATAGCCTTCGCTTTGCTTAAAAGCTGAGTAGAAATTATTATGAGAAGAAACAGAAATGTCATCTGGGCAAGTTTACTCTAAGTTTATCTCCGAGGATTTATTTTAATATTATTTTGAATACACTAGGATTCATTTAAATTGACGATGAAGCCTTTTAAATTCTGCTGAATTCCTTAAATAATAATTCAAAGAAACTTTATCAATTGTGCTCTTGAAGGTGAAGATGGTTTCGGGGGAAGCGCAGCTCCCGTAATGTGATCATAAGGACCCCCTCTGTACAAAATGAATTCAAAGTCAGAAAACTTAACCAATCCGACTGGACGGCCTTCTGGTGGTGCAGATTCATCCTTTAATATGAGGGAAATTCCTAGATTTGCTTTGGTTATAGGATCATTCCTCACTCTAAATTTGGTGCTCATATAATTAATAAACCATTGTGAATCATTAGGTTCCATAACGCGTTGAGCTTGAAAATAAAAGAAAGATTTGTTAATTTGAAAAGATGAAAAATCAATCTCATAATTAAGCATTCTTTTTTAAATTAAAAATTTGTTTCAAGCATCAAATAACAGTGATTCGAAGTAACTAGTTTCATTTAACTGATTGATTTTAGGGGTGAAAAATTCGGAAACGAAATTTCAGATAAGTTTGCGTACGATTATCTTTGAGTTACTTTCCGAGAGCTGCATCCGCAGATTTCCGCTTCTATCAAAATTTTTGACTAATTTGAACTAAAAGATTCAAGCTATTGCAAATTATAAATTAATTATTTAATTATAAATCGATGATAAACTAAATTAACAGAATTTTTCTTGAAATATGTCATATTGATTTTTCATCAGAATTTTTTGTGAAAGAAGCGGATGCAGATCACGGAAAGTTTCGGAAAGAAATAGAAACGATTGGATAGCTTCAACAAGAACTTATGACTAAAGTTCTCTCACATCAAAAGGAATTCTGTAAAATTTATAAGAACTCCAGGTTAATTTTTACGAATTCAGGATAAATTTTGAAAAAATTGATAAAATGAAAATCTAGTGAATTTAGAGGAATTTACGGGAAATGTGAAGAATTCGCTAAAAGCCATACAAATTGAGATTGAACTCTTAAGGAAGTGAAGAGATTTTATAAAAAATAAAAATATTCTACTGATTTCAGTAATATTTGAGTGAATTTCGAATAACTCAAGGAAATTCAAAAACAGTCATTAAAATTCATAAATTCTTAGGCCATTTTGAAGATTTTATGGTTTCTTAAGAATTTCAAGGAATTTTGAAGAGATTTAAAACATTTTAAAGAAAATAGTTTGAAGGATGGTCCCTTACTAGTTTTTTTCCACGCTCGAACTCCCAGAAGTTCTCCATGTTCATCTAAACATTCCACGAATCTTTGGTTTTCTTCCGTTATAACAAGACGGACTATAAAATGTTTTAATTTAAAATCATTTGGGCCACTAGGACACTTATGACCCGGATAGACAGCTTGCACTATATTTCGTTGTTCATCTAGCCAGACCTCAATATCTTTTCCCATATGCTTGATTGTCTCATCGCACGGGCGCTCAGTATGAATTTTACTCGCAACAGCATCACTTTGGAGACGACTAGAAGGAGACACTCGAAAAGTCCTCTTATCTTCCCCTTCCTTATTCTTGCTCACGCGATTGCGCAAGCGCCCGGGCTCCGGGTGGAGCTCCCCACGCCTTTTAAGTGATCCTGAACTAGATCCCTCACCTTCCATAGCATACAATTCTGTAAAAAGAAAACAAATATTTGTACACTAAACTCTCGGTTTCAGGCCAGTTTTTTAGCCTTGGCTACAAATCGGTGGAATTCAACCATAAACAGTCAGGGCCGTCTGAACCATTTCCAATTGGAATACATAATATTGCGCGATCTCTGCATGGACCCGCGTACTGCTCCTTTCCACTACGCTGCTGATGTATTTCAAGCATGATTCGCAACTGTCTCTCGCAATGTGCGCTGAGAAACTGCGTGGGCCAGCAGTTCTAGGAAGGCCGAGACCGGAGGGACGGAATACGAGAGTTGGGTGTAATTAGGAAAAAATTAAATATCAATCTTAAAATTGAACACTCAACAATTCAAAACTGAAAATCAAACAGTTCGAAACCTCCATGTTGAAAAATCTCTTTCCGAGTGTACGTCTGGAACAACTACTCGGCTGTTTGAGTTGGTCCCTCATTTTTATCACGCATACGCAGTAAACAGCAGACAGGTTTCGTAATTCGTACTATCTGGTTTACTATATTATATATTTAAAATAATTTTTCATACATTCAAAATCTTTTGAATTCACTTTCAATTATTTTGAATTCTTAAAATTCTATGCATTTTTTTCAGTCTTGTGAAATGCTTGGAAAACATTTCAAATCTTTTTGATTTCCAGGGATTTCTTAAATTTTGAGAAATCTGTGAGTTCCAAGTTCTTTAAAATAATGCAAAGAATTCAGCATTATTTGGAAGAATTGAGAGAATCCACCCAATTCAGAGCATTCAGGAAATTTTTCGAATTCAGATAATTCGAAGGGCTTACAATATTTAAGGAATACAGGAAATTTAAAGAATTGAGAGATTTTTAGGAAGTTACAGAATTATAGGAATTCCGAATATTCAAGGACTTTAGGTATTCGGAGAATTTTTGTGATTTTAAAAAGTTAAGTAATTCCGTAATATTTCAAGATTTTCGCAAATTCAAGGAATTTAGACAATTCAGATAATTTAGAGAATTCAGGGATTTCGAAGTCTAAGATTTTTAGGAATTCAGAAATTTCAGAGCATTCAGGAAATTCTTTGAATTCAGGGAAAGCAGAGAGCTTAGAATATTCAATATTCAGGGAATACAACAATCAAAAGATTTATTAGAAGTCACGAAATTAGAGGAATTTAAAATATTTAAGGATTTTGGAGAATTCAGAGAATTTCAGAGATTTCAAGTAATTTATGTAATTCAGTAACTTTTCATGATTTCAATGAATTCAAGGAATTTAGGGTATTCAGATAATTCAGACAATTTCGAGTATTCACAGAATTTAGAGAATTCAAAGAATCTAGAGTATTATGAGAATTCAGAGTATTCAGGGAATTTAAAATATTCAAAAAATTCAAAGAATTCCAGGAGTTCAGAAAATTTAGATGATTTAAGAAATTCAGAGATTCCAAAGTAGTCTGAGATCTTCAGGAATTCAGAGATTTTTAGGAATTTATAGAATTAAAAAAATAAAAAGAATTCAAAGAACTTAAAGGTGCCAATGAATTCAAGGCATGCATGAAATTCTGAATATTCAAGGAGTTGATGGATCGTAGAGATTTTAAGAGAGTTAAGAGCAGTTAGGGAATTAAGTGAATTACAGGAAATTCAGATAAATCAGGAATTTAAGGAAATTTAAAGATTTAAGAAAATTTAAATTATTCAAGGAATGTAGGGAATTTAGAATATTCAAGGATTTCAAAACAAAGGATTTCAGAGAATTCAAGGAATTTAGAGATTTTTACGAATTGAGAGAATTCAAAGTATTCATGGATGTTAAGAAATTTAGGGATGTCTTGGAATATAATTTGTTCAGAGATTTCAGAGCATTTAGGAAATTCAAGGCATTCAGAAAATTCAAGGAATTAAGTAAATTCAGAGTAATCATTGATTTCCACCTTTTTATGGAATTTAGATAATCCAGGGATATTTTTAATATCCGAGATATTCATGAAACTCATAATATTCAAGGATTCCAAGAAATTAATAGAAATCAGGAATTTCAGAGAATTCGCGTTATTCAATGAATGTAGGGAAATGAAAATATTCAAGAAAGTCAAGTATTTTAAATAATTCAGAGTTTTTCAGAAATTCTAGAAAATTTTAGGGATTTTGAAGAATTTCGAAAATCTAGGGAATTTAAAAAATATAGAATATTGCAGGATTTCAAAAAATTCAAGAATCTGAGGAAATATATAGAAATCTATAATTTTAGGGAATTAAGGATTTCGGACAATTTAAAGATTTAAGGGGATTCAGAGACTTTCAGGGAATCGAAAGCATTTACTAAATTGAAGTAATCCACTAAATTGTAGGAATAAATGAAAGAAATTCATATAATTGAAGAAATTCTGAGATTTTTATAAATTTAGATAATTCAAGTTATTTCAGTATTTCAGTGAATTTAGAGATTTTCAGGGATATTATAGCATTTAGGGAATTCAAAAAACTGAGAAAATTGTATGCATACATATATCTCTATAGTATGAAATAAGCGTCTTGCTAATGGATTTTCCATTCTACGTCGTAATATATTGAGTATGTTGATTCAACGTTATCTTACCTGAAGCTTCAATTACACAATTTAAACAGCTTTTGAGATTGCTCAATACGAAACCGAAAAAATTTATATCTTCTAATGTATGCTTTATATAACAATTCAACTTAAATAATATCAAGCCTAAAACTTTTCGAAATTTTTAAATCAGAAAAATAGTCAACATTGAGGAAATTTCGATAAATGCGGGAAAAGGACCAATCAAATGTTTTTAAATTAGGAATTGAATGCGAAACCATTTAAATTTCGGTATGTTCAAAATTAAGCAACCTAAAATTTCAGTGATTCAAATTAAATGATTAGTTAAGAAAAGCCCTAGGAATAAACTAATATCCGGTATTGAAAATTTAGAGAGCATGAAATTAAAAAATTAATCATTGTGAAGCTTGAAAATGAAAATCTTTCAAATTTGATAAGTCGTAAGTCAATGCGCTTTTAAGTCTAACATTTGTTAATTCGTCAGGGTACAATAAGTTCGTATTTTGAATGATAGCTTTACATTTACCAAATGTTAATTGTTAAAATATGTAATTGTAAATATGCAACTTACCACCAACATTTAGAAGAACCTCGATGATAAGAAGCAAAGTGCTAGTAGGGATCTTCATTGTTTAAGGTAGATTTCGTCAACTGACAAATTTGGAACATATTCACTGCTATATATACGCATCACTATCGGTTATGATTACTTTCAAAACCTACAGAATTATAACAATTCCCAATGGGTAGAGACTACGTGGAAGAAGTATTACGACAGCTTTTAAGCCAGAACAAACATTTAGAATTATAAGTATCATTTATTATACCTTGTATGTTGACCTTTAACGAAGAAAGAAGCTAGTTCTGTGTCTCAATATATAATAATTTACATGAGTTATTCCATAAATTCACAATCAAAAATGTTTAAATTAAATTTTCAGTTGAGAAAATTAATTTTTAACGAACAAAAAAAAACAGAAAGTGTTAAGAAATTAGTG
Source organism: Andricus grossulariae (assembly GCA_011634705.1). Lineage (NCBI taxonomy): Eukaryota > Metazoa > Arthropoda > Insecta > Hymenoptera > Cynipidae > Andricus > Andricus grossulariae. The sequence continues at coordinate 58,624,875 of JAABKJ010007545.1, read as the reverse complement.
AGATTACGAAAGTCAATTACAAGACGTGATTCACTGGTTTTATTTTTTACGAGTAATACGGGGCTAGCATACCGCGAATCTGTTTCAGTGACTACACCTACATTTTTCCGCTTGCGTATCATTTTTTGTATCTCGTCACGTTCGACTTAACTGGCGCGATAGGGGTTAAAAGAGAAGAGTCTACTACCTGGTTTTAGCCTCATGTAATGGAGATCAGGTCGGTACGTCCCAACTCTTTGAGATTTCTCGACACAACATATCTGTATTTGCTCAATACCTTAAGAAGATCCTGTACTTCCTCTACCGGACGGTTTTCAGCGACGTTGATTTCTTCTCGGTAGGCAGGTTCAGGTTCCTCGATTCTCGTGATGGCTGGTAAAGGTTAAAGTTCCCACGTTCGATAATTTTTTAGAAACCCATTATCAGGTTACTGTTACCTAAGTTCAACATTGGCATTCGGAACTCGTTGTTATCACACAGGACTTTGATCAGTTTAATAGGGCTACATGATGTCTTGGTCAAATCTGAGGTAGTGGTAACGCTCAATGACTCCACATATGGCAGATACTTCAATCGGTACCGGCACTCTTTCCGAAATGTAACTTATTTCCGATTTCAGAATAATTAACATAAATACTGTCCGTAAACGATCTTCCGATAAGAATGTCAGTATATAGTGTGCCATTTGGTAAAACACGAATCATAATATCAGGTACTGTCACACCATCTACAGTGACTTCAGCTAACATGATTCCTCGGGATTTAACATGGAAATGATTTGAACCGAGAGACATTAATTCAGTTTCAATCAGTTCTGTATTAAAACCATTACATTCCGCAACCGAAGATTTAATCAAACACTCCAAGGTATTTTCCTCAATGAACGCGGTAAACTCACAATTTTTTATCATTACCCGATTGAAATATTTTTTTATGGAATTACTTCCGGCACTGATCACTTTATTCACTTCCGATTTTCCCAAACAGCTTAGCACTGTACAGTGACGTTGGGTATGACCTTTCATCCCGCACTTCTTCCATAGTAACTCTGTTGGAGTTTCCGGACAGTCTTTTGAGATGTGGCCGCATCTGATACAATTGGGACACTTCAAGTCTCCTTTATCGTTGCGTAATGGTAGTCTGTGATCAGGATTTATTAGACTCTTTGATTTGTCAAATTCTTGTGTCGAACTCTTCTTCGTATCCTCAGATGCCAGGCATTAGTTCGTCTAAATTGGAGTGTTTCTTTGTGTCCATTAAGTTACATAGTTCTTTAGACCACAATTCGATTAAAATTTGTTTTTTTGCATCCTCGAACTTAAGTTATAAATAGTAGCAGAGTTTTTCTCCGTGCATACAATGCGCGATGAGCGACTCTTGCTTTGTCCGGATACGATCAAACATTCTTCGCCACTTAGTCGTTAAGTTCTTGGGAACGACAAAAGTCTTTTCAAACGTGCTTTTGAAATTCTCCCAGATGGTTATTTGATCCGATTTTAATTTAAACCAATATAAAGCTTCATCACAAAGATGTGAACCAGTGGTTTCGAGCATGGTGCTTTGGGACCAATAAATGCAACTCCAGTGGGTCAGAATTATTGAACCCTATTTTGCTGACATCACAGTCAACGCTGTCTAAATTTTTCGGTTGGTCGATGTCAAAAATCTTTCAAACAGTGACGACCTTCTCAGACAAAGAAGGATTCTGATTATCCGCAGTTTTGCCCTTGATTTCAGCAATCTGAGGCGACATTACCAAGGGCTTTTGGCGTTTCCCCTGTTAATTTGAACAATTAGTGCTGTAGTGTCCCAATTCGCGTCAAAGGCAGCAAACTATTCGCGGGTGTGACGTATAGTATCGCAACGAATGCACTTTGTCGACATGGATTTTTACGTCGATGTTATTTGCTTTATTCGCTTCACTTGACTTTCCTTAAAATTAATCAGAATTTTGTTCAAATCTTTGACGTGTGACTTTCAGTTTGGAACCTTGTGTTCTCTTTTAGTGCTCACGATCTGCTTTGGTTGAAAAGCATTACAGTCTGCGAGTCGCTCGTTTTCGGAATTATTATCACTTGACTTCAATTCTTCTCTTACCTAATACTCGCCGAATTCGTCAACCAAGTCGAACCGCCCTTGAACATAATCTTAGTGTGTTGGAATAGCCTTTGTACGCGCCTTTCGCGACTCAATTGATCTCTGGCGCTACAACATAATGCAAAAATTGGGTATTGTTTTGAAGAGATAAATTTGAAATTCCAAAAGTCAGTCGCGGAATAAACCTCGTTAATATTTTTTTGAGTTTTGCTCTGAATTCCTGCGAATACTGCATACATTCGAATATGAGTCTAGCCCTACACGCGAAATCAGAAAGATTTTCGTACTTCTTGAGTTTTAATTTATGAACCTCGAGGAGAAGGTCGGCTTCTTTTTTTTAGTGCCCAACTCATATCGTAAAGGACGCGAGAAGTCCCTCTACGTACGCCATAAGATTTAGTTAACTAGGTACCATGATCTGTACGGATCCTCAAATATTTTCGACAAACATGAAACGAATAAGTCCCTATGTATCCCGCTAGTACCCAGATAATCCTTGAGAATCAATATAAACTGCTAAGGATTTCTCTCTGTTGTTAGAAAAGAAATTTTACAGGAACTGACTATGTGACCGATTTGCTTGAGTTATCCTCACGCTAGGAGAATAACGAACTCGTCCTCCGTGTAGTCGACACGTTAGAATGAAGCGGCGCACAGGTCATGTTTCGATTATTTTCTTGAATATTTTGGGAACCATTTCCGTCACTACTTTTCATTTTACGATAACGTTATTCTGAGACGTAAATATCTCTGTCGACTATTTCCCCTTTGGCATTTGGTTCGCCAACTACAATTTTACTTAGTCGCGGGACTGTGTTTTAAACTTCTAACTCGAAAGTATTCTCGTTTCTATTTTGTGAACAATTATTGTCGCGAGGGAATCTAGAATCTATTGTTGTGATTTTCGGTCGAAACGTTAAGTCTTCATTCTCAAAACGAACATGTCTGAGTTCCATTTCCACCAAACCCATTTCGTTTTTTTCGGCCGAGGTATCGAAGACGGGAAGTGACTCGCTGCCGCCTTTTCTCGTGGTCAAGAGTTCTAAAGCTACCACGCGAGACTCACGTTTGGGTCCCAAGACCCTTCAACCGTTTCGTCGATCCTTTTCGATTATCATGGCCATTGGCCATCATACGTTCAAAAATATTAACTCCAGGTGAAGATGATGAGTAAAGTCATTTCCAATATTGGATTCGTCACTAACATTTGAAGCACTTGTTGTAATAAATACATTTGCACCAACACCGCCTGTGAATCGTTGGAAGTCGTCCATTGATGGATTTTCATTTCCGTGATCACTTATACTTTTTTTATAAAGAAAGTTCTCGAAAATTTTCAAAGGTGTAGAAAAGAGGGATCATGAATATCCTTTTTTCTAGAAATGTCTCTATGATTCTTGCATTTGTTGAAATTCAGAAATGTATTCACGATTCGATGTCGAACTCAAAATAACTTTTCAATGAAGATAGTATTCAATACTTGACTGCGTGCTTGAATTATGCATAAAAGTCACCAGCTACCTTTTCCGACGAAAGCGAGAATTAACACGACGCGGACTGAGTGGTATCCTACTTCTGAAATGTTAAAGGAGAAATTCTATTACTGTGGGCGAGATGTGTTGAATAAATAATTATATTCAATTATTCATTAAACTGAAGATTCGCGTTCATTAACAAATAGTATAAGCTTTACCATTACGAATCAAAATAAAATATATAACCGCTCTCCAAAATAATTACATAAAGGAATTGAATAAATGTGACAATAGCATTTATTCTTATCAAGACACTTCATTATTTCAAAGTTTAGTGAAGCGTCGGAATCTTTCGATGAGACAAGATTTGAGATTGGTATAAACGAAAAGCAAATATTTTAGAAACTGCGATCAGAAAAGGACGACCTAATTGAATTTGCGAATTCGTAGTTAAAACAAAATGATCAACCCCGCGATAACTACCGCGAATTATTTGAGCTCGCCATAATTTCTTTAGGATATATTTCAGTTCGGGGTATTCGTTTCATGGCTCCAGGACCAATGCATAATGCGCGGTGGGTGGCAATTGTCATTTACTGCTATTAGGGAATTGTGCCCTTCTGTACTCAAAATTCACATTTGATTTTGATTCGAGGCTACTTTGCCGGTCGCTGCGGCATACAATGACTTACATTTAATTAAAAAATGTGTGAGTTACAAGTCAGTCAATGTCAAAATATCAAAGGTCGCTTGTGAAAAGTTTGAAGGACAATTGTGGTATCTCTGAGAGGAACTCGTGGCCAAGGCATTCTTTAATTCTAGAATCTCACTCGAACAGAAAAGGGCAATGGTGGCTGCGATGAAAACGCGAGAAGGCTCACACGAACCCGAAAAACATTTTGTTACTTCAAAATCACTTCGATTTCTCGATATTATTTAATTGGAAACCTAATTTTTTTAGCTTTTCTCATTCATTGATTAATTTTTTTTTAATATCCTATCCCATCGTCAATATATGAAGAAAACATTTTACAGTGGTAAGCTCTTCTTCAAAATTTATGATTTTTCTATTGACATCGATTTACGTTCAGAAAACCTAAACATATAACCTTATATTCTTAGAACTTGTAGAATTTCTTTAATACTTGATGTGTTTCCTTCTAAAATATTAATTTTTGTTGAAAATAGCCAAAGATAAGCTCAAAACTTATTAGATTTCCTCAATACTTTATAATTTTCTGTTGAAATATCCATTTGTGTCAAGAAAACTCAATCCTAAAAGTACACCCTTAAATATTTTCAATTGCACAATTTCCTCAGTACGTCATGATTTTTTCTTTAAAATATCTAATCCTATCAATACTTGATCATTTTTCTTTTACACTAAGCATTTACATGGAAAAAAAGCAAACATAACCTTAAATTATGAAAACTTCTTAGCCTTTCGCTTCTGTGTAAAAAATGTAGGCAATGGAAATTGATTGATTTGAATGGTACCTTTTGAAATGCGAAATTGTAATTGCCTTTTTTTATTTTTATCTTCAAAATAACACCTAATACACATGACTTTAGCTGTTCGTAAAATACTGTAACTATATGGAAAAATACGTTACCTTATTTATATGAAAGAAATCATAAGTCTGTTTTATAGAATCCCAGAAAAAACCCATAAGTGAAAAATTGCTTTTTGTGAGTTTTAGCCGTTTTAGCACTGATTGTGATTTTTGTGTTCATTTTCAATACAAATTGTTTCTAATATAAAATACTACTTTCTAATAATAATTAGATGTTTGCATACATTTTTTACGCAATGAATTATGATTTTTTTTAAAATAATCAATTAGAATTGAAATAAATAATTTCTTTAACTTCTTATAACTATTTATAATAACATTCACTATATGGATCATAATAAATATACATTTTTCTTGGAGTAGTTACTGAGAGCCTTTTTGTTTAAATTAGGAATTATAATATTTATTATTTGGTCCTAACTAAAAAGTAAAAGAAAAGCTGAAAGTTGCAGATGAATCCGTAACTTTCCAGCGTTACTTCCATTACTTTAGGAGAAGGTAGTTAAAAAGAAAAATATTTTGTTTGAACAATTATGTTTGTTATATTTGATTGGACCTTGCTATAAGTGAAACGTGAACAACAAATTATTCTAGAATGATGTTGTTATAAATAATAATTTGCTGAATAATTGCAATATTCTATGGAAAATTAGGAAAACATGCAATCGAAAAAAATGTTATAACTTGAAGACAGAAATTTGTTGAAAAGAAGCACTTGAGGACGCTGAATTTCTGTAATTAATGTATAGCCTAGGAGATCCATTATAATTTCAAGATTGTTCAAATTTCTAATTTTTGTGAACTTTGCACAAACAATTTAGATTCAATCTTTTTAAATTCGAGACAGGCTTCGTCACGTTTACAATTTCACAATCTGGCCTACTCATTGTTTCAATAGAGCTTAAAATGTTACAACATCGCGTCATATTGTTGAAATTTTCTATTTTTAACGTTTTTCCTCATCATAGCTTTTTTTCAATTATTATACACAGCTCAAAATATTTTTTTTCTACCAAGCCATTATTTTTTCAGAATTCAATCAGAATATACTTCGACTACTAATGAGTATTTTTCTACTAATCTCTATAGAGGCTTCAATGCCAAAATGCTCTAAAAACAGTAGAAATAACAAGATTTTCCGCAAAATAGAATAATTTCTTTGAAATGAAATAAATGTATTTACTAATATAAAGTTTAACGCTTTAAATTCGTAATATTTCAAGTAAAAATACTGCTTAAATAAAATAATGAATCTTAGAAAAAATCAATTTTTAGCGAAGTAGATACATTTTTGACGAGAAAAGTTTAATGTAAGATTATATAGAGAGTGAGTAAACTTTTAAACGTCACAAATTTTCAAGGTTTACAGGAGGGGAAATAGATTTATGAAATAGAAATATCAGGAAAGAACGATTTACACCTCTATAATTTATTTTAAAAATATGTGACTTGACATCATCAACAAACGAGATAGCGACTAGAATCAATACTCTAATGATTTGTCTAATATTGAAAAGATTTCACAAAAATTTCAGAGATTTCAAAGCTTCTAAATGATTTCAAATATATCAGAATTTTTTACAAATATTTTCAAACTCGAGCAAAGATTTTAGCGTTGCCATTAGATATCACAACGATTTAAAAAAAATGTAAAGATATAAAAATTTCAAAGATATCAAAGATTCCAAAACATTGTACAAAAATTTAAATGATTTCAGAAACAATCCAAAGATTTCAGAAAGATTAATAAAAAAACTGGGAGTTTTGTTTTGCTCAGATACGCAGAAAATGATTTTATAAAATTTTTTGGTAATAATAAATGAAATTATTTGAATAAAATTTTCAGGCAAAAACTGACGATGGTTTCAAAAAAATAACCAAGATGAAGATTCGCGTGGTGTCGTTGTTGACTTTACACCCAACGAACCCAAGTTCGATTCCTGTTGAAGGTGGATTTTTTATCGAATTTTTCTTTTTTAAGTTTCTCCAGATTTTGAATTATGCAAATTTTTTTAATTAAATGTTTAATATAATGAAAATCTCAATTATAATTTGACCTTTAGTTTTTCCATAATTTAAATCAAAACATTTGATGTTTGTTGATTTAAAATTTAAAATAATAAATTATATCTTATTACTGATCGGAAGCAACATATAATTAAAATACGTTTTATTTTACCAGGGCCTAAAAATCTAAGAACTCGAAATTATCTGATTTTCAGGCACTGGCACATTTCATATTTGAAAGGTTTTATGTTTATTCATATTTTGGGTGGTCCAAAAATGCATTGGGAAATTTTTTTCTTTCGAATTCTCATGCATGTCGCTCGAAAATTTGTTCCAATTCAGAAAAAAATCAATCAATTTTCTTTTTTTTTCTGAATAAAATGATATTTAGAGGTGACGCAAGCCCCATGAAGTTTAACACGTATTTTCCATGAGAAAAAAATACTTTTTTTTATATATAATGCAGAATCCTCATAATTAGCTGAATCGAGTTGAAACGCAACTTTTCATTGAAAAATTAGACATGGAATACAAATAGAATATTACTTTTTAAATATCAACCCCATAATTCTGTTTTATAGAGTCTCTCAAAAAAAACCCATACGTGAAAAAATGGGTTATTGTTTTTAGCAATTTTCTCTTAGAATAGAGATAGAAAGTCGATTTTTCTAACAAATTTAACTTTACGACCACTTTTCATTTAGAGAGGTGATAATTGATGCAAGTCAACAAAAACAGTTGTTTAAACAATTTATTATTTTTGCTAACTATCTTCTCTCAGATAACTGCTAGAAAGTTGCGGTTTGTTGTGAAATTTTAAACTTTGCTTTGCTTTTCAAGCCAGGAACAAATAATAAATAAACGTTAGAGAAAAGAATATTTTTAACAATCTTTAGTTTTTGCCTCTTGTGTACGATTGCTTTTCTGTGTAAATCAATTTTTTTCAAACATTGGGGAAAGGGCCAGTATAATTCAGTAAGAAATACTATATATATATATATATATATATATATATTATAATTTATCATTAGTATACTTACAATTAAAATCAGTTTATTGAGTAAATAATAGTTGAAACTATGATTATTTTACAAAAATCACAAAAGTTTAAATTATTCACATTTTTTGTACCTCTGATATTCCGTGAGATTGGTAACATTGTTACGAGATGTTTAATCTTTATCCCATTTAACCAGACTTGCGATTACAGAAAAGTGCAGAATTTTTACTATACCTTAATCCTAAAAATGATATCTTTTCCAAAAGACTTCTGAAAACACAACAAAAATTTATGTCTTTTTTAATAACTAATAATTTAGACTATTTTCTTAGTTCATTATTTATAATAAATTGAATTTAAAAACATCACGAATCAAAATAAACAAACCAACACAGCATTTTAACTTAAAACAACTGCGAGACAGTCGCAGAGCTGCCAATTTTGAGAGCGACATTTTTCTCAATCTTGCGATTATCTACTGTTGGTTATCTACTGTTGGAAAATGTAATGTCCGATAAAAATTCCTCGAGTATTTATAAATATTAAAGAAAGGACGCTTTTATCAATAAATATTGTTCATTGAACTTCAAGCTTTGATTCTAATGTATAAACATGCCATAAAAACGTTTCATCAAGTTAAAAAGTATGAATAAAGAAGAGGTGAAAATTTTTTTTCAGTTTAAAAATTAAGTTTTTGCTCTCACACGTTAATTAATTATAAAATTTCAATGAAACTTCGTCAGAAAATATAGTATCCTTGCTGAAAAGTTATGCTAACAAAAGTAATGAACGTTTTTTATGAGTTTTCCAGTAAATTAAAATTATCTACTGCAAATCATTATATACTGTAGGGTGGTTTCCCCTACTTGTATTAAAATTCAACTACTATTAAAAATTAATTTTTTTGTTTGTTGAAGATTCATAATTTAAGCTGAAAATTCATATTTGTGAGTCAAATTGATATTGCTGGTTGAAAATTAACTTTTTTGTTGAAAAGTGATATTTTTGGTTGAATATTCAACTGTTTTATAGATAACATGACTTTTTCGCTTCAAGATTCAACAATTTGGTATAAAATCAAATTATTTAGGTCAAAATTAACTTTTATGTAGAAAATTGATATTTTTGGTTAAAAGTTCAAGTATTTGGTTAAAAATTGAACTGTTTTAATGAAAATTCAACTATTGTGTAGGAAATGAACTTTTTTATTTAAAAAATCATATTTTCGGGTTAAGAATTCAACTGTTCTGTAGATAATTCGACTTTTTGGCTTCAAAATCCAACAATTTTGTTGAAAATTCGTCTTTTACCTGAAAATTTGACTATTCTATTCTTGATTAAAAGTTTATCCTTTATAAGACTAGAATTACACTACTTGGTAGAGAATTAATGTATTTTGGTGAAAATTCGTTTTTTTTTGGCTAGAAAATTAATCTTATTTAATGAAAATTCATTTTTTTAGTTGAGGATTCAACTATTTGGTTAAAAATTCGGTTTTTTGTTTGAATTTAACTACTTAAAAATTCATTTTTTTGTTGTTAAAAATTAATTTTTTAAACTAAAAATTTGACGATTTCATTTTTGGTTCAAAAAATATCTTTTTTAGATGACAAATTAACTATTTGGTTTAAAATTCGTCTATCTTAATTGAAAAGTCATCTACTTGGTTGAAGATTCAACTATTCTGTTAAAAATTCATTTTTTTTCTTCGTTTAATTCAACTAGTTGAAAATTAGTTTTTGGCAGAAAATTCATTTTTGTTGAAAATTTTGGTTGAGAATTTAAATTTCTTCTAAAAAATGCGTCCTTTTGCTTGAAAATTCAACTATTGGTTGTTAATGCAACTATTTAATTAAAAATTATTTGTTATTGTTGAAAATTCATATTTTTGACTTGTAAGTTCAACTATTTGGTTGTTATTACAACCATTTAGTCAAAAATTATTATTTTTTGTAGCGAAAAATTCATCTTTTTGACTTGAAAATTCATATCTTTTTGTAGAAAATCTTTTTTGGTAGAAATTGCAACTATCGGGTTAAGAATGCAATATAATTCGACTTGAAATCTTAGATATTTAAATTGTTTTATATTTAATTTAATATGGTACTTATATTCATTTTATTCAAAAGAATTTATTTCCCTATCATTCCCCCATTTTCGTTTTGAGAAAATTTTGGTCATTGAGGGAAGGGAGGGGGGTCAACAATAGCCTAAAATTGTTAACGTAGTTTATGGACGGCCCCTTATATTCAATTCTGATCTTTAAAATGATAAGTAATTAATAAAAATAAAAACAAAGTATGAGATATTTTAGATAATGTCAAATTAAGCGTTATGTGTTTGCATGGAGAGAGTGATAAGAGGACGTGCCAGTCCTGTACAAAGCACAAACAGAGTAGATATAAGCAACAGAAGTGATAGCCTAAACCTACTCATTGGAAGGTCAAGGTTATTTATCACGATAATTTTCAAATAAAGTCATAAGCCAGCCAGAAAGCCTTTAACTTTGTAACTTTTTTTTAAGTTCCAAGAAGCAAATCTTAAGTTTTCAGAATACGTTAGACGAAATCACGGAATCCATGTCGAATTATCTCAAAAAATACGCATCCTGTGAAAAAATGTCCGTAAAAAAACTTTTTATCTTCGAGCGGGAAAAGCGACTTTGAACAAATTTTCCCCCCCCCCCCCCATAAGGCAGGGGGAAAGGGTTACTTTGTAATTTCAAATGGGAACCCCAATTTCTTATCACAGATTCAGACTCTCCTTTATGAAATACGTAAGTTTTATTCGAAAAATTGTTATTGATTCGCGAAAAAACGCTACCCCCTGCCGGGTGGAGAGGGGGGAGGGGTAAATTTGTTCAAAATCGCTTTTCCCCCTCGAAAATAAAAACTTTTTTATTACGGATATTTTTTTCATTGGATGGGTATTTTTTTAGATATTTTGATATCTCAAGTTTAAAAAAACACCCACTATACAGGTCTCCTATACATCGCGTCATAGAATTAACTGGTCCTGAAATATTATATATTATTTTTAAAAAATACATACATAAAAGAGCCAGACAATTTTTTGAACAATTTTTCAACGGGAGTGCTCAAATTCGTTATTAGAACCTAATTAACAGTGTTTTTGCACATCTTTGTAAAATTTGTTTAACACATAAGAATAATGTAAGAGCTCAGAGAAATATTTGAATTTTTCAGGAAACAAATTTTCCAATAAAAAATTACATATATTAAGTGCGAATTCTTTCAGGAATAAAAAAGTTTCGAATCTTGTTTCCAGCTGTGAATGTCGCGTGACTCACTCATTTGTAATCTACCAGAAAACTGTCGTAGACTCAACATTCAGCAAAACCATTTTTACTCTGCGGTAGATGTTAAACCCATTTTTATTAATTACATTTTTAGAGCACATAAACCTAAATGTCGACTTTCCTTGCAGACATTCAACTTAAAAATTCAACTAACATTTACCGAATTCATATTTTGTTATTGTTTTTGCAAAAAAGGCAAAATATTTTTTAAAAATCAAGAATATAACTTCATTTAAACATACTATTTATTTTCAAAAATACTAAATTTTTACAATTCCATAATCAATTAATCATAATGTATACAAAACGTAATGACTTATCATCTGTGATTACTTATCTTTCATTTTCATAAGGACATTGCATCTCCTCTATGACGTTACATTTTTTTAAAGTACGCGATCCCACTGAATACGCACGCACACAATACATTTTTTTACCCAATTAGATATCTAACTAACTATTAAACAAAGTAAAAGTAGAAAACGATTTCTCAAAAGGGACACCTATACATCTACTATAAATGTATTTTGAACCCATTGTGTTGGAAAGTGTTCAATTTATAGAATTGTACATTTTCATTTTTAATACTTCAATTGTTTACTTATTACGAGATTCAATCTAAAATTGTAAAATTCTAAACGGCAAATGTTGAATAAATTTTATCATATTTCGATATAAAATTGTTCAGTTTCAATTCCAATAAAATGTAAATCATTCTATTTTTCACTACACACATCCGGGTCATGTCAGAGATAAGTCATGTATACGTGTCATTTCACATTTGCGGCATCATATAAATACAAGATTCCTTCCCCAACACGATATTATATACTTGATGGGAATAATTTTTTTCCTTCTCTTCGTATACGCTAATTGACAGTGTCTAATTTAGCTGTAAAGCATTTTAAATTAAATAAGAAAATAATTTGAAATTTCTCTGCTTAAAATACACCGCGTCTGGACACAGCCAGACTTTTACCACTGACGCCTGCGATACCGCAAAAAATTGGCTCATCCCGATCACAAAACGAATCCGGTTGCTCCCCTTCTCTTTGTGATTTTTTTTAACTTCACACAATCGTCAAATCCTCAGGGAACCAATTTTTCTTTTTAAAAACCGGGCCGCGAATACACACGTTCATTTTCCGGCAAGCAAGTAGACTACGGCTAGACACAGAAAAACTGGAAGCCGGTTTTCATGAAATATTCACATTTTGAAATCCTTGAGCCTGTCTGCCTGCCTACCTCTACCTGCCTGCCTCTGTATACTTACCTCAGACCGTCAGCCTGCTTCTGTCTGCCTTTCCCTACCCACCTACCTACTTATCTCTGCTTTCGTGCCTCTACCGCCTGCCTCTGTCTGTCTGCCTCCCCACTTCTGTCTGCTTCTACCTACCTCCATCTGCCAACTTTTACCTCTCACTGCCAGCCTCCCTACCTCTGTCTGCTTTCAGATTTTCCTGCCTGCCTACCTCTGACTATCTGCCCGCCTCTGCCTGCCTGCCTACCTCTGACTGTTTGCCGGCCTTTGTCTGGCTGTCTCCTTACCTCTGTCTCGTTTCACCACTCCCTGTCTGCCTAGCTCTGACTTTACGCCTGCTAACGTCTGCCTGCCTGCCTACCTCTGACCTTCTGCTTGCCTCTGTCTCCCTCCCTCCCTACCTATGCCTGCCTATGCTTGCCTGCGTTTTCCTGCCTCTGTCTGCTTACCTGCTTCTCCCTGTCTGTCTCTATCTGCCTACCTGTCTCTGCCTGCTTCCGCCTCTCCCTGCCTGCCTACCTCTGCCTACCTGCATCCGCCTGCTTCTACCTCTCCCTGCCTACCTCTGCCTGCCTCTGCTTGACTTTCTACCTCTGTCTGTCTGCGTCTGCTTGCCTACCTCTGTCTGCCTCTCTCTGCCTGCCTTTGTCTCGCTGCCTGACTCTGTATCTGCCTTCTTTTAAAGAAATGTCTAATTCAATTTTCCGGCCAAACTATGCGAAATACAAAAAAACGTAATAAGCAAAAATTCTCATCTCAAAAGGTCCACAAATTTACTATAAACTATAGTTGTTTGAATCGTAAAAAATCTTATCAAAAATTCCATTAACACACTAAGATTTGACAAACTATTTCGTTGGGCCAAAAAACTAGTCATAATTGATCTAAGTCCTTCTGGGAAATTTTTTCTAGTTTAATTATGATGCAAAATAAATTTGTGTTAATTAGACTATTTTTTCTTAGATACGATTATTAATTGGTAAAATTTCTTATACTAAATTCATAATGTCCCAATTGCAATGAATTTACGTAAAAACGTAGTTCAAGATTTGAAGAGTTCAATATGGAAATCCGAACTGAGATCACTTCAAAATAAACTCGAAAATCCGAATAGATTACAGTTGATAATGTCCAAATTGAACCAAATTGACGTAGGAAATTCCCGTGTGGAAAAATTTAATGGCAGTCTGGTGTCAGGTCTGGCCCATGTCTGAATTCATCTAGACTGTTCAGTCTGGAAGATATGACAAGGCACAGGTTTCGCGCTAGTCTTGCCTAGATCTGACATCATCTACAGCGTCTAGTCTGGAAGGTCTGGGCTGACAGGACTGGCGATGCTCAGCTATCCAAAAATAATAAAAGTTCTAGTTCTTTCTGGAAGTTTCGGTCTGGCCCAGGACTGTTACTGATCAACTATTCCAGAACAAAAAAAGTTCTTAGTTTTATCAGCAAATTTTTTTGTGACATACTTTGAAAAAGTTTCAGGCTGTCTAGAATAATAGAACATAAGAAATTCACACAAATAAAACAAAAATTTTTTCTTATTACCTTGGTAGTCCGGTCTGGTCGAGGTTTGACGTGGATCAACTAAATACACTTCTAGTGAAAAATTATTTTTTTCATGTCATACAAAAAATAAATGGTGTCCAACCAGCGACTGACCGGCCTCCAACTAGTGGCTAATCGACTATTATCTAATAGCTGACCAACTAATAACTAGCGGCTGACCGTACAATCTGGCCTGGGGCTAGCCAAAGAAACGTTAAACTTTTGGCCAGTCCCAAGACAAACCATCTGGTCAGCATCTGTCTGATCTGGGCGCAACGTCAGAAGGTTTTCCCGAACGGACGATCTGGAATGTTCATTTTGGAAATCAAAAAACGGAGTGTCAACAGTCTACATGTACCGAGAAAATGTAACTATGTTTACCGAAATGTGGATAATAATAGACCCTTTTCCAGCTCTTGCTATTCTTATCGAAAAAATACGGCTATTTGTTCCGAAATTTCGGTACGTGTAGCCACGGCCTTTAAAAAAATGTTTGGATTGACTCAAATTAATATGATTTATATTATATTTTGATGATACATTATGGAGAAAAATAAAAAATACTGTGAACAAAATTCACAAAAAATCTGCTTCTGTATTTTTCAAAATTCACGTGAAACCTTTACGAACATGCGAATAAACGCCTAATAAACGTATGACATTGGACAAATGTTTATTACCTTAATCTCTTATCTGAAAACAAATTATTTCACAAGTTTTGTATACACAGAAAAAAGTTAAACTTATTCGTGCTACGTCTTATGTTTTTCAAGATTTTATATTAAGTCGTCCGTCGTACTTTTTTTCCAGGAGGGTAAATGAAGGAAGAGGAAGTGAGGGTAGGGGATAAAGTGAAAGCAAGGGGAAATGAGGGTAGTGGAAGCAGGGGTAGTCAGGAGAAATGAGGGGTTGGGATGTAAGGAAAATGAGCATAAGTGGGGGAAGGGGAAGTAGGAAGTGAGGGGAAGGAGAGAAGTGAGGGAAAATGAGGGGAAGGAAATTAGGAGAGGCGAGTGGATATGAGGGATAGGGAAGTAGGGAAAGTGAAGCATAATGAGGGGAGGGAAAGTAGAGAAAGTAAGGGGAACGAGGAGAAATGAGGGGAGAAGTAGTAGGGGAAGTGGGGGAAAATGAGGGGAGACAAACAAGGGCAAACGGTATATAGTGAGAGAAGGGGAAGTAAGGAGTGAGAAAAAATAGGGGTGGAAGTAAGACAGGGGTCTCCACAATTCACAGGCGCAGCCTGACCCAGGATCACCTAGCAATCCTGGGTTTTTCCGACGGAAACCTGGCAGAAAATTTATGACCCCTGGACAGAAAATATTAATTTTAAGAATTCGTATATCTGAACCTCGAGGGACCAATTTTTCTGCTGTGCAAGAAGCAACTTTGACAGTTCTGTGTCAAAGGTGAGTAGATCCGTCCAATTGGCCTGATATCGAGTAAGAGAAGTGAGGGGAGGGAGATTCTAGGAAATGAGAAGAGGGGAAGTGAGGGGAAATTAGCCAAGTGGAAATAGGGGAAATGAGGGGAGAGTAAGTACAGGAAGTTAGGGGAAATTAGGGAGGGGAAGTGAGGAAAAGTACGAGAAATGATGGGGAGTGAGGGAAATGATTGGAAATGAGGGATGCTAGGGAAGGAAATGAATGAAGGGCTAGTAGGTTAGTGCGGGTAAGTAGGGGAGGGAATGTGATGGCTGGGAAAGGGAAGTTGCGGAAGGGGAGTGTTACCTGGAGAAGTGAGGTGAGGGCGAAATAGAGGAGAAAGAAGTTAAGGAGGAGAAGGGAAATAAGAGGGATTAGGGGACGGAATGTATGGTAAGGGATGTTTTAAAGACTTATTAACGTCTTAATGGACTACGAAACCTTTTTTTTGTAGGCGTCTACTTTGACTAATTTTTTTTTTTTTCTATTTGATTTGTCAAAAATTTTTTTTAACAAATTACAATATATTAGCTAAGGAATTATGCTGAAAAAAAATTAATAAATTATTGCATCTACTTTGAATTTTATGAATGAAAAAGTGTGACTATAAAAACTCAATTTTTAAACAGTATCAAGCGCTAAAAGGAACGTAATTAATATTTACGAAAATTCTTGTATCAGTTTTGAGATATGTGTAGTGAAAATAAGCCCTCCAAGTTTGATGAATAATTTATCTGCAACTGTATTCGAGTTATCGGGAGCAATTGTTAGAATATTGTATTCGATATTTTTGAATTGAGGAACGGTTAATTATACGAATTTAAATTTTTTGAAAATATTATCACTGTAAAGCTTCCTCTACGAGTGAGGGCGTTAAAATAAAAAATCAATACGTAAGCCAAATTTGGGGAAGTATTTTTAAGATATATCTATAAATTGCACTAGTTTTACTAAAAATTACAGCTTCGAGTCTAATATTATGTTTTATTTATAAAAATACATAGGGCTCCCCCATGTATTTTTAATGAGAAAATTGAGTACATAAAATTGAAAGTACATGAATGTTCCTTTTATTCTTTTAATCGAAAGATTGCGAAATAAGTCATTTTGTTCCTTCCAAATTTTATATAATAAAGTCATAATTCAGATGTACTTTTGCCACTTCAGTATCTGAGAAACGGATTAATAAAGTACAAATAATTTAGAAGGACGAATAAGATAGCTACCGATATAATATATACTGAAACATTTGGAAGAACATTCTTATAGAAATTCTTCAAAAGTGGGTTTTCATTATTTCAAGAAAATGAGGATCGTAACTGGTATTCTGTGTTTCACATTAGTGGTTTTCCCTGATCCTATTGGTAAGTATAATATAATTATAATTTAAACTGCATTTTGCGAACGCGAAAGGATGATGAAGAAGGGAAAGCGTGTATAGAAAGAGCTAAGGTTTCATCCATAAATTGTCGAATAATTCTGTTACGTAATATCTGGATGGCGGATCTTGATAATAACTATGAAAGTGTTAAAATACTCATAAACGGCAATAATACCAAAGTGATTGTACCAATATTGGATGGGGATCGTGTGAATAGTCTGTTTAGTCCGAAATTCGGTACAAGAAACATTCGTTCTGCCTAGATAAACGAATAACAGGCAGTAATTCCAGAAATGAATCTGTGAAAAACGGAAACACAAATTGAAACTG
Organism: Andricus grossulariae; assembly: GCA_011634705.1. Lineage (NCBI taxonomy): Eukaryota > Metazoa > Arthropoda > Insecta > Hymenoptera > Cynipidae > Andricus > Andricus grossulariae. The sequence continues at coordinate 58,607,459 of JAABKJ010007545.1, read as the reverse complement.
ATAAGAAAACTGAGACTCGCGCAGAAAAATAAACAATTACAGAAACAACCAAGGAAACTGAAATAGATATCACTAAAATGAGGGGCCTTAACAACCTCTTCTCGAACTCATTTTTATTTCCTTTCTCTAATGTATCAGATAAGCTCTTTCTATAAAGCAAAAACTATTATTTATTCAATTAATTGAATAGTGAATACAATAATGAATTTCCGACTTATATTTTCTTTTTTTAGAATTGACTTGGCGGCATAAACCTAGAGCAGTTCATCCTATTCCCCTTGAAATTAATCATGTTCATTTTTACCAAAGTATACCATATAGAGGTGCACCATTAAGTGAAACTTTACCTTTACCAGCAGGATTTTACGATGTAGAACTAGATGTCAATCTCAAGTACGTCATTGGAGTAATCTTTTTTGGACGTTTGTATCCGTTCATTGATCCTAGAGAGAATATTCATAATAACAATGGAAGAGTTAAAGTACTTATAAATGAATACTGTGCCAACGTGACTGTACCAATAATGGAAAACGATCCTCTGAATAGTCTATTCGCCACGAGATACATGATTAGAAACAGTCGTCTTGCCCAGATAATTGAATAACTTAAATTAAGAGTTTGCATGGGCTCTTGGGCAATACTAACAGTCCTGTGGCCCATTTTTAAATTGAAAAATTAGGCTGACAAGAGGCGGTAAGTGCCCACGAGCAGGATCCATTTCGTATAGGTCGGAAGATTTTTTATTTCCTTACTTTATCACCATTGATAACGAAAAAACAATGCTGTAATGTATCAATTTTTATTTTTTATCGCAATTCAAACTAAAAAATACCATAATGGACAAAAGGACGAATATGCTTTTCTTTTATTACTCTAGGGTACATTAACATTCACGCAAAATGTCAATCTTGTAGCACAGATATTCTAGGAGCTATATAGCCAACATTGGTTCAGTCCTGGCCGTATCTGGCTTTAACCCTGAACCAACACTAACCCATTGATTTAGCCCTGATCCAATCCTCGCCCATCATATTAAATTTTTTAAAGAATTAGAACAAAAAAATGTAATACATAACAGAAATCGATATTTTTGTTTATTTTCATAATTTTCATTTCTTGAATTATTCAGCAGTTTAGTCTTGTCAGCGAAAATATTACATTTTAAACAGTAACTAAGCCACTTTAATTTTATAATCTTGTATCTGTATTTATATTCTTTCTTGTTCACACGATCGCACAGAATGAAATATAAAAAAAATGTACAGATGGATTCAAATTATAATGGTTTATATTGTATTTTGATTATATATTATGAAGTAAAATAAAAAATACTGGGAAAAAAAATTGTCAACAATGTTGCTTTTATAACAACTTTTGATACTTAATAAGCGTATGCCATTAGACAATTCTGTAGGACGTCACTTACATCTTATCAATTGTCTCGATCATGAAACTAAAACAAAAATCAGTCCTAATTCAAGGCAATAATCAGGCTCATAATTTGAGACTTTCTTGTAAAAGCTTCATTTCAAAACCTTTTTTGCTAGATTTTGCTATGTCTCAAATAAAGTCGAATATGATAGAATCGAGATAGATTCTTCAACACCAGTATATATTAGGCTCGTTTTTCTGATAAGAGCGTCAATGACTTCTGTATCCACAGATCCTGGTTCACGAGTACGATATCCATGTTGGACATCAGAGACTGAAAATATAGATAAATTTTTATTTTATAGTTGTCAAAAACATAATCAAACTGGATAATGGTAGGAGCTGAAGTGAATTTGGGGAAGTGAGAGGATGGAGAGGGGCGGGGGAGTGAGGGGAAGTTATGGGAGGGGAAAGTAGATGGAGTAGGCGATGGGTAGATTTCAACGAATTAAAAATTTGACGTAGAGTCCGATATTGACATCAGGTCCAAAATTGACCCAAAATTTTGTATTGAGATTCAGTTAAAACTTAAATAAAAGTTTCAATAGGCTACGAGACCCTTCTTTGAAGGCGTTCGGCGCCTACTTTTCATATTTTTTTACATTTAGATTCCATAACATGATGTTTCATTTCTATTGGATCTCAGGATTACTGTAGTATTTCCTCACATTGAAAACCCGTTTCATTGTTACGAAGAAATATTTGGTAAAATTTAGGGTATGTTCCTTTGAACGAAGGAATCACGTCTGCCAATTAAGAAAAACTTTAACTTCCGTCGATGGACTTTAATTTGCTCAAAACAAATATTTTCCTGATTTAAAATAAAATTTGACTATATCAACTACCTGATTTTTAAATACAAATCTCTTATTTCTTTCAACCAATAACAACGTTCTTTCGCTTAGTTAAAATTTCACTGAATGAAATAAAAATGTATTCGCAACGATAATTTTATACATTTAGTTTAGGTAAAACCATTTTTTTGTATTGAAGAAATGTTTCATAAGACTTATTCAGTACGATCCTATTACTTGAATCTAGTGAATTTTCTCTGATTCAAGATGTTATTTTTCTCAAAATTCAATTATAAATACAAAAAAAGTGAAAATATCCGAGATCGAATTCATAGAAATAAATTTATTTTATATTCGGCAACGAAGCATCAAATGTACAGAAAATGGCTTTTTGTCAAAATTTCTAACTATAACATGTTTTTGTAACTTCGAAATTGCAGATCAATAATTCGAAAGAAAACTATCAGAAAAATATACCGTTTTTACTCAAACAATTGCATAACTTCCAATTTTTACATGTATTTGATTATTATAGATCAGAAAAACTGAAATAAAAACTTTACATCCATCAATTTTGTGTATCAATGATGTTTGGTGGTTGTTTTAGCATCCCTCAAAGATTCAAGCAAGGAAATCAATATTTCCAAAAAACCAATAATACGGGAGATTTTTCGATTAAGTTATTGGAATGATAAATCACGTAAAAATAAGTCCAGTTAGCGTCCCCTATCAGAAAAAGTATTGAAATTTATTGTAAGGGATGTTTTAACATCTCTTAAACATTCAAACAAGGAAATCGATATTTTCAGAAAGCAAAATCACGGGAGATTTTCTGATTATGCCATCAGGATTGAAAATGACTTAAAAATCAATATAAGAAACACGCCCTAGCAGACAAAGTCAATGAATTTATTTGAATAGTACTTTTAACAAACTCTTAAACATTCAAACAAGGAAATCGACATTTCCCAACAACAGAATGACGGAATATTTTTTTATTATACTTTTGGAGTCGGAAATCACTTAAAAATAAATTTAAGGAATATCCCGTTTTATTATGCTTCAACTACAATATTTGAACAATATTTAAAAAAAGAAAGTCAAAATGCGATACTTTTCAATTATGCATGTAAATGAGTGTACTTTCGTCTCAAAAATTTCTACCAGAAGCTATAAAGTTTTCGGAAATTGATTGATATCTGAATATGTTAGGAAAAGTAACTCGAGATTGTTTGTTAAAAACATTAAAAGCAACTAAAAAATGAATTTTGTTGACTCTGTTTCAACAGAAATAGTTTAAGGTATACTTAATTCTTTCTACAGGGTAGATTAATATTATTATTAATTTAATATAAATTATTGCTGCATCTAGGCGTCCCGAAGAATTGACCGAATTGGTGGAGCTAAGAAAAAAGGATGGACTAGTCATCCCGAAATTTCGGCACGACTAGCCAAACTTATGACATATATTTGAATACTTATCCTGAATTTCGGGACGAGCCGATATTTTCAACACTAAAGTTTCAAATCAATAAAACTAAAATATATTTGAATAAAGTAAGTTTTGTTTTTAAAACAGCCAACTGTAACCTCCATTCAATGATTTTTATATTTTTAAATTAGCTATGTTATAGGAAGAAATACGGAGAAATGAAATAAGTTTTAAAACAAGTTTAAAAAAATTACAAAACTTTCAAAATTACTCCTGCTATTAATTCCACTTATTTTTGTGTCAAGTATAGATCCTTATAATCTGTTTAATTGCAATGTAAACTGTTTAATCAACTGTAAATTTTTAACCTGATTCGATCAATCATTATTGATAATATGTAATTAATCAAAAAATCAATCAATAAATCAATTGAATAAGGGAAATTTTAATTTTAATTAAGACTGAGCATACACGTGTTAGGCATTTTTCATAAACGTTTTTTGTATGTTAAGTGCATGTTGATTCATTTCTATGTCTTATCTTCTCTATCTGAAATGCAGCGAACTCGTTTCTAATCTATCTTGCATATAATTCTTAACAATTTTAAAAGAAACATAACATATAATTTGGCAAAGTCATGAAATGAACAACTGAACATAACCACACAAAAAATATGTACGCATATTTTTCCAAATTAAAATAAAATTATTATTCAAAATTAATAAAAAATGAGAAATATAAGATCGGATAAAATCGTGATAGAATCGCGTCTCCAACAATAGGTTAAACAAGAGTATTTCCGATCACCTACAGAAGGACATGTTGGCACTATAAAAATTAGTGATGTCGTTAATTTGAAAGTCCGATGAAAGTAAGAAAAAAAGGTATTTCTGATCTTGTAGTAATTTCAGAGGTTAGTTCATTATGTTTAACAATATAATTAAATAAATATTCTAAAACTCAAGTAGACGTCATATATATATGTAATATTCTCATCTTACCTTTAAACACAATCAAACGACACCTATCTATCAATGAACGACACCCAAGAGAAGGAAGTTTTCACTGAATTTTACGCACTATTATTATTGATATCCATGTTCTTATGATTGTTGTTTCTTTTCTTTCTTCCTAAGAAATCGCTTTTCAAGAATCCCTGAATGCTCAGTACCTATTTAATTAGTTTTGGATTATTGAACCTCAAAGATCAATCACCGACACCCCAGAATGAATTTGACAAAGACGTGAAATGAACAACTGAACATAAACACACAATATCAAAGATATTCCTTTTCGATAAAAACTTCCCCTTTTCTTATAAATACACCCATAGTTGTGTAAAATGATATTCTTTACAGTCTAAAGTTACTAAATTACATAATATTTTTTGCGTATAATTTTCTAAATTCTTTTAAATTCAAAGTAAATAGGGTAAGGAGGGGCAGCGCCGACCAGTTAACAGTCAATGCTTTTTTTAAAGTTAATAAAATGAAGAATTGATCCATTTTTTTTTCATTACGAGTCCTACATTATTGTATATCATATTTTTATAAGTATTAATTACATGAATGAAACAATGGTTTAATAATTTAATTATTTCTAACAAGCTGTATTTCGTCGGCGTAGTTTTTGTTTTATTCATGAAAAATTACATCAAAAATAAAAAAATTCAATGTTTTGGACGACGACAGAAGGAAAGAAAAAAAAATAATAACCTCTGTTTCACTGGGGTTCAAAATAAAAAGGCATAGTATAATAGATTTTAACCGCGGTGCTACGGGGCTTAATTAAACCAGCCTTACAAGACAATAATGATAATAGTAATAAATAAAAATAATGAAAACTCTAACAAAAAAAATTCCTTCGACATATTGGGCTGTGCACATCTTAAGCCTGATACATTAATAATATCCTTAACCAAGTATTGCATAATGAAAAAAAAATTGTAGATAGCATTTTTTATTTTTTATTTCAACTTTATAAATTGTTCAGGGGTGTTTTTGATTTTTGAAGGTGAATTTTAGTCAACATCGCTAGTTCTACATTGTATATAAGTCTCTCGAAACAACCTGAAATAAAACTTATGAAAATTATTGCATGTCAAATAAGAAACAAAGAAAATGCAAATTCTTATCATTCTTGAATGGGATGGGTTTTTATTCAAAGAATAATTTATTTCAAACTATTAACGTAAAACCAATTTGGAATGATTTTTGGCTTCATTACTCAACTTCTACGTAAAGCATTTTATTTTTGGAATAGAAAAAACAATGATTAACATATTTTATCCTTCTGAACATTTTGTATCCTTCTGAATCAGAAAGTAATCTCAGAATCCAACCCTAGAATTTCAAGAAAATCTCAATTAGGGTGAAGTGCTTGGAGAATTAATGATTTCGAATATGGTTCTAGGTGATGATAGTCAATGAAAATGCAGAGTAGTTCTATTCCTATTAGGTTGTAGATCGACTTGCTTACACGAACAGGCATTAACACCAGGGGAAGTTTTAATAGCAAATCCAAGGCAACTCGAGTAGGAAGCTAAGATCCATGGCGTTGATTAATGGTAGCTCTGGTAATTATATATTGTAATCGATGAGTGGCTATTTTACAAATTTGTAAAGAAACTCCTTGACGATATTCTTGTGGCCAAGAACTCGTTCCTCAGTTACTGTTTACACTTTGAAGGGGTCTCTTCGGTTTCGAAAGTATAATATGAATCTCATATTTTCCCAATTAAAATTGTTGTGGGTAAGTTGTTTTATTATATCCTGGGACAATATTTATCTTATTGATTCTCTTCTTCCAATGCTTTGGGAATTTGAATTTTGATCCTTTAAATCATATTTTTATAGTTGGAATGGAATACAACTTCGGTATTTGAGCAAGTCCAAATTGCATAGCGTGACAGGGGAAACCCCTTAAAAAAGAAATGGAACTCTGCGGGAAGATGTTTGGTCGCGTGCAAGGAGATATACTTCCAGGTACGAATCGTATCTTCGTGACGATAAAATATTGTCTGTCGGAAAACTTTTCTTTGCATTATTAGTTTTGAGGAACTGTAGCTTTTTTTTAGATATAATTCATTACAGACTTGCAAATTGACGGTTTGAAGACAAATTACCTAGGTGGAAAAGTTATATATATTTTGTACGTAGTAAACACAATATTACAAAAAATAATTGACAAGGAATTATGTCGCAGCTAATACATTCTTTGTTCGCATGTTCGCAGCATGAAGTTGTTTCGTAGTAGTGCTTTTTATTTTTCATTATTTTATTTTGAGATTCAATAATAATATATAAAAATAAAAATATTAGTACACGTAATCAATTTTAATAATACAAATGTGCATAGTAATTGTAAATGTGGAGAAACGAACGAATTATGCAAATCTAGGTAGTAATTATACATTTTGATATTCAATTAATTCTTTAGATTTACTCAAAAGTCATTTGACTTATAAAATTATTAAAAGGTTACAAATTTACTGTGCAGATAATTTGTTTTCTTTAATAATTTAAATTTAATAATATGCTTAAAATTAAACCATTTTAAATTATGTGTACGTGAAAACTGTAAATCCTTTCAGCTTATAGACACAATTTTATGTATAACAGAAAGCTTTAATATATGAACATTTTGAAAGTAACAATATTCCAAATTGAATATTTTTAAAAAATATTTAAAAATACAAATATTAAAGCTTCACATTGCAAGCCTTATTATTAGATCCTTTTTAAATTTAAAGCGTACAAAAAAATCGTCTTTCGTTCGCATTTAATACATTCCGTTCGCAGAATGAAATTGGTTCACAGATATGCTTTTGCTTTTTTATTCCTGTTTTTTAAATTGGTTCGTTTCATTAAAATTAAAGTTTGGAAATACGCAAGTGTAAAATGAAATCATTTTCAATTGAGAATATATGACTTTCTTTGGGATGAATTTTAAAACTTTGAAATTGTACAATAAAATGAAAATAATAATTGGAAACTAATATTTTTCACATAAATATATTTCACGATTTACTTTCACTGTTTCTTTAAGTTTCATTTTCAGTTATAGGGTTTTTATATTTTTAGGACTTAAAATACTTGGAATAAAAAAAACTTTAACCTTTTTCATTTTTAATATTAGTTTCAGTCAAAATAATTAAATTGTTAAAATATATTAGAGTTACAATTTTTTAATTTTAAGCAGTAGTGAAGACTTTAACCAGCTTAGTTTATTATATAAAAAGTCAAAATGATTTCGCATATTTTAAGAGTTGTATGACTTTCCCAACTTTCAACCTGTAAAAACTCTAAATTAAAGATTTTTTAATCTGGTTGATCAGCTTTCAGCTTCAAACATCTAACATTAAATTATTGCAAATTGGAGTCGTTTTAAATTAAACAAATTTCAATTGAAAGTTTTTAAAATAGAATAATCTTATATCGAAACATTGAAAATGGTGTGGTTTTATTTTTAAATCTTTCAAAATTGTATAGTTCAAAATTACAGTGAAGTCACGCCTATTCCTTTGACCTTGAAACGAAACGATTCTTTTATTCCCAACCTGGAGGAGGCCCACCCTTACCGCGAATGGGCAGTTCATGTTTATCAACGACGTTCATTGGCTGCTCCGTTCTCGTATTGATGCGCCGCCTGTAGGCAACTTTTTCAACCGAAAAGCGTGGGTGATCTGAAATCAATAATAAATACTATCAATAATAATACAAATAAATACACCCGAAATTCCTAGCACTGCTGGCCCACGCAGTTTCTCAGCGCGTAGGGCGAGAGACGGTTGTGACTCTCGGACCGTGGTGGAAGTTGCCGAAACTGCGCAAATGGAAATAACCGTCTACAGACGACAGGGAATAGAGGCGACAGGGTATAAGAGAGTTGGGCAATAGGTGAGACTCCACTGTATTTATATTTTATAGTATTGCAGTAGAAAAAAAATAAAACCAATCATTAGTTAAAAAACTAGTTTCAACCTAGAATCTGCACAATAGCTTGAATAAACGTTTAAACTTGAACAATTTTAAATTAAAAACTCTAAATAATTTACAAAAAACCTATTCAAAGCCTTTGATATTCAATAACCTGTAAATGAAGGATACTTAAAATTGTAGACTTTCAAAAATGTGGAAGCTATCAAAATGGAGAAATTTTCTTTTTAATTTAATTTGATTTATGTATTATATATATCATATTATATTATTTTACATATTATTTTTATTATATATATATTCAGTTAAGGTTTCGATTCCTCTGGTGTCAAACCGAAGGGCCTATGACGAAGCCACCTAACGCGTCCTCGAGTTGCGGATAGAGGGTCTCTATACCAAGGGCTCTGCTGAATATGGTTACACTAATTATTATGAAGCAGCCGCGGACAATTGTTCAGGGGTGGCCCCGAAGGAATTAACCCCCAAGCGAAGGCGTGAAAACCGTGCCGAGAACTGAATGGCACCTGGGTGAGATGTCTCTAACGGTGACTCTGGGATACCGGGCGACCTCTCAGAGTATGCAGCCTTATCCTTGCATGCGGGGCTCTACAACGTGGACATTTGACAAAAACCGGGGGGGTCAAATTTTACACAAATCTAATACCTTCTCTGGATGAGAATGTAAAAATTAAATTTTCTCATTTTCCATGTAATTTTCACGATTAAAACAAAAACTACGCATCATATCGAAAAATGATGAGTAACAAATTTGTAGCTTATTTTTGGGTGAAGAACTTCTGTCTCATTTTCTTTGTAGCTTGTGTTGTATTGTCCAAAAATTCAATTTTTTAATTTTTAATGCTGTTTTCTACGAATAAAACCAAAGCTACGTGTCCTATAAAAAAGTGATACATAAAAAATTTGCAGACATTCCTTGGTTGCATAATTTTTGTGAATTTATGTTTTTTCGTATCTTGCATAGTTTGACGTTTATTTTCGTTTCTTTTTTTGGATTTTAAAAGTGCTAGATCTTTTGAATTTTCATCCAAAATGGCTGGCTAACGGCTGTGTCTAGACGTCCCGAAAAATTGGCGGAGTTGGAAAAGGGGATGGGCTAATCGTCCCGAAAACTCAGGACGACTAACCAAGCTTATGAAAGATATTTGGCAATAATTAGCAATAAATTTCTAATGGTTAACCAGATCTTTTCATTAAAAAATACGAGTTTATTAAATCTTTACAGAAATAAAGTTACTTACTGGTACACTGATCAACTATGAATGGTGGTGCTTTAGTTAATGGGCCGCAACAAACATATTTTGGCGAACCCTGTACTGGTTTACAGCAGTTTTCTGTAAATTAATTTGATGATATTTAGTAACTAATGTACATTTACTCATGACTCTAGAGATTTTCTGAAGATTCTCAAATTCCATAAAAAAGCACTTAACTCAATACAATAACTATAGGTAAATAATTTATAATGTCCTTTAGTAAGAAAAAAAATGTTTTTTAATGTTATGTACAAATTGATGAACAAGTGAAATTTTTCAGTGACTTACAATGACTAGTTGTTGAAATTCATAATTTGTGCATAAAATATCAGAGAAATTAATGTAAGATCTCGATTTGTTAAAAAAAGCTGCTCGCTTGCAATTATTTCAAGAATATTTGTAAAAAAAGACGCAGTTTAACAATGTCTAAGCAAATAGGCTCAATTTTTTAAGTAGAATGAACTGAAGATGTCTTCCAAATGATTTCTTGTTCTCATTAAATATAGTTTAACAAAAATGTATATTTATTCAAACAATTATTAAAAACTAATTCCCACGTTTACCATTTTTCCATGAATAGACTCAATTGTTCAAACGAATTTGATTAATAATGTCTACTCAATGAGTTGATTTTGTCATATTTTTTGAATTAATAATAACTGATGATTATTTACACAGTTTCTATAAACAATTGCACGTTTCGATCTTTTTTCCATGAGTAGTCTCATTTTTTTAAAGGAATTCATTAAAAATGTATTTTCAATGACTTTATGCAGTCATATTTATCAAATTGACAACAAATGGTAATTATTCAAACAATTTTCATAAACAAATATCTTTTTCACGTTTTTCCATAAAAAGATAAATTTTTTCATGGAACCAACGAAGAATGTCATACCATTAACTCGTTGCCGTCATATATTCTAAAAATGACAAGAACTGGTAATTATTTTAACAACATTTGTAATCAAATTGTCAGTTTTGAACGTGTTTCCTCAAAAAGGTTTTTTTCTGCATGGTCGAATAAAAACTGTAGGTATGACATAGATGTTTTAAAGAGTGTCATTGGCTCTTGGTTATAGAGTTTTAACAGACTATTGATTTATTAGCTACTGCACCTTGACGTCAATTAAAAATGTTGATAATATATTCTATAAGTCATATGCATCACTGGAAAGACTAAAAACATTACTTTTAAAAAACTTTAAAACGTACAAAATAAAATAAAAACTTTTTTACAACTACTACATCAAAGATGGTTAAGAGGCTTAACTATTGTTGATTCAAGTTAAGAAAAATTATAATAAATGAATTATGATTAACGTTTTCCGTCAACCTGAAAAACATGACAACAAAAAGTTTTTTTCTCAGTTTATTTCTTTAAAAAATGAGACTGTCCATTGAAAAAAGATCAAAATGTTCATTTATTTATAGAAATAGTTCAAATCATTACCAGTTATTTTTAATTCGAAAAATATGACAGAAAAAAGTCGCTGGCAAGATATTTTTAGTCGTCTATTCTGCAAAAAATTGGGCCTTTCCATTCCGACATTGTCAAACTGAGCTTTTTTATAAAGATTGTTTAAAGAAATGAAAAAAGTAGCTATTCTTAACTAATCGTAATCATACACTAATTTATCTCAAATTTTACGCAAAAACTATGAATTTTAACAACTTATCATTGCAAATCATTAAGAAATGACACTTGTTCATTAACTGGTTTATATCATTATGAACCATTTTTTTCATACTTCATTACTCTCTAAATTATTATCGTATATATTTATTGTACTGATTAAAGACCGGTTCAATTGAATTTGAGAATCTTTAGAGCAGTCGCACACTTAAAAGTTATTAAAAAAATTATATTTGTTAATTATTCCAAAATGTTGCTTTGGCTACAATAAAAAATAGCAGTTATACGTTATGTGTGGAAGCCTTATAGTAATTAAAAAAATACATCAAAATCCGTGAAAAATTAAACTGCCAAGTGATTTTTGTAAATAAAAAGTGCTTTTTGGCACATTGTGTGATGTTTTGAGCGATTGAAATCTATCAATAGATACATTATTACAAGATTAATAAATGATCAGTTTATGAATAAATTTGGATTTCAAACCCCGCTTATTACATATAATAATCTTTTTTTTACCATTTTTTTCAGTTGCGTTACTTTCTCAGATCGATGTCGTTGAAATAAGAAAATACTTTTAACAAAAAGAAACCTATTTTTCGAATTCATCAAGTACATCATTTATCCCCCAAAATAGAAAATTTTCATGATTTACTGGAAAAATATCAGGAAACAAAATTGATTAAACAATGTAAAATTAGTTTCAAATACTTGAAAACTTGTCACTAACCGAGTAAAAAAAATTGATGTCAAACAAGTTTAAAAAATACCGTCTTTAGCAATAACTTACTAATATTTAATAACAAGTACTTGTTTTTTCCATTGGTCCAAAAACCGGGTCTTTCTCATTTAAAACCCAATGTTGACGTCAAAAGCCTCGGGGCATGAGTTAATGGTTCCCGATTAAAAAAAAGTAGGGAATTTTTTCTTCCGAAAAAAAAACAAAGTGGGGGTGATCGATCAACAAAAGTCGAAAGTCGAATTTTTGGACCACCTTAACAGTACAACTACGGATTCAAAGTTCACTGAAATTAAGCTAAAACAAAATCAAAACTTTTTTATGTGTCATGAATCAACTCTAAATTTGTGCATATTAGCTATTTTACTAAACGCTTCCAAGTATAAAATCTTGAGATTCAATCTATTATGTTGTCGTAAGCTTATAATTTTTCGAAACATCAAGTGACTGTTTTCTCACACAACAAATTCAAAATGCATAAAATAAATTTTTAAACTCATTCAAGGATCGTTAAATGTAATAGGGGTAGTTCCTAGGGGTCATGGAATATTACCGTGGAGATAGATATATTAACTAGAGTTTTGAAAAATTGCTTGTGATGACTATTTTCAATTTGAAATTCTTTTGGCGGCTTTAGCTGAAGGCAGCTAAGACGGGGCTTGTTCATTGAGATAGGGGTAGTTCATAGGGGTCGTGGAATATTATTGTGGAAAAGAATATATTGAATAGGGTATTGAAAAGTTGTCTGCAGTGATTATTATTACCCTAGGGGTCGTGGAATATTACTGTGGAGATAGATATAATCACTAGAGTTTTGAAAAGCTGTCTGGGGTGATTATTTTTAATTAAAATTTTTTTTATTGGTTTTAGTTGTGGGCAGCTGAGACTTGGTTCGTTAAATGTGATAGGGGTAGTTTCCTAGGGGCTGTGTGATATCATGGTGAAGTTATATTCATTAAGTAGAGCCTCGAAAAGTTATCTTAGGTAAGTTTTTTTTATTGGAAAATTTGTTAGCAGTTTCAGTTGAAGGCAGCTGAGACTTGGTTCGTTAAATGTGATAAGAATATTTCATAGGTGATGTGGAATATTACTGTGACGATAGATATATTGAATAAAGTTTTGAAAAGTTGTCTGGGGTGATCCTTTTAATTTTGAAATTTTTTTGGCGGTTTTAGTTGAAGGCAGCTGACACGTGGTTCGTTAAATTTGATAGGGGTAGCTCTTAAGGGTTTTTGAATGTTGCTGTGGAGAAGAAGATATGAAAAAGAGTTTCTACGGCACTTATTACCGCATTTGAAGCCCCTTATGGAAGTCCCTTCATCACTGCTGATTAAAAACTTTTCATTTTGTTGGTCATCACTTTGCAAAGTTTTATGACCTCCATATCTTGGGCAATTTTCAGGATATGCAAAAAATTTTATGACGCATATGAGCGCATTTGAAACTCCATACGAAAGTTCCTTCATCACTGCGGATTGAAAACATTTTATTTTATTCGTCACTACTTGATCATCACTTTGTAAAGTGCTAAGACCTTCGTATCGTGGACAGTTTTTAAAGTCTGCAAAAAAATTTTGTTGCGCATATGAGCGCATTTGAAGGCGAATGACTCCTTATCCGTAATGTAAAACATATCACTGTAGAAGATTTAGCACGTGCGTCACACTGCCCCCGCCCCCGAAAATGCTATCTTTGTTACTTAGCTAGCGCAATTTTTTTTAGTCGTATTTGAGCGCATTTGAAGTCCTGACGGATAGCTATAATGAATTTGAACGAATTTTATTATTATCAGCGCATTTGCGTCACACTTCAGTGGGCTATAGAAAACACGAAAATTAAGAGTTGTGGGGGGGGCTGATGTAACTGACCTAGATTTTAAAACATGTCAATAATGTTTACATTTGATATCCATCGAATATGAATCTAGTCATGCAGGTGAAAAATTTCTTTCTCATCACAGCGATGTGAAAAATATTTACAAAATACATGTGTATGTTCATGAAGAACATAAAATGGGTCACGACAAACACACTTATCAAATTTATTGACCATCACAAGTACTTTTTATGCGTCAAGTTGTCTAAATAAAAAATGTCTCTATCATCAATGTGAAAAACATTTAGCATATACAAATGCTTATGAAGAATGTACATGGGTCACGATAAGAAAACTGACAAAACTTTTTTACTACTTTTTATGAATCGAATGATCCAGGTAAAAAATTGCTCTGTAAATAGACATGTGAACAAATTTACAATACACAAATATTTTTCATGGATGTAAAATGAGTCACAAAAGCAAACTGGTGAAATATATTTACTACTTATTATGTACACTGTCGATGATAATCAAAGTTTTGGTCTCGAAACATGTTTTTTTTAGGAGAATAAGTACGGTTTTAAAACTAGGTCATATTTTTACTTATAAGTGATGACTGTTTAATTTTTATTGAACAATGACTAAATTATTATTAAACACTTCTTTTATCAAAATTCCGCGACCCACTGTTTCCGACCCAATGTTGAACAAGTACCGCTTATAAGAAAATGATTTATGATAATGGATTTGTGCTTTTTCAAACATTCCCGAGTCGAAATTTTAGCCCTCTTTTAGACCTCTAAATTACAGGACTTAATAGGACTTAGGAGGGCTTGTAGAGGTCCTAATTTCTTATAGATTAAGCCCTCTTTTAATCCTCCAAAGTGGCAAAAAAGTCCATTTTTCCCACTTTCGGGGCTAAAAGTGGGCCTAATTTAAGAACAATTCAGCCCTCCACAGGTCCTCCTAAGTCCTCTGTTTAGGCCCTGCTGTAGCCCTCGAAATCCTCTAGACGAAAAGTGACGTCACATCACCATTTACCCCAGGACAAACACATGTACACCAAAAGTATAGGGATACATTTTATAATCTGATTATATTTTCATTGAAAACAATATATTTTCTTTACCACAATTTTTAGAATAAACTTTATTACTCAGAGATTAGATTGATCACTTTCGAAATTCTTTTTATCAGTTGACTAATTGTTGCAATTGGTTTTAATGAGTGTCAATTAAAAATTGTTGTAAAAAAGCAATTCTGCTTCTCATGGAAATATAATCAGACTATTAAATTAGTCCTATATTTTTGTTGTCCGCCTGTTTGTCCAGGAGTAAAAGGTCATCTTCTCGTGTGACGCTACTTCTCACCTTGAAAGATTTCAAGCTCTGTACCTGAAAAACTATTCTAGATTATTATTTTCTAGGAAACATAAGGGCAATCAAAACAACAGTTTTTCTCATTATAAATTATATTATTATGAACCAAAAAATTTGAAGTGTATAACTACACAAAGTACAATATGAGTGAATAGTGTGCTTTAATCCTCGCAAATGAAGTTTGAATCAATAAATGCTCATCATGAAATTACCGTTGTAAAGAAAATTTCAAAATTCTATAAAAAATTAATCAGATTTTGTTTAAAGCACACTTGTTTATGTGCTTTGAGAACGCTGGCTTGTCAAAGATGCCATTATTTATGAAATAAAAAATGAATTAGGTTGGAATGTTTAGATAATTTTAAAGAAGGACTTTTTTATTATTCCCATAAAAAACTCTCCAGAACCTACATCATTGCACATTTATATAATTTTTTTTAACAAAAATGTGAACTTACTCAAAACTGCAGCTAAAAGTAATTTTTGGTGTGTACATTTTCCGAAAAATACTACAAATTTCTATTTTCATGTTATGATTCGAATACTCAAAATTGGGCTAATAAATAATTTACCATAAGTGTTTCCCGATAAAAAACAGAACAGAAGATATTAAAAAATTTCAAATTTGTATTGATTTTTTTTGAATTTCAGAGAAAGCAACTTTATAGCTCTGCCTGATATACCATAACTCTTTTTACTATGCATATTGACAGATTAGGTAAATAAACTAATTATAATAAATATGTAATTAAATAGACTAATTAAATTATATAAATACGAGAAAAGCACATAGGTCGTCAGGACGTAAGCGAATCAAAAGAGGGCCTCGAGGTCCAATCAGATTCAAAAGAGAGCGTGGAGGGCCAAGCAGGACTAAAGGAGGCCTTAAATGGAATCATGCAGGGCTAAAGTAGGGCCAAAATTTCGACTCGGGATATTCACTCGAATTCGGTTACGTTATTCAAAATATCAAAATTGTAACAAAAGTGTAATTGTAAAAAATATTCTAGTCAAATCTTCGTGCCGGATAGAATATCACGTTAAAACAATTTCGCTTTTATAATTGTGTTCCAATCTATCAAAACATAACGAAAAGGAAACAAAAAATTCCGTAGTTTTTGGATAACGTCACTTTTCAACTGTATTTTCCGAACATTTATCCTTGAAAAAAATGGTCTTTTTTCAGTTTCCCTAAATTAAAATAAATAAGAACTTCGATAATTCTTTTTAAAAAATCACCGTTAAGTGCACCCTGTTTAATATTTTTCTGATACAGCCTAATATAACTTTTAATATTTGAATTCAAATCCTAATAACTGCACATACCCTCAATAACTGCCCGTCTAACCCTATATTTTTCAAATCTTACTCTAGAAGAAAGTGAATACAAGAAACAATTTCTCTCACCATGGGTCCCAAAAAGAAAGCAAAAACGACATTTCGCACGCGAGAAATACAGGCGTTACTCGTTTGCTAACAATACAATTGAATTTTGTGACCTCAAATTTCCTTAGAGAGCGACATTCGAAGCCGCCCATCAAAGGCATCAACGTCAGGTCCTCATCAGACCAAAGGCACCCTTTTGCATTCAATCGACTGCTGAAAAGTCTCACCCCAACGTTATAGATGTCGAAGGTGACCACCCTTTGCTTTTACGCCTCACCCCCCTCTCCATTTGCACCACACATTTTTTCACCTCCCACCCCTCGACGTATTGCATTTCGCTATAACTACACTCTGTTTAGAGGCCAATTGTCCTCGTCGGAGCCTTTTTACTCTCCTCGCCCTGAGAAACCCCGTTGACTGTTTTCTAAGCATGGGGTGCAACTACAACGTCGAGCTATGCACCATACCTACTTTATTTTTTATTTATATTGCATACTTATCTTTCAAATTTCTCCCTTTCAATTGTCCTTTACTCTCCTCATTGATACTCACCCGTTTTTTATTTTCCTAATTCAAATTGAGACAATTAGCATCTTATTGTAGACTTCTCACCTGAACTTGAAGATAAATTAAAACAAACTTTAAGAAAAACGTAAGCTTAAAAAATTAATTAAATTGTCTTATTGCAGTTAAAAACTTCAAACTCATCAAGTCTTTATGCATAAAGTATCGAATGCAGATAATTTTCAAAAACTAATCAAATTGGTATACTATTACTAACAGGCAGGTAATAAAAAAATGGTAACAAATACACCAAATTTAAATTGTATGAACATATAATAACAATTTATTAATAACAAACACAATTTACAGATTTCGTATGATTTCGATTCTTCTTGTCGTTTCTATTTCGGATACAAATATTACATCCAACTTTTCAAAAAAAGAACCATTTTTGTCTTACACGTAGTTTATGTATACGCAGAATATATACACTATACGGAATACTGATTTCGTATTCGCTGAACAAAAAAATTATAAGAAAATCTAAAAGAAAAAACACCAGGAGATATTTTAACTTGATTTTCATTTTTGTTCTGAATTCAAAACCTAAGATAAAATTGTAGATAAAATATTCGCTTATCACAACTACAAGAAATAAATACACTCAGTACGACAAGTGTAAAGTCATTTTAATGTACAAGTATTGATAAATAAATTAAAAAGTGAGGAGAAATTGATTGCCATCCTATTTATCACGTGGACAAAATCAATAGTTGCACTAAAAACGTCCCTATAATTGAACCAGCAACTATTATATTGTTAGTGAAACTACCTTTCTTTACAATATTTCAAACTAAGAATTGAAATTCTTAAAGTGAAGTATTTAAATTATATATTCAGAAACGTCTAAATTCGCAGCTAATTCACCAAATCTGAACGGCAAAGAATTCTCAGATATAAAGTCTAGTTTAAACACATGGAGCACATATACAATAATTATAATATTCTATATACTATTTACAGACACTCACTTCTTCATCTCCCAAATCCACTTTCACTATCACTGTCAAAAGTAAGTGATGCTTAAATGTTAACGAAATCACAGTTAACGGGAATCCACTTTGAGGACAACAATTTTTACCAAATTCATTTTTATACAAGAAGACATTGTGACAATATTTCAACAAACTTCAAAAAACTTGATTTGTTGGAGAATCATAATAAATTAGATTGCTATGATCACAAGAACTATGGCCGAAATCTTACTGAGAAATATGGATATACATTTTTTAAATATTTTTCATAATATCTCACATGCCTCCAGTATATTATCTAGTATAATATCCATTTTTCCCAGAACTTCCAGATATAATACAGAGAATTTGAGATTCGCAGAAAGATTTCAAATCAAAATAATCAACAAAATGATTCAAATTCTGCTCCCAAGATCTGATTTTGCAAAGTATAAAAATGCATACCCTGTACATTATTCTTTGACCCTAAAAGTAGTCCCAATGAACGTAAGACCCGTCAATATATCCTACGACCTACAATGAGACTATAAATACAAAATAACAGTCTTTATCACCTCTCAAAATCTTACATCACCTCGGAATTCTCCATCATCTTCTCAAATTTAGAATAGAATTTCTAATAAATGACAGGAACAGGTCGTCGGAGTTGGTCTAGATCTAATGTCGGCGTCGTTGGAGTTGAAGCATGTGAAGAAGAAATCGGTGTCGATCCAGGACTGCTTCCCGGACTGCTGGAGGTGCCAAAGTTTCCTCCATTGGACATAATAGAATTGGAAAACATCAAGGAAGATGTGTTCGAGCTTACTGGATGATGAGCAGTTGAGAACAGTGGATTGAATTGTCCATGTCCATAAGGTGTCTTTCCTGCATTGGTACTCGTGGGGTAAAATGACGAATAAAAACTGCTAACAACAGCTGCTGCAGAAGCGTTATTATTTGCTGCATCTGCAGCCGCTTGACTCGCTGATACAGAATTTGGGTGACCTCCGCCAGAAACCAATTTTCCAAGATGAACAGCATCAAAAGCAGATCCAAAATAACTAGGTAGTGGTGGATAATCCAGAGGATGATGCGGATGGTGCGTGTGATGATGAGAGACAGCAGAACCTGGAGCAGCGAAATAAGGTGGTAAAGGAAAACTGGGGAATCCTCCTGGATTCATGGATCCTGGCTTTCCTGACACAACAGACATCGGAACCTTGGGCTTCCTCCTCGGTCTATATTTATAATCCGGATGTTCCTTCATGTGCATTGCTCTGAGCCTTTTGGCTTCATCAATGAATGGTCTTTTTTCAGTTTCTGATAAAAGTTTCCACTCGGCACCAAGACGCTTGGAAATTTCAGAATTGTGCATTTTGGGATTATCAAGAGCAATTTTCTTACGTTGGATGCGGGACCAAACCATGAAGGCATTCATGGGTCGCTTGATGTGTTGCTCTTGGATTTGTTGAGGCTGTTGTTGTTGTTGCTGCTGCTGGTGCTGTTGATGATGATGGGCCATCTCTTGTGATATGTGGTGCATGGAATTCATATCCATACCGGATAGGAACCCGTAGGCTGGATGCTGTTGATGCGAACTCAACATCTTGCAAGGATTCTCAAAAACGAAATATTCAAATTGAAGAAAAAGATTTCAATCAAAGTCTATTGATACACTTTCACTAATGAACAACACTAGAGTTTTTTGGTACTCAAATCACTATCACTCACAAAGTACTGTTGGGATTGTGATACAATAACATGAGGAACGGTTTTCGGCTGAACTCGGACCAGAACGTGCTCGAAGGGAGTACCGAAGTTGACTGACAAACTGAAAGAGGAACAGAGAGTTGTAGAACCAGCCTGCGTGCCCTCGGAAGTTTAGGGCGGTCCGTCCGCCCCCATCGTTGCCACACCCCCCAAACACCCCGTCTTTTGCGATTGGTTGTGTAGGGAAAAGCTTGGGATTCCAACTGAAATCTCGCGCACCACGGCCCACAATTATTATTATCGATTACCGCGATACGAGGGAGTACAAATACAACATAGAGGTATTATCGACTGCCACTCTTCACTTGTCAGAGGCACTAACGACCAGTTACGCTTAAAGGTGTCGTAACCTGAGTTGCGGTACTTCCTCGATTTCTTTAGTTGCTCAACCCTTATTGAGCCTTAAAGACTTTTTTTTTTTAGTTAGTTTGTTGTTGATATTATTCTGTAGATCTGGTAGGGATTAAGTATGTGATTGGTGAACAGAAGGGGTAATTGAGTACAGAGTCACACTCAGTAACGGGATGAAGCAATTATTTGGAAGGGCAAGTTCTCCCCCTCTTTTAGAGGTCTTTTATCCCCACTACTCTTTCACTCCCTCCATTTCATTTCTATAACCGCAGGATTGGGCTTTGAAAAAAAAATTTTTTTCTTTAAATATCAGTCGTATCAGTGTCCTTAAAAAATCTGATTATTTACCAGTGGTTTATATCCATTCAATAATTTATCATTTAAGAAAAGCGAATAGTATTCAGATGTTAGATAGACCCCCTTCGAAATATAATGTAAAAATCTTCCCCAACCCTCACTCTATAAATTCGAAACAGTTGAAACAATCATTTGTTTTACGCCAATATAACCTCAAATTAACTGATTCATAGCTAGTATCTAGAATTCAGTCATTGATTGAAATTAGTGAACAATTACAACTGATTAAAATTGACAGAGCATCCTTTTTTTTTTGCTGAAAGCAGGTTTTCAACGAAAGAGAAGACCTTCAATTTATTGAAAAATTCATTTATGATGGTGTAACTATTATACTTGAAGTGGCGACTTGATTGAAAATGCATTTTTCTAAATAATGCGGAATCTTACCTGCTAAGATCCCCCAAAAATTCTTACGCAATACTTGAACGATTCATCTTGAAGTTTAAACAATGCCGACTACTGGGACAGATAAATGTGTTGTAATTATTTATTACAAGAAATTAGAGGAATAAGTGAGAATTTTAGTCATTTTCTGATCTGAATAATTTAATAAGTCGTGATTTTGTGAGATCACGATTAATTTATTTGTATTAAAAAGAAAAATATTATATAAGTCGAATATTATTTTCAAGAATATTATAATTGAAAATTAACGACAATACTTAATAATATTTCAAAAAATTAAAAAGTTCCGATATACTCTTACTAGGGGGCAGCACTTGCTTACCTCTGATAACATATTATTAAATATATAAAGTTATAAATTCAACGTTAATTTATTTAAAAAAATGATCAAGAAATAAAATATGTTATAAAAGATCTTCTCACACTTCACTACATAATTTATTATTTCCCTTATGTCACAATGTAAAATAAGGTGTTCCACTCAAGCGTTACACAACAGTGATTCAGGTTGCCTGGGGGTAGGCGCTGAACGAATTTGCTAATATTGCTATACTAATTAAAAAGAAAGTATTAAAAATGTTCCTAGTTTCTACGGCTCACTTCAAAGAAAAAATTCTGAACATTTTATTAAAATTATTTATACGCATCTGTTGATACACTCATTATAGAACTTGAAAAATGTTGAAATATTTCGGAAATATTGGTAAATTAAAAAATTGACAAAAGCCCCTATTTTTATAGATATTTCCTTGTATAGAATCACTGAAAACAATTTGAACAGGGGCCATTTGACGCAGACTCGTATTCATTAAAAAACATATAATTCCAAATTTTTTAGAGGGTACATGTCAAACATGGGTCGTATGACCAGATTCCTAACATACCGACATTTTTCGCATGTCTTGCTTTCACACGAAATGAGATATCGAGAGCACTTTTTCGATTATCAAATAAAATAGAAACAATTTTAATACAAAATAGCTCAGTGCTTGAACAGATTTTTATTTAGATTACGTATTTAAAGTATTAGACAAAAATATCAAGCCGTTTTGCCGTAAAATAAACCCATTTTTTCCTCTAATCAAATTTTTTGCTGTGGCAATTTATTATTTGGTATGAAAGGTATCTGGTCTATGGAGATGACTAAAGATGATTGTGAGGAAATTGCGCAAAAACGTTTAATTTACGTAATTTTTTCAGTTTTTATTTAAATTAAACGTCCACATAGGACGATAATCCTTATGACCATGTAATGCTTACTATATCCTAACTTTAAAAAAAACTTGATTTATTTATTCAATTAATAATATAAACAGACAATAAAATACAACAATATACAATATACAATATATACAACAACAATATGCAAAAAAATACAACAAAAGTAACAAATTTGTCACAATAGTAGATAGAAGTTCTACTTTTCTGTGTATTGATTTGCATTTTCCTGTAAAAATGGTTGTAGTTTTTGACACTTATTTTAAAATAATATTCCACCAGGGATTGAAAAAATAATTTTAATTTCATGATTTGTAAATAAAATCCACGAGGATTTTTCTTATATGATAATTTTTAATTAAGATAATTTAAATTCAGACATTTATCTATAATTATTAATTTAAATAGTAGATAGTTAAGCAACAAGAAAATATAGTAAAAATTGCAATTTCTATAGTTATTAACTCAGAATGTTAAAATATAGTAAAAAATTGGAATAAATTTATGTAAAGTGAATGGTGGACCGGACAATACAATTTTTTGAAGAAATGTAAGATATGACGACCAATTAAATAGTCCAGAAATAACTCTTGTTTGCACTTTTCAAATCGATATTTTTAAACTTTTCTATAAAAAGAAGTTTGACTTTACAAATCATTCGATGATACCTGTTCTAGCAAAGTTTTAAAATATTTAATTAAAAAATAGAGAAATGAGCTATTTTCAAAATTACAAGGTGATTATCGCCATATGACGATTGGTTTGAATACAAACTGAAAGAGTTAGGTAAATTAAAAGCTTTTGCACAAATTCGCCTATATGTTAATCTTATGGGAAACTTCAAGTGCCTGAGCTAATGGGTAAATATTAAATGATTTTGATCAAATTTGAAGCACATTCGATTTTTGGATATTCGCACCAGAATCGCGAGTGGGAACAAACGATTGCAAAAAAAGTTGAAAGAACCACCCTACTGGCCTACTGGATATGACTCACTTTAACCTATAGCTCTAAAATCTAAATCTGCCTGTCACGTAAACGCAACATCTTGTTTTTCCTGTGTTTAAATTTCCATATATCATTCCCTATTGAATTCTTGCCAGCATTATCAATGTACTCGCAATTTCAATTGACGTAATTGCTCGTTGTATAGATTTGTTTTCAAGTTTCGCAATACAAATATCTGTTATCCGCATTGTATCGACCGCACTTCAGCAATTCGAGAATAATCAGACTTGATGAATGCGCACGGGACCTGGGATGATTTCTTTACCGAAGCTCCTTCACGAAACAATAGAGGCGAAAGCCATTGACGCTTTCCTTTGGGAAATCTGCTCAACAATGAGTCAAAATCTCGACGTCGGCCACTTGGATCGAAATGAAAAACAACCCGGCCGGCAAAGAACCTCATGGCCCTTTTCTCAATCTCAACCATTGCGGCTCCCATAGGACTCAGCAATACGAATGAACAAAGCACCCTGAATCCGTGACTATATTAATCGCTTGTCCTTTCTACCCTTCTCTATTGTCTGCTTACTTCGTCATTGCGTCCTAAGTGATTACCTTATTCCTTTTAAGATTATAGAATAGTCTCTATTATTCACAGCACTATATCCGAGCATTTTCCATAAGGTCACAACCATTATTATTCTAGTTTCTCTCATAAACTTATCATTAAGGCTTATTCTGATTTTACACAGAAAAAAACTAGGGATTCAATTTTGTTTCGGGTCATTTTTTTATAAACACATTTTCAACTTCAGTTATGTTCACTCTCTTGATCAATGTAAAAAGTGAAAAACAATTGAATTGCTTTCAATATTCGTATTGTTCAATATATGAAACAATTATGGTTCATTTTTGTTACAGTACATTTTGACGCCATTTCTTTGCTCAAAAATAAAACTCTTTTTTGTGTAGAACATACACTTTTCAGTATAACTATATTGTTTTTTATCGAACTTTTAAATTTAAATGGTTACTGCAATTCTACCGTGCAAAACAAGAAAGCAGTAGCGACATTTGAGATTTGACCCTTCGATTCGTATTTCTTTCCAATATATTTAAATGGAAAACAATTGTGAATCAGGTGACGAAACCCCAATTAAGTATTTTCACTCAATCACCGCAGCTGAGAAGAATTTTCGTAAATTTGTTTGACAACAATTTTTGAAGAAAAAAAAAACCTCGTCGAATGCTAAGGGAAAAACAATGGACCAAATACATGGAATAATCCTTACTTTTGTTAATATCTTCGTAAAAAATTATATTTATTAAATTAGGTATTTTTTCACAAGCATTGCCTTTTCATAAAAGATGCAGTTATCATCTGCTATTCTGAATAATGGCTATGCAATAAAGTATGATAGGTTATCAGTTATTGGATTTATTATCGAAAAAAGGAATGATCATTTATTTAGTTATGTGCTGTTTTGAAGTAATGGCGAAGTAAATTATATTGAAAAATCGTATAAACTCTGTTTGGTAGAGGTTGTACATATATACATGTTATGGCTTTTTATATCTGGTCGCCTTGGAGTCCCATTCACACATTCCCAATATTTTTTCCTCGGTCTGCCTCTGGGCACGCTACCAGTTACTTCACCTAAATATACTCGTTTCGTCAGTCGTTCTCCTTTCATTCTGCCAACATGCCTAAACCATATGAAGAAATTTCTTTCACTCTTATCAAACAGTGTTTCCTCAACACCACATTCTTTTAGAATCCTCTTATTACTGACTTTGTCCATTAGCGTTTTACAGCAGACATTGTGCAGGAAGTTTATGCCAACCGCGTTAATTTTACTCTTATCCTTTTCTTGGTTGGTCCAGGTCTCGCTACCGTACAGCACAGTGGGCAAGTACAGCATTATATATCTTATGATAAAAAAGCACCCGGAATTTCCCATTCAAACAAACCGCGCTTGAGATATTGTAAAAACATTTTTTTTCTAGGTGGTAAATCTGTCATCTGGCGCTCAAACATCTGTTTGAGCGCCATCTGTCGGGAGTTTGTGCGTGATAGCTTTGTGTACAAGTCATTGTTTGTTGTGTTCTGCGAATTTCGCAATGTCGAACTTAGTTGAGCAAAGAGTTTGCCTGAAATTTTGTGTTTCTAACAATATATCATGTGCAGAAGCCTACGGGGACTCGATAATGTCGAAAAAACAAGCGTATGAGTGGTATAAAGAGCTTAAAGCGGGCCCTACCGTGGTTGATGATTTGCCGTCCTGCAAGCTCCGTATTAACCTGAAATGGGTATTTGCGACTTTTCCCTATTCCCATGACTCAAGTTACCACTTCGCGGAAATCGTTTTGAGACGATTAAGACGATAAAGGAGAATTCGCAGAAGGAGCTAAAGGCGATTCCAAAATCGGCCTATGAAAAGTGTTTTGAAGATTGGAGGAAGCGTTGGAATATGTGTATTGCTTGCAATGGAGATTACTTCGAAGGGAATAAAATGAATATCGATGAATTTTCGTTTTATTGAAGAATTCCGGGTAGTTTTTGATCATAATTGCTATTTCAGCTTTGTTATATGTTTACTTCTGGCAATGGCTTCTACACGGCCGATAACTTTCCTACCCTCGTTTATACGCCTGGCTATCTCACTATTGATCTTTCCCTCAGTAGTAAATTAAATACTAAAATACAAGTACTTTCACCAACTTGTTATATCCTCTCATCGTCTAACTAAAACGATGTTTCATACTGTTTTTTCAAATACCATCATTTTTGTTTCATTCACGGTAATTTTAAGGCACATGTTCTTCATGTTAGTATTCAGTCTGCTGAACATTCTCTGCAAGCCTATTCGATTAATTCTACTGTAACAACTTTATCATCTGCAAACGCTATCCCGCGCACCTTCACCGTCGCGAGATTCACAACTTCTTCGTCGAAGAGGGCCATCCTTAGACACTTTCCATGAATATAACAAACACCCTAATATCGACAAAAATTCGTAGAAAACTTTTTTGTTTACTCTAAAATTTTTGTCTGATTGTTCTCAAGCTAAGTATCTGATCCGCTCATGATCTTCCTGGCATAAATCCACATTTTACTTCCCAGATTTTTTTCTGTTACTTTCATTACCCTATGCATAAGTATTTTTCAATATATTTTGCCTACGGTGCATATAGTGAGTTGATACCTCTGTAATTATTGCACTTATCTATATCACCCTTTACTTTATATATTGGAACGACAATCTTTGAAGTATATATTCGCCACCGCTTTTAAGCATTTCAGGGGTCATACCATCCACAACTTGCTGCTCCATACCTTCACCTCCCAATGATTCATATAGAAAAAGTCTCTCCAAACTTCTTTTGCTCCATCTTTACCATATAGCATTTCACACTTGCCATTCCTAATGCTGACTAACTATGTACTACTACCTCCTTTCTTTTGACCATGACCCATCTTCTACGGCTTTTATTTCAAACTTGCTTTCTTTAACTATTATTATTACTTTTCTGTTCTTGTCCCTATAATCGTATTTTAATATAACTATCTTGTCATAGCCAAATGATGTAGTATTTAGCTTTCTTAGGTACGCTTACTTCTTCTCGTTAACGGATACGCGGATTTCATCATTCCACCAAGCGTCACCACTCGTTGTACTGCAACTGCAGTACCACACACTTCAGTTGCATTCCTATTAATGATTCCCTTGAAAATTCACCATGCACTCTCTATATCTTTATTGCGTTTTAGTATCTACCAAATTATCCTAACTAGGTTTTCTTTTATATTATTCTGAATTTCTATTTGAGCTTCCGGTTTCTGCAAATTCTCTATCTTGATTCGCTCCTGCTTAGTCTTTTCAGTTCTCTTTCTTCTCCATCCTTCACCCAGGATCATTTTTGAAACTAAGAGGTAATGGTCCATACATTCAAAACCTCTCATGACCCTAATTGTAAATAGTGTGCTAAACATGGTGGTTAAAGTTTCAAGAACTAATTTTTTTCATTTATTCCAATAAATTAAAACGATCTTCTCTTAAAATTGAACGACTCTTGCATAGGAGATTTAATAGAAAATAAAAGAATATGAAAAAGTAGAAAGAAGTGGGCACCTGAAAATATAATGCCAAATATTTAAATTATCAAGCCAAAAAGACGATTTTCTTCGAAGAGTTTATTATTATTATTATTATTATATCATTAAGCCGTTTCCCTTTCGGGGTAGGCGTGAATTGCTCGGTTGGAAAGTACTACTGGGAGCCGATGTCATTTTTTAGATGACAGTTGCTCCCAGTGGGACCCTGCGGTGGTTGTCAACCTTTAGTTTTTAATTATGTATACATTTACGCATTCATTGCAACGTGCGAAGCCCATGGATCAGTCCCATCAATCTCAAGTGCCTTCCCCTTATCCTTCTGTTCTATCTGCTATCTATTTGTTTTCTATTTCACTTACCTGCTCAGCATTTTACTTCGAGCATCCCAGGTGTTGCTTGATAGCACTAGTGTCACTGGATGCTCGGGTTACGAGTTAATGAAGCTAAAATTAAAATGATTGTTTAAATTACAAGGGGGCTCGTAACAAATTCGAACAAATTTTCAGAAAAAATTTCAACAAAATTGTTGAGAAAAATTTTCAAAAAGATTTTTAAAAAAATTCAAACAAATTTTCAAACAAAAATTTGAAATAATTTCGAGAATTGTTTAGAATGTGCAGACAACTTTTGCACATTAAAAAAAAATTCCGCAATATTTTGACCCGCTAAGCCTGCCAAACCTTGTTTTAAACCTTTATGATAATGTACTTTAAATCAAAGAATAATTTAGACACAAATTAATGGAAAAAAATAATAGTCAAGATCAAACAGCATTCCCACTTTATAAAGTACATCCTGCTACATATATCTAAGAAAACTGATAACAAATGTTGCATAATTTAGAACTTCAATTCACTGGGATCTCGGAAACCAAAATTGAAATCTATTGGAAAATCGCCCATAAGTGGATTGATACTATTTCTAGGGCACATTTGGGCCGATTTGACACTTTTTAGATGATGGAACATTAATTTTTGACTTTTTTGACAACTCGTGAATAACATGTGTCGGAATTAAAATTAAAAAACCAAAAAAATTATTCATATTTGGGAGAAAATTTAGGTTTTTGTAAAAATTTGTTTTTTGCTCCCATCTTTTTTTTAAGGCTAAATTCGAAAAACAGAAAGTGCCAATGTTATTTTCAACATTATCCTACATTGTTGTGCAAAAAAAAATATGAAAAATTGAAAATTACAATTTCGAAAAAATTAGTCATTTAGATGGAATGTCTTATATTCATGTGATTTTTGACCTATCCAGTTTTCGTTATTTCTCGACGTTTTGAAACCCCCTGTTGTTGTTTGTTGTTTGAAACGTGGGCGGGGAGGCCCGTGGGGTCCCACCCCTGGCGCTCAAGCTATAAAGCCTATTTTGCCATACCCGTGTTTATTCTCAAGGCAGTACTCGGAATCCGGCCATCTTCCCTGAGTGTTTTTTGGATCTCGGTGGGTTTCGTTGTTACAACGTTTTGATAAAATACCTCTCAGGTGCCAGGCATACCTATCGCAGAGTAAATGACATCCTACTTCGTAAAGTGGCCCCCACCTACTCTGCCATTCGGCAGCCTCTCTAACAGGCTGGGGTGGACGGAGCGATCCCTCTGAGGTCATCAGTTAGATACACAGATTCGAAGCACTGTGCTGGTGAGGTATGTAAGGGTATGTGTGTGTGTATTTTCATTGCTCGAAATTGGCCAGTGACATAAGCCTACACCTTAGTACGTAATCCGCCTTTTCTGAGGGTACCTACATGGTTCTGAGCCACCGAGGCTCCTTTGAGACTCCCTGAGTAAGAAAAATTTTTTTTACGAATATGTATGTCTGTCGGTCTGTCTGTCGGCCTGTCTGTCTGCTTTTTGTCTGATAATATAAATAGTATAAATATTATAATATAAATTTATTGAAATAATACATTTTTCAGAGTAAATGAGAATAAAATATATCATAAACAAAAATTTGTACTTCTTTGCAATATATGAATAAGCAATCTCAAGCCGAGGTACAGAATTAAATGTAATATACATTTGATATATTAGTCTTGAACACTATGTAGAAAAGTTGACATGTTGGACAAAATCGAGTGCAAAGCACGAGATACGTGATGAGAATGTGCTCGTTAAGGCCAAAGGAGCTTTATCAAAAGAGAATTTACAATCACCAAATTACAGCTGTCGATGCTTTGACCTTTGATTTTAAATAGTCTGTGCACAAATGTGGGAAAATACAAATACAGAGCGCGAAGCGGGAGAACCAACAGTCGCTGATTGTATTCTTACTAACTAACTATCAGCTGCATGTTTTGGAACGTTTGCATAATAATCCTTCACAACCTGAACTTTCAAAATCCTCAAGGACTATCAAAAAATGTGTGGAATTAGATCCGGTCTTCACAAGAAAGCTAACAAATTGAGGAAGAAAAAATAATGTTCTGAAAAATAAACGATTATTTGGTCTAAATCTTCACGGAACAGAATTATTTTATCATTTTTGTGTTTGATTCAAGCTGTAACAAATTGGAACCTTTTTACATTCTCATCATGATGAGTTTTATGTCAAAACTGTCTATTGCGGATTTCTTCAAATCTCCACGTTTCGAGACCCTCTGAATCCGAAAAATAGGTTTTACTATAGTGTCTGTCGTCGTTGTCTTTGTTGTCGCCGTCTGTATAGTTTTTGTTTTAATCGTAACAAATGCATTAAAAATGAAAAATTAAATTTTTGGAAAAACGACACAAGACAAAATATATTCTTAATTAACAAAATTGTTCGCATAAATTATACCTGCATTTTTTCTCAGAACCACTTTATGCTATGACGCATATTTTTGTTTTAATCGTAAAAAATAATATTTAAAAAAATAAAAAATATTTAATTTCTGGAAAAACAACACAAGATGCAATAGAATGTTTAAAAACAAAATTGTTAGCGTAACTGAGATCTGCAAACTTGCTCTTGATCATTTTTTGATAGGACACGAACTTTTTTTAATTACAGAAACAAGACCATAAAATCGTTATTTTATTAGAGCATTATTCCTTCTTCCTCCCTCGTTAATCATTTTAATAAAGTTCAGATTAAGCCACCTACATATGTTGATAGTGCTTAAAGATATCTTAAATTGAAAAAAAAACAACGAAATATCTTTACTTGTTTCAGAAATAAATGCATTTGAAAAATGAAAATATTTTTATACATATCTCCAAATCTACTCATTTTTGAGATTCCCTGTTGTGTAGGATTATTTTACTGACATTTTAGAACATATTTCTGATAGTAAAGATCCAATCAGTCTTGGGACCAAATCCTCCCTCTTTATTGGCCATTGAGCTTCAAAATTTAAATAGGAAGCATATTTTCCCCAAGGATCCCAGTGTTTTTCTATGCTCCGAAGTGGTGCGAGCGATCTTACAATGAAAACGTATTGGTGCCCAAACAAGCAGACTCAGCTTAGGGACTATAATAATAAGTCTCTTCTATGTATTACATATTCCGTACCGTCCGGCAAGGTCGAAGAAAAATTAGATCTCCACGATAAAGGCTTAGAAAATAAGCCTTTAGACAGCCTTAAGACAGCCGAATTTGTATCTAAACACATTAATCACGATGGAGGCTTTGACGCAATTTACGATATTTTATCCGGAAAAAAGCACTAGCAGCAGAGATACTTCACTTTGGAGCTTGTAAGCGATTAGTATTTATACAGTTCGTCCTAACACCAGCCATTGCGAAACAAATGTCTCCGACTTTAAATACGAGGTGAAGATGCGGTCAGGTGTTGGTGTGTAGAGGTAAACGCTTCCACCAGAAATTCTTAATACCATCTGATCCTGCAGCAGAGAAGTTCTTGGTGCCCCTAAGTGCTTTCTTTCCCTCTTCTTCAGTAACTGATGGACATTCCTCCTCAGATGTTATGAGGCTGTCACTTAGCTCCTTGAAGCGGATGGTGTCTTCAGTGCCCTCTTTCAATTCTAGTGTTAGGAGCTTTTAAGCCTTTCTTCAAGAAGTCTCTACCTCGTCGGACTTGGGTTGATTTCTGACAGAAACAGGGAGATCGCTGAAGAGGAGCAAAGGGTAACCGAAGAACTGTTGATTCTCCCTGACCGATCACTCCCTCTCCTGCATTCTGCTTCTTGCGTCAGAAACACCCGTATTTTGTCAACAATTTGCTGCTTGATTGGCATCAGCTCTTACTTGTTTAGTATATGATGGTAAATTCTCAGTACTTGGGTGTACTTTCAAATCCTTTCCGTGAACGGCCTACCAGATGTTATGTAGTCAATAACACACTGAACATGGGACTCATTCTGTCTTGCCCATCCAATCTTCTTGTTCAGTTGATGCAAGCGTCTTTTGGGCTTCTGCTCCATCGTCGGTTTTAGCCTTTGATTTGAATCAGTGAAAGCTCTGGCCGCACCGTAACCTAATAATTCCCATAACCATAACACTTAACAATTGATGATTCAGAGGTCTGACTCCTCCGAGATATCTTCCGAGTCTTAATGTCGCTTCTTCATCTTCGTCTGCGGCTTGTTAATGCAGTAGTTTATGAAGCACTCTCCGTTCATATTCAGCATTTGAAAGGTGGGCAGAATGATTTCGCAAAGACATTGCGACACGTGCTAAAGATCTAAGTGTTTCTAGCACAATTCTGATATGAAGACCTTGGAGATTCAGAAGTCCACGCCCGCCTTGACGGCCTGGAATGTATAATCGCAGAACGGACGAATATATATGCCAGCTATTTTGTATATGTATGATCTTACGCGTCGCGATATCAAGGGCCATAAGCTCGTTCTTCGTCAATTGAACCACCCCAAACGATTAGAGTAGAACCTGGACGGGAAGCATGTTAGTCACACATACATTGTTCCATGCCGACAGATTGAAAGACCAAATCTGTCAAAGGAGACGCTTGTATCTGCTTCGGAGAGGCTCCTTCACTGAAGTCCTGAATGTCCTGAATGCAGCTTTGAGGCACGATCAGGTATGCATAGGTCACACCTGTGGCGAGATGTCTAATAACGCTTTTATTCACAAGTTCAGGGTCCCCGAGAACGCTAGTAATCCATCCTCGCTTCAGAATCATTTTGGCACACTGTACAATCCAAAGTCAATACCAATTTCTTCTGTGTACCCCTTGACGATATTTAAAGTACGTTGAAGTTAGCTCACACTAGAAGCATAGATCTTCAGGTCACCCTTATAAAATACGTCGGTGACCTTATGCTCGCGATGACAAGTGTCGCCACAGAGGTACCCAGGAGAATTGCGTAGTGTGAAAGATAGTGGCAGAAGTCTGATGCAGAAGAGCAGAGGACTCACGTTATCGCCCTGAAAGACATCCCTCTGCAAGGTGACGCTCTTTCTTGTCACACAATAATTTGCAGATTAGATAGTAAATCTAGTTTTTCAAAAGGGCATCAATCTCCCTATGCATCTCATTATGCGTGGATGAAGCTTCAAGCTTTCCAACAGACAGATGATAAGTGTATGAGAGGTTGAATCAAAAGCCTTCAGTTAGTCAGTCCAGGCCATCGATAGGCAGCGCTGGTAGAATGCTGCGTCTTTGCAGACACATCTATTCATTTACATCCTCATTTCTCTTAGAGCGTTTGGCGGAACAGTAACAGGGCTATTGCCGTAAGAGTTGGATAACTAGATAAAATTCACTCTAGGTGCTCAACGTGTGCATGACACGCTTAGCAGATATTATCGTGAATATCTTGGCTCAAAATATGTCGACGTGCAGCCTCTTGTCGAGAATCTGTTCGTGGAACTTTTTCTACTGTGCTTTCTTGACCCGGGCCTTCAGGTGTAAGTACACAAAATGAATAATGTTTGCTACACTTTGCTCACCCCTGATATTAAAGTCAAGGCCAAGTGTTTCAGAAGCCTCCTCCCTTGCCTTGCACAGAAACGCTCGTGTTCCTTTGCCCACTTCTTCGTGTTTCCTGACCATCTTGAGAAGAGGATCTCGTCCATTTGCGATTATATATGCTGTAACTAGAACAATCCTGTTGTGCAGATATTCAAAATTTAGTATTCCGCGACCACATTGACGGCGTGTGATATAAAGTCGCAGCATAGACGACTTGAGGTGCATGCTTTTGTTTATGTGCATCAACTTTCGTGACCCAATATCGAGAGACCTAAGCTCGTCCTTCGTCTATGGAACCACCCCAAATCAATAGAGTACTATCGGGACGGCAAGTATGTTCGTTGCAGACACTTTGTTCCCCGTCGACAATTCGAAGGATATAATCTGTCGGATAAGACGTTTGTATCTGTTTCGGAGAGCATTCTTTATAGACGTTACGTCCTGAATGCGGCTATGTAGCACGCCCAGGTATGTATATGTATGCCATAACTTTAACTCACCTCAAATTAACCTTGGCACATTTTTTAACTCAAACTCCATTCCAATTTTTCATATGTACTCCTCGACAATCCCTGGAGCTAGATCTAGTTGCTCTTTATTTTTACTATAGATCTTGAGATTATTTATGTAAAATACATGAGTGACCGTATGCTTTCGATATCCAGGTTTGCCACAGAAGTACCCTTCGGAATAGCGAAGTGCGAGAGATAGTGGCAATAATGTTTAGGCAAAAGAGGAGAGGGCGCATGGTGTCGCCCTCAAAGACAGGTAATTGAAAGGTGACGCTATTAGTTGTCACACGATTCTTGCCAGATGAGATAGTAAATCTGGGTTTTCACAGCGGCATCAGTGCTCCCAATTTGGCTCCCCAGCCGCACTGCGCATGCGTCGCACCTGCAGCCTCATTGGATGTTGATCGCACGCTTTTTTGAACTGATTATATATGCAAATCAATTTTTCACAATATATAATAAACATAAAGTACAAGGAAATAATATGAATGATTTGAAATTTACATTGGTGAAAGAGGTATTCCTTGTTTTAAATTTAAAATGAATAATTTATTTGTAAAAAGTACAATCAAATAATTATTTCACCTTGCACTCTAAAAGACTATTTTGTGATCTAAAAAATAATTGTGATTATTTCCACAATGATGATTTATTATTAAGAATTGATTTACACATCTATTAGTTTCAAAAAAGCGCGCCAATTACAGCCAATGAGACTGCCGATGCAACGCACACGCAGTTCAGTTGGGAAGCCGAATTGAAGCACTGAGCGGAATCAATCTATTAATGCACCTCACAAGGTGTAGATAAACCTTTAAGACTTCCAACAGACAGAACATAAGTCTACGAGAGGTTGGATCGATAGCTTTCCGGTAGTCTATCCAGGCCATCCATAGAGACCGCTGGTAGGATGCTGCGTTTTTACAGACGTATCTATCGATGAACAGGTTCTCCCAACATCCTGCTACGTCTTTCTTTGAGATGCTCTGTTCGTATAGCTAGAGCCACACAGGTCCGATTGTCCAAACAATCTCATCATTTAGGATAGCTGTAGAGATCTGATACAGCATGTTCAGACAAGTTTTAGCCTGTAATTCTTAGTCCATTCACCTATCACCCCAGAATAGGCTCTTCCGGCTTTGAATATGAGGTGAAAATGCGGGCTAGATACTGGTGGGTTGAAAAAAACTTCTTCAGCCAGAAGGTCTTGATACATGCACTTAAATGTCTTGCCCAGCCTATATTTGTGCTGAGTTTATGCACTCGCTTATTGGACTTCTGATCAGTCGCTCTTGTTTTACGTTTTGCATCCGCCAAAGCTCTTTCTCTATTGAAGCGTGCCTGCGATTGGTCTGAGTCTCGCCTCTCCGTCTCTGTTGCCAGCTTGTTCTGGCTTCCGTAAACTGGGCACTCCACTCATATAATCCCTTTTGCGGAGGTCATCGACACCGTTTTGCAGCAGTTGTTGCGTAAAGTAGGAGAGCTCCGGGTATTTCTCGCACTGCAGAGCATGCAGTCGCGCCTCAGTCTATCCGTTCACTCAAAAATATTGAGATTTTCCGGTCCATCATATTGACTCTGTTTTGATTGGCTTCCCCAACTCTAGGGTAGTCGGCATTGTTGTCCGACACATTGTAGGGGGCCCTGTGCGATCGATTGATTTGCACGGTACTTACAACTACGTTTATTGTTATCATTGTTGTTTCCACGAGCATCTAATAAAAGGCTTCGTCTGTCCTCGCAGAGCTCCACATGCGAAGGTAAGACTATGTACTCTGAGAGATCGTCCGATATCCCAGGCGCACCAGTTGCGACACCCGTCCCTGGTACCATGCAGCCTTCGTCACGTTTTCTTACGCCTTGTCTCGGGGGTTTTTTCCTTCGGGAACATCCCTGGACCATTGTAAGCGACTTCTTGCTCATTTTGTAACCATATTCAGCAGTAACCCTCGGCATGGGGACCCTCAATCCACAACCAGAGGGTGCGTACGATAGCCTAGCCGAAAGCTTTCCGTCTCGGCTCGTAAACAAACCGAGCAGAACCGGATTTATATTTTTTTCCGCTATAGTTCGGTTTGGTTCAGTTCCTTTGTAATCAAACAGGAGGGCCTACGACAAAGCCAATGGACGCGTCCTAAGGTTGTGGATAGACAGTCCCTGTGCCAAGGGTTTTTGCTGAATATGGTTATAGTACTTGATAAGCAGTCGCGGACAATTGTCAAGGGATGATTCCAAAGGAAAAACCTCCCAAGGTGAGGCATAAAAACCGTGCCAAAAACTGAATGGCACCTGGGTTATGTGTCTTACAATAGTTATTCTGAGATACCGGGCGACCTTCTAGAATATGCAACCTTATCCTTGCATGCGAAGTCCTGCAAGGATGAACGAGCCCATTTCCTAACTGTTTGTCGGAACAATTATGAAAGCATCAAACCCAGCATTGAATGCGGTGTAAAACGATCAAACGCGCAGAGCACACGACATCAACTCAGGGATGACTTTCTGGACTGCTTTGATGTCAGCCGTATCCCTGTTTGCAAAAGCTACATGGCGTGCTTGCACACCATGAAGAAGAGATAACGAAATGAAGACCAGTCTGGGAAAGCCGGCACCCTTTGAGAAACGATGGCGATTTCAGGACAAGAAGGAACATTAACATCCAGGTTCCTCCTAAACTCCAAGATCTGGCTCAAGTGGATACCGCCCTCTATGAGGATCTTTCGTAGGAGACCGATCTCTGCACCATCAATTGTCCAATCTATGGTGTGGCGAGAGCTTTGGCCGATTCGAATCGAAAGGTAAAACTGACGATGAATGAAAATACCAAAAGGAGCTTGCGTCAACTGAACAAGAATATTTGCTGGCAAAGCAAAATATGGCCCCTGTTGAGTGTCTGATTAACTACATAACATCTGTTCGGCCCTTTACGGACAAGGTTCAAAAGTTCGACCACGAAATGAATATAAGCCATCACATATTGAAAAAGTCAAAACTGATATCAATCATGCAGCACATTGTTGACTAAATGTGGGTGTTATCCGACCCAAGGAGGAAAATATACAAGAGGGAGGGGTCGGCACGTTACCCTTACAACGTCCGAGGCACGTAGTGCGTGTAGGGTGCGAAATATATGCGTCGCACTTTGCCAGAGGCATGTACGTGCAAGGCATATGCGTCGCACTTCATTGAAGGCGTATTTTTTAATTAAAATCATAAAAATTAATAATTTCATAAGACTACAGTGTTAATAATTTATTTTTAATATTTAAAAAAATTATTTTCTAAAGTTTCTTTCGCACATATTTTTATTATTTTAAATATTATTATTTTATTTATTCATCATTTATTTATTATTTATTATTATTTTAAAATTCACTTTTGAACAACAGAAGTGTTTTTTTAATAAGTCAATATTAAATTCCTACATTATAATCAAATAAAGATGCTATTACGTAATTTTTAAATAAAAAAAGGAATTGTTTTTAAAATCCTACAAAAAACAATATTAAAGTCTATTTTCTTTGGGCTATATTTTTTTCGGAATCTATTTCTCATAATTTTTCTGGTAACTTTTTTAAGGTTCAAATTTTCAAGAAAGCAAATAATTAAAAATTTCATGTGCATAATTGTTTGCATTCTTGAATTATTTCCTGAATGGCTCATCAACCAGCTTTAAAATAATATTTTCTTTAAAAAGTATTTCAAATTTGATGTTAGCATAAAATATATTTGTATGTGGGCGGAAAATTTTTGAGTAGAGCACCTAAAATCGGTTTATTGGGTGTCTCATTCAAGTTAAAATTAAATTTGTTATGAAAAATGAAAAAAAAAAAAACGAAATCGAAATTATTTTAAACGTTTTCATATTAGAACAAAACATTATTTCAAGAAATATTTGTTTGAATATAGCCCAAAAAATAATTGCACGATCTACCTGCGCGCGCATGTAATGCGAACATCAGATGGGACTTCGCTGATTTGTCACATAGCCACACTGGTCCGTAAAAATCTTGAACATTTAAGTAAATTTTCTAACTTTTCAATCAGTTATTACACAGGTAGTGCCTAAATGTACCGAAAATTTGCAGAAGTGAAATAACTGAACATTTTGACAGTAAAAAAAAGTGTAGTGAAGTTTATTAGTTTAAGCGTCATAGTCCTAACCTCATATAATCACACAGTTTTAAAACAATGAAAATAATAATGAATAACTCCTAACAAATGAATTTTAAACGCATTATGTGTTTCAAATGTGCTGATATAAAGCTGTGAAAAATATGATTGTAACTACTGCTTCAAATGTTAAAGATTGATGCGAAAACCTGAAAATTAGGCTAATATGATTTACAGGGCCATCATATAAATAAAGCACTTTCTCCTATAATAAAAAATACGCTCATGATAAATTATTTGCTCTTTTTTTCATTTGAATGGAAATATTATTTATGCCCTCTCAAAGCCCTAAATTTGTACACGCACCTTGCATGCACTGGCCCGCATTCCCTGCGACACGCCTGGCCCACATATGAGGACGCATATGTGTCACCCATTGCATGCACGCTGTACGAGAAAATCGGCACGCGTGCGACGCATATGCAACGCACTGTACGCGCATTTTATTATTTGGTAAATGATAACAAAATATCAAAATTGTACTTTTATAAATATGCTTAGGATTTACATAGTAAAATCTTTTAGAAATTCAAAACACCACTATTTTGCTACTATTTTTCAAAATATTATATAATATTATATATCTCATTTATGCACAAATTGTAGATTATAGATTGCGAGATGACGTTTTTGGTTTATTGTGTTATGTCACAATTAAGTGTCATGATTATATCGATCATAAAATTTCAAATATTTATTATTTCGGGGATTCTCTGGGTTTTTAAATTAGAACCTACGATCTCTCTTTTAAATATTATTTGTAGTTATTACTTTATTACTTTATTCCCCAGGATTACCCTGTTCTATCATACATATAAAAAAGTTTGAATAAAGATGCAAGACAGATTTTGGCTGATCCGACGATATCTCTACGAAAGCTTCAATTAAACTTCATCATATTATGTTACGTGATAATTAAATAAATTTGTCGTTTATTTAAATTTTTAAGACACCATTTTTAAATGGTGTTTTTAGTCGAATACGCGCAGCAAACGAAGAATTATGTTATGCTAAACACCAGTGAAAAGTGAATCTAGCGCTTGAACCTCAGGTGTAAATTGTATACGGTTTCCGAAAAAGTGATGTGGTGAGGTTCTGAAAAGCACATAACTACGATATTTTTGAAACCGCGTAAATCGATGTATTTTTATGCATTGATTCTTAAAATATCCGTGAAAAGACCTGCGAAATTCACTTTCAAGGTCAAATCTTTAAAAAAAACTATTTTTCAAAAATAAAAATACAGAAAAAAGCAATCTAGGGGTCATGAGGTAGCGTGCTTGTTAAGAGGGCTTTCCTCAGACAAAGGTAGGGTTGACTGAGATCACGTCCCTAAACCCTTTCCACTAGTCGTTCTCCTTATTATATCCTTTCTGTTACACCAAGAGAGAAAAAAGGAAGTATATGAAGGGGAAGTGTTTTTTTTAAAGGGACCATATTAGAAAAAATGTAGTTGAAAATGAAAACGCACACCTACCATATTTCCAGTAGTCCTTTCAACCCGAAGGGTGGAAAAAGAGACATTCTACGGAATAGCGTTTTTATTGAAGAATCGATGCCGGAAAAACTACAGAGGTATGTGGAAATACACCGCTACTCACTTTTCGGTAACCCTCCACCGTTTTTCATTGTGTCCCTTTCTAACCACCCAGAAAGGTTCATGTTTATATATTTTCTTTAATCCAAAGAAACAAACACGAAAAAAAAATTCTATTTAAAAACGTATTTCTTTCAAGTTTTTACCTCGAAAATGATATTTTTAGGGTTTTCAATGGCCAAATCCGTAATTACGGCATTAAAATACATGTGTGTATGAGATATTTCAAACAAATATCGTATCAGATGTAAATTAGAGAATAAAAAATCCCGCCTCTAATTTTAAGCCATACTTCTTCATTTCTTTCACTCAAACTCA
The DNA here is from genome assembly GCA_011634705.1 of Andricus grossulariae. Classification (NCBI taxonomy): domain Eukaryota; kingdom Metazoa; phylum Arthropoda; class Insecta; order Hymenoptera; family Cynipidae; genus Andricus; species Andricus grossulariae. The sequence goes on along the minus strand of JAABKJ010007545.1, from coordinate 58,567,476 downwards.
TTTTGGTTATTTTTTAAAAGTGTGAGAGGCTCATTTCAGTTTCTGAGCTTCTAACAGATGGTCCAAGCTTGTAATCATTGAATCCGATACTTCAAGTATTTGATTTACCTGCACTTTCCTCCTCCTACTCCACCTATTCCGATATATAAAATCTGCTATCATGAATACAAAATCAATCATATCTCAACAGTGGCAACAAAAAGGACTTCCACATGCCTCAATTATTCCAAAACTTATTTACGACTTGATAATTTGAAAAGAAATGAGAAATGCTCTTTCATATCAAGGAATCTGTTGTTTGATAAGAAATCCATTGATCAAAATGCAAAGATACTTGAGGCTTTATGGACAATTATTCAAAAGAGCAACAAACAGACTGATGAGAATAGTAAAACAATTCGACAGAAGCATACCTTTTTTAAACGTGACAGGAAACCAGCTATTCAAGAAACATGGAAACTGATAAGACACCCAGCCGTTCATAAACTTATAAGCCTAAGGCTAGGTAGTTTCGGATTTCTACCGAATACCCCCCCCCCCCGTTTCCCTTCCAACCCATGTCCCTGGAATCCGCTTTCGCATTACTTCAGGGACATGGGGTATGGCTTCTATACCGTGCCTCGGCACGGCGTCTGTTGTTTCTGCCAACCTGCTTTTCTTCCTCCCAGTCCCAACCATGATGAACGCATCGCCCTCACCAAGGCGGCGATGCCGCCTTGGTGAGGGCGACATCATGGCTGGGTATGACTAGTCACCGCTGTCCTTTTGGAGGCTTTCTCGACGGGGCTGCATCCTTAAGCCCATGAACGGCTAGCGGTACCATATGGTACCACGCGTTTTATCTCGTTTAAATTAGTTGAATCTGTCAAGTTTCAATTATTTAGTGAAATTATTAGTTATTTAAGTAATTAGTTAAATTAGTAAATTAGCTAATAAGTTTAAGTTACTTGAAGTAATATAACTGAAACATCGAAAAGTAGTTGAAAATCCGCGATAGAAAAAAAATTCCGCAGCTGATGGGTTAAGCGACATACACGGCATCATCCCCGGCAGATGATCAGTCTGAGGTTTTCCTTCTCTAGCTGCGCAGAGGTAGCACTGAGAGATGCTAGCACACTCCGCACCTCCAACATGATTTGGTCCATTCTGGACCAGTGCAGATTGCTGCCAAGTGGCCAAAGCCCTGGCAGCGGTAGTATCTTATAACCTCCGTCTTGTTCCGGACTCTGCAGGACATCCAACCCACCTTTAGATGTCCCGAGCGAAGGAGTCTCGACGCCAGCTCTTCACTTAATTCAACGTAGGTCTTCAGATTTTCCCTGAAGGCCTTCTTCGAGATGTTCACTTTGACATCTCCCGTTGTTTGAACACCGAAGTGCTTCCGAATAACCTTCACCACCTCATAGGCTGCCGTTGTTGTGCGAGGACCTGGACCTCAACCTCCATGTGGGAGACGAGCTCGCGCACTCTGCCAACTGCCTTCCTTATAGCAGAGGACATTTTCGATCTGCCACCCTCTGCAGGACCAACTTCGATGAAGACCTCTCCACTTCAATGTTGCTTGAGGTCCTTCAGGACCTCGGCGTAACTCCAACCATCAACCGGTTTTATTAAAACTGCCTCAGTTCGAGCTCGCCTCTACGCCTCCTTTTTCTTGCTTGGCTTGGGTTGAGGTGCAATAAGCCCTCAATCATCGTCCCACTGCCCACGTACAGGGATACTACTGCTTACTATTCCTTCGTGCGTGTGGAGGACGAGCGATGTTGAGTGTTGAGACTCGACTTTCTCTGTCTCGCCTGTGTTGACGGAATACATTAAAGAAGATACAACGAAAAGTAAGGATGTTAATCAAAAAGAAGAGTGCCTCTTGTGACATCGGACTCTCCTTTTTCTGGCTTAATTTTTAACGGAGAGAAGAGTTTTATTTATCTCAAATTTTAAGGACCCCGATCCCGGTAAAATTATTAAGTGACAGCCCTCGTGAAAAGAAATACCAACTAAAGATGGTATAGGCCTGTCTAAAACTTGCCTTCAAACAGTCATATTTTGGTTCCAAGAAGACTTTATGACCCTGGCAATAAGGCGGGTATAAACTTTACTGAGGGGTACATACTAGAAAAATATTGAACCTTGTTTGAATCAAGTTTTGAAACGATATTAATTTGGTATTTCTTTCCACATGGAAGGTTAAAAACACCTCATCACAGAAGAAACGGCTAAAATGTCACATTACCGTGACTATGCAAATAAATTGGTAGATCTATTGCGGTTCTTCTTTAAATCTCAAATAACTGGAAATGGAAGTTATACACATCGTTTCAATCATAAATGAAATAAGAGATGCTAGCACTATTTAATAATATGTTTATTAGCTGATGTCATTACTTCTAAAGGTAGTTTAATCTTCTTAACTGTGAATAAACATGTATAATATTTTTTCGAAAATTTTCTGTAGTTAGTTTGAAAACACTTATACAAGCGAACCAATAGTTCTTTATATAATTAAATTATATCACTCAAGGCCTCCTCCTCCTCTCCCTTGTCATCATCCTTTTCATCAAATAGTTCATTCCTTCTCCATCATACATTATAACAGTTTATTGAACTTGAATTACTTCATTACTTTGAGCTTATATAAACAGCAGACTTTGAGATCTTCAGTAATTCAGTTGGCATTATTTAATTAGATTGCTATACAACTAAAATTCAATATATGTACAAAGAATTCATTTGGAAAGTTCTGAGAGCTGATGGTAGTTTTTCCACCCTAATAGCACGGAAAGTTCCTGGAACGTTCCGCGGGCACCTTTGGGACGTTCCAGCGGAAAACTCCAGGCACATTCACGGGATGTGTAAAATATCCTCCCCTTTGGAACGTTCCCGGAATGCTTCACGTTTAAGATTTGAAAATGCACGTCTACACAGAATATTATATCGAGGAACATCATGTACGACTCTGAGAAAAAGGATTCTCGGTCCTTCGTATCTTAGTGGTAAGAGTATCTGACCGGAAATTAGTCTACGTGGTGTTTGATTCTCACCGGAACTAAGAGGATTTTTTTTCTTTAATAAATATTTGTAATAATTATTATTACAAAAATTTTAAATTTTCCAGTTGACCGAAATAAATTTAACATCCTAATTACTCAATCTCACTGGCCGATACCATTTAACATCAAAAATAGTTCCACTGGAACGTTCCAAAAAGAGCTTACCGTTATTATTATTATTATCGATAAATATCGCCCAAACCATAAGAGATAGGTCAAAATCGATATCAGTTTGTAATATGAATATCTTATAATGTAGTATATGCAGTACTCGAAAATGACATCCATTTTTACCCATCCCTCATGGTTTACGAGATATTTGTTGTTCAAAATAACAATCAGTTTAAGTTCCCTTCATTTGCCAGTGGAACGTTCCAAGGACGGACATTTTACACGGCCCGGGAACATGCCTAAAACGTTCCGGAGATGCCCGCAAAACGTTCCAGGGACGTCTTGTGCTTTCAGGGCAGGTGTCTATTAAATATATACTTTCGAAACTTTATTCTTATATCAAATTTTAGAGATTAAATTAATATCTAGTCATTTTGTTACTTCTTGGATTAATCTAGTATAAGACTTTCTATATTGTGAGTACTGCCCACATCTTAAATCTCTACGTTATCTTTATTAATAAAATGTTGACCTGCAACTCGCATGTGGCATATGATATCGACAGTATTTCACATATATAAGATAAAGATTAGAAATAATTTTTTTTAAACCTAAATAATTTGAACTCGAAAACATCTAAAAAGCATACTTCATAAGCAGACATAAAGTTTATAGCATGATTCAAATAACTAAGGGTTGTAACTGCAGTAATAGAATCTGTACCAAAAAATGGACTTCTACGAAAAAAATGTACATGTTGATGGAGGAACGAATTTTACAAATCACATTTTGAAAATCTTATACCATTCAAGGAAAATAATGTTATAATGCGAATTATCAAAATCTCATGAGAAACTACAATATTAATTTTTACTTATAATTTAGTAATTTAAAAGCTTCAATATGCGAGCGATTTAATTAAAAAATAAAATTAAGATGTGGATACAATTCTGTATACAGGGAAATTATCAATGTTTTTTATCACTGGGGTTAATAATAAAACTCAACATTTATTTTGCGACGTTTTGTCAGCTTGATTTGCTGACCTCTTCAGGCCTATAAGTTCAAATTAGAAAAATCACGTTGGTCATAAAGAATATGAAGTTGAAAAAGAATTCAAATAGTCTGCGTAAACGTCAATTTTAATCGCAGACTAGTTGGCTTCTTTTTCAACTTTATATTTCTTATGACAAAGTGATTTTTCTCATTTAAACTTATAAGCCTGAAGAGGTCAGCAAACCTAGCTGACGAAACGCCGAAAAATAATTGTGGAGTTTTATTATTAACCCCAGTGATCAACAAAAAAAAACAATCTTCAAACTAAATATGGAGGGTGATAGATATTACCATACCAAGAAATTATAAATGGTAAAGAGTAATAGTAAAGAACCAAAATTTAAAATTGGAGAGAAAGTTGGAGTAAGTAAATATAAACATGTTTTTGAGAAAGTTTATACGCCAAATTGGACTTTTTTTCGCACAATACTGCACGCTTATGCCACAAAACTACTGCAAAAGTTTCAACTATCAAGTTTTTTACTCGTCGAAGCTGCTTCACAGATAACTCGCAAAGATGTTGAATGATGCACGAACTGAGAACTTTCAGATCAATAAATGTAGAATTTCGGATTAAAAATGGGTAGTGTGCGTCCTTTACTCCTGCTTGCTCCCCTGATACTAAATTATCACCCACTCCGCCATTAAAAAATTATTCAACGTCCAGAAAATATATTTTAAATATCCGCCAATCTTAAAGACTCAAGGAAATGCTGAATTGCTGAATCGAGGGTGATGGAATACTAATTTTAATGCTTTATTTAAATTTCCGACATTGACAAATTCATTCATTATCGTAGAGTTGATATTAGACTAACAGGCACAGATATTTTTTTACTTTCAAGGTACTTCAAGCCCAATTCATTATCAAAAAACATTTCTTTCAGTTGACTAAGTTGTTTACCGACATCGTTAAACATGTGTACCATTCGTCGATGTAAAAATACAGAAAATTATTTTTGTATATCCACAGTTGTTCTTGCACCATATTGTTCTTGAACTCATTTAATATCTGCATATGTTTTATTCAACTCCAATTCGTTCAATTTCTGTGTTAGAATAAAATCGGACACACTTTAAATTTTGTTGAGTTTTTTAAAATTCATTTTCAGTTAAATTTAGTTTATTGAAATTCTTTGACATAAGTGGCGCATTAATAAATGCACAATGACAAACCGTTATACCAATTTATAGTTCTGAAATTTTTAAACAAGATGACGTCAACAAATCATTTATCGAGAAAAATCAAAAGAGTACTGCTAAAGAATTTTTTAATTAAAAAAAAATCCAAAGAGATGATTTCATATGAGCGACATACGTATGAACAATATATCTATGATTATCACGCACTAATAGGGTAATACGTTAGGAAATCTTCTCTTTGATTTTAATAACTGATTCCTTCGCAGTTCACCCTTCGATATTTGCCAACAGGAAGCTGATGTCACATTTTTTTCGTAGAATTTAATAAAAAACATAAGTCTAACGTTTGTCAGTCTTTAACTTTAACAACAAGTTAATTTTTTGTACATTCCATAAGTATGCGTCACTTGTCTGACGTCATCTCTTTGATATTTTTAATAATAAACTCCTTAGCGGTTTTTAAATTGTCTCGGAATAATTTTTCAGTGAAAATGCGTGGTCTGCTAAGTAGTTGACAGCAGTGCGAAGAACATGAAAGTATGAGTGGAATCGGTCTGGAAATCAGGACACCAGATTTAAAAGAACATTGCACTTATTACATTTTCATTTTAAAAATAATTGCACTTTTCGCGGACGAATGAAAATTTAATCTTCCGTGACTGGGACTAGAGCACTGACACCAGTCGAAAAGTCACCACCACGAAGGAATAGTAAGGAGTGGTATCACCCTATGTGTTTGGTGAGCAGAGGTGGGACGAGCGACGTCCAAGAATACCAACCCAGCACGTTCTGTTCCATGCTCAATTAACATCTGTCGGTAAGTTGCCTCGGTCTGTGTAATGCATACCACTAATGTGCCAATAGATGGCGCTGCCGTCGCAAGTTATTTACAGTCAGTATTGCCATCAGTCGGTATTACCATCAGTCGGTAATACAGATTCCCACTTTGCCAACAGATGGCGCCACTGTCGCATATTACCGGCAGTGGGTATCTCCATAATTCGGTAATGTAGATTCCTAATGTACCGACAGATGGTGTCACTGTCGCAAGTTACCGACAGTCAGTATTGCCGTCAGTCGGTAATGCAGATTCCCAATGTGCCAACAGATTGCGCCACTGTCGTATGTCACAGGCAGTCGCTATTACCATCAGTCGGTATTGCCATCATTCGGTAATGTATATTCCCAATGTACTAACAGATGTCGCCACCGTCGTAAGTTATTGACCGTCGGTATTACCATCAGTCAGTTATGCAGATTCCTGGCATGTATTGAGCCTCGGTCGATGCGTCAGGGTTGTACGTTACCGGTCTTGAGCTCCAGCCTTGAGATTCCCTCAACTTTGTAAAATGTTAAAGACTGATGAAACCCCTACACCACCATTTAAGAAAAATATTTTTATACTAATTCGTTTGTACAGATTGAGCAAAAGCTGCAGCACCTTGATGAAATTAACTGGACTATAGCCGGGATAGAAAGAATTAGTAGTACGCAGGTAGGTTAAGTGAATTTTTTTCTTAAGTATATATACAGCCACTTAACGTTACTGGACCACTCAATATAATGCACCCAATCGAAATCACACACTGTCTCAACTCCACACAACCACACAACGTCACACAACAGATCCAATACGAACATATTTTATTTATCCATCAGCAACAACAATTCTTAAATCTATTCATTCAAGAATTCACACCTCTATACACATGTACATTCATGCCACAGATTCATCCATCATTCATACCTCAACTTCAATCACCATTCATGCACTCAATGCCACCATTCATGTCTCAGACACAACAAAAATTCATGTCTCAGTTTATTCCACAATTTCCACAGTTCTCAGTCATGCATCCCAACAGAGAATTCATACCTCCTCCTCCTCCCAATCAAACTAAATGTATGTCAGTCATGGCTCCTGCACAACCGACTCTATTAGAAGCTCTAGAGTCAGGAGCAAAACAGGAGCTTGACATGAGCTTGGAGGATCAAATAAAGTTGAGTGATGATGAGTCAGTCAAAGATCCTCCAACGCAGCACACACCTCTTTCTAGACAAACACTCACCATCAATTTCAAAACCTTCTACATCAACACCGAAACCATCTTCCCTCACGCCCACTTCATCAATTTAAAAACTTTCTACACCAACACCGAAACCACCTTCCCCTACACCTATTCCATCAATTTCAAAACCTTCTCTACCTAAAAAGCGTGTACAACCACAGAAAGCAACATTAACACAACCGTTCATACAACCACCACCAACAGCAACGCAACGTACATCAGCCATGCGTCAAGGGGCAGCCGCACCTTGGCCCCATCAAGAAGAGATGAAAGCGGGGAGGATACGAACCATAGAGATCCTCAAGAAGAAGAAGAAGAAGCAGAAGCGATAGCTTTTATAGCTTTTTTTGCAATGCTTGCAAGCTATTTTTAAATTGCATCATGTATTTTTGAAATTTTTTTCCATCTTATATTATATTCACATTTTTTCGATTTTCACAAATATTTTTTACGGTTTTCTGTTTTATATAACCTTTTACACATCATTGTATTTTTTTTTCATTGTACATGGTCTTTTACATCTCATTGTATTATTATTCATTGCATACGGTCTTTTGCGCCTCTTTGTATTTTTTTCATTGTAATTTTATACATTATATTAAATTTTTTCCTTGTAATTTTACATATTATATTAATTTTATTCATTGTGTCTATTTGTTATTTGTCATTTATAATCTTTTTTTCATGCTCTTATGCTCTTTTTGAACGTTTGATGCTTTTTGCACGTTTTTTTTAATGCTTTATGCTTTTTTGATTCAGTTTCATTCGTGGGCATGCAAGTGGCTAATCTGCTATCCTTAGATGAGGCGCCTGGATCTTTTTATTTCGACTGCATCTAGTTGACATATCAGTTTATTATTAGTTAGAAGTAGATTCAACTATACTTTAACTATAACTTAACTATACTTTAACTACAACTTTACTGTACTTAAGCTATACCATTTTACAACGTATTGAAACTTTTATCACGTTTTTGGCAAAAAAAAACATCCAAACACCACTTTATTGTTCTCTGGGCTAATTTACTTATGTATATGATAGCATACCTAAATCTAATCATAGTAAATAAGAAATACAGTATTATATATTTGTTATAATATGATTTATTGAGTATCTCATATACAATTTAAGATACATGCTTAAATTCAATATGATTAAAATGTCTGTAGATCCTATCTTATTTCTAATTTATATTTCCGACCTTGGTCGTGAATTAAGACTCTGTAATTTTTATAAATATGGGGATCATTTCAAGCCGTACCTCTCCGAATCTATTATTGCACTTAATAACCTACTTCAGAGGGTCCAGGAGGACATTAACCGTGTTGTAAAGCGGACTGTAGCAAATTGACTCTCTCTCAATCCCACCGAAACAAAAGCAATTATAGTTGGTTCTTCATCCTCCCCCTGATCTGAAACTATTGCAACCTTAATACTTTTACAGATACAGGGGCTCAGTATTCCCTCTGTTGAATAAACACGATCTTGGCTTCCATGTTAATCAAACGCTATCCTGGAAAGAGCATGCCAGTGAAATATCTAGGAAAACATTCAGAGTCCTAAAATAATTAAATAGAAAGAAAGAATTCATTCCAACTCCTACCCGAATCCTATTAGTAATCTAATCCTTCCTTTCTTTGATTATGGCTGCATTGTTTATGACGATATTACGTATGAACTGAATGACAAGATTGAGCGTTCACACAATGCGCGCATTTGGTTTATCTATAGCGTTCCTAAAAGAGAGCATATAACTCAGTTTACAGATACAGAGGTAGAGAGAGAGCGGGCTAAATAACTTTTGTGGCTAGGAGAATGTTTTTTGATAAAATCGAATTTTGGCATTTCGCAGAAGTTTCCATACACTTGATTTAATTTTTAATGTTAGTAGTCGAATTATTGTGAGTGTCTGTGCAAAATTAGATTCACAGTAATGGGTAAAACTCTAAGAATGAATTTGAATGTCAAACGGTAAGTATGCCCTCATTTTGAAACTGTGCATAGAAAAGTAATTTATAATATAGTTAATAACAAATTTGTACAGTTGGAAGAATTGGCTGCTTTGCTGCAATTGCAGTTTCCCGACAGAAATTTGTGTTTGCAAGAACTATTATGCACGTTTTACATTTAGGTTTTGTGTCGCCTTAAATGTTGCCGCATAAGATGATATTAATAACCTAGGCCACGAGAATGATGATCTTAACGTAGTAGAGTATGAGCAAGATGATCCGTATGAACCCGATATATCGTTAGAAATTAGTGAAATGAACAAAGAAATTGTTCCGCTGCATCTGAACGTCTCACCTTTTCGTATGAAATTGAATGTACCACAAAGTGAAAGAAAAGTGTGTGCAAATAGAAAGCGGAAACAACTTTTAGATGAGTTTTCTAAAGAAAGAACAAGTAAACTTTCAAAAGTTTATGATACTCCACTTCCAAAAGACAATTTGTCTGATCAATTTATAGGAAACTTTGGATTGGGTTTGGGGAATTGTCAAACAAAATCATAAAAGATCCGACTTCTAATGCTGCTACCTGATGATCTCTCAAAAAATGCTATCCTTTCGAAGTGTTCAGTTACAAATTATGTGGTGGATGAAGCAGAGAATCTAAAAAAGAACAAAGGCGTTTATTATTTGCCTGGTCCATACAGGGAGACCCATTTTAATCTATAAATCCTAGTATCTTCTAAACTACCCCATCTACATAAAAAACGGTTCATACAAAAGTTGACCAGGACATAGGGGGCCATTTAACTGTACCATTGATTTTGACTTTGAGGTCAATTTTCAAGGTCAAATATCCAAAAAACGATCAGATGCCCTTTTTCTGAATTTAAGTGCTTTTCTGGGTAAAGCAGCGTTTAAGATACTCTAAAAAAGTCGCTACAATGTAAGAGTGTGAAACACCTTGACCACCTTGTCAGTCTCGAACTACAGATCAATTTTCAAAGTCATTTAATAGTCAAGACGATTTTGTAAATAGAAATCCCAATTTTAGGCAAGGGGTCTCACGATAATCAAGCACACAAAACGTGAGAGGCAAGGGAACTCGCGATAATCAAGCGCCCCGAAGGAAACAGAACTTACTACGGCCACGTCGTTGTTTCCGGGTAATGCTAAAAGCGAGGTCAAGGTGCTTACATTTTTTTCAACTTTTTTATTTAAAAAAATGACGTAGACCTTCCCGAATCTTGAAAATACACTTGAATTTAAATTTAGTCAAGGTCGTCGAAATATGTGCAACTGATCTTGTACTTGTTAAAGGCACCTTTAACGTTGAGATTGCTCAGAAAACCAGTAAATTAAAAAAAAAGCTTTTAAGAGCTTTTTAAATAATTGACCCTGATATGACCTTCTGCAGATCAAAATGAAACATTTTGAAATACCAATGTTCACGTACAATTTCGCGTTCTTTACGAGTAAGCAGCCTAAAATAGGGATATCTATTTGAAAAACTCGTCTTGACCTTTAAATTACCTTGAAAATTGACCCGAAAGTCGAGGCTGATAAGGTGGTTCACACTTTTACATTCCATCGACTTTTTTAAACCACCTTTAACGTTTGCTTTACCCAGAAAACCACGTAAAGTCATCAAAAGGGCATCTGATCGTATTTTTGAAGAAAAAAAAAACAAGATTTCCATCCTACATTCTTGACGTAAAATTTTCCACTCTATTCAAATCTGCAGTCAAAAATAGGGGTTTCCATTTTTAAAAATCGGCTTGACCTTCAAGTGACCTCGGGAGGTCAAAATAAATGGTACAGTTGAATGGCCCTCTATGTCCTGGTCAACTTTTGTATAAATTGTTTTTTATGTAGATGGGGTAGTTTAGAAGATATTTGGATGTATGGATTAAAATGGGTCACGCTGTACTCTCGGAGGGACTTCCAATTTTCCCGGATTTTCCCAAACACATGTGTTTCGATTGTTCTACTGCTATGAAATCCTTTTACCTCTGTCCTCTTATCGCTACATTTTCTCATGGAATAATAAAACTTTTTGGCCCATGGCTCGCTTGCCGCAGGATTTCGATACGTTCTCACTGCGTACTTTCAGTTTATTCTGAACGTCGGTCGAATAAGCATTTTGGCATATTTTGCTTACCCAGTATTTTGACTTTTGATGGCTGTGTCAGAATATCATTTTCATTCTTTTTATAATACGATCTTTTTATAATTTCCATACGCAGTACTTTCACTGTTTTCCTGTGGCGAAATATCGTTTTCCTTAGTTTTAGGAAATGATCTTTGCACTTGTTTCTAACCATGTACTTCCAATGTTGAGTACCGTGTCAGAAAATCATTTTTCTTAATTTTAGGAAAGGAGCTTACAATATTTTTCTTACTCGGTACTTTTCGTGTTTATAAAGCGAACTTCATCTACTCTTCAGCGTGTTAATTGAAACATTTCCAGTGTTCGGGCGAGTGATTGTGCTTGGCAGGTATCTGAATTAATTTTCGTGTACTACAAACTTGGACGGAAGTACAAAATACATTTTGTACATAATGGCAGAGATGAGCAATTACGAGAAGTAGAAGAATGGGACGAATCTCTGTAGACGTTCAACATTACGTAAAAGTCGTATGAGGAAAGCATAAGTACTGCAATATAAATATTCATACTTCCCATTTGTGACAACTACAGCTCCTACGCATTTTATTGCCTTGTAGGACCTTTCTGTACTTTTCATGAAATGAATGCCATCCTCTTCCCTGAATCCATGACTTTTACATTGGAATGGGATTATGCATTGGAAAATCACACTTTCCATAGCAGTTGGAAAAACAACGATTGTTTTGTTCAAAATTCATACATTTGCATTTACAATTCATCTATCGCAGTAGAAAAGTAAATATCTTTGTTAAAAACTCATATTCCTTGGTATAAAGTGACGTTTCTTTGTTTACAATAGAAGTATTTTCCAAACAAAATGGTTCGGCTAGAAAATTTAAAGGTCTACAATTTCCAGCAACATTCGTCTTTTTAGCTTCAGTTGAACCTCTCTGAATAAAAGGGGAATATGCATCGATTAAGCTTGAGAAGTATTCTCCGTAGAGTCAATTTTTTTAATCGTTCGAATTTTTTTTTAGGGGCGATACTTGTCAATAATCGGCGACCACTAAAAACAGGATTGTTACAAAACAAAAAATTTCAATCTTTTTTCACTTCAAGTCGGGCTAAGTTCGTCTTTTCAGAATTAATCAATTTCTTTAATACTACATTACATTTTTAAGTTTTGAGGAACTAATTAGGAGAGGACAATTTTATTTTAATAAACCAAGTGTAACTAATTTTTTTGAGACTTTGCAAAAATCATGAATCTCAACCTTCAAGCGCTTCGTTGATCAGGCGGTTATTAAGCCACGGAAAACTGTTAGTAAGAAAGTCTTTTATTAAGATCTAAAAAAGTATTCTGGGAACTGTTAGCTCAATCGGATCAATGGTTAAAAAATCATGTGACTGTCACTATGACTATCATGCGACCTATGTGATTTGAACTTCATATCGTCATTCACAATTTCTTAAACATTCATCTGATTGAGCTGAAACTTTCCAGAAAACGACATCAAATCTTAATCAACAACTTTTTCACTCTCGACGAAATGCTTGCAGCTGAAATTCATGATTTTTGCAAACTCTGAAAAAAAATTGCCAGCTCATTGTTTGTTAAAATTAAAAAAACATTACCTACAGTCAGAAGACTCAACAATTTAAAGGAGTATTAATAAAATAAATTCTAATAAGTGACTAAGTTGGCGCGAGTTGAAGTGAGAAAATGAAAACTGTTTTCGAAAAATCTAGTTTTCATCAATTACTTTGAAAACTGCAGAGCCTATAAGCAATTTCACAGGGAAACAAATGTGCGCCTCAAAATTCTGCACAGGTGTCGATCGTTTAAATAAAAGTTCGAACCATTTAAAAACTAGACGTTGCGGACAATACTACTCATGGTTAAATTACATCGCGAAATTTATTTATTTTTTCTTAAAATTCGTTACTGCATCTGAAAGTACATCTCTTATCCTTCAAAACCCTTTTTGAATTTTCCAGATATCTTTTTTTTCTTGGAGATATCCTTCAATGAAGTTGAGTACTTTGCCATTTTCGTAAATAATTTTCCGTGAGTACTTTGCCGCACTTTGCCGTGAGTACTTTGTCTGGGTTATTCGTTTTTTGAAATTTTGTAGGCCTGTATAATGAATGTGAGTAATACTTGGAAACTACTGAAAGACTCCTATTTACTAATTATTCTCATATATTTAAGGAAATACAGTTCATTCTTATTTTTTACAGATAGAGTACCGCTATATTATTATTGAAGCTGTGGGAAAATAAAACTTATGAAAGGAAAAATTAATTTTATGGTCTGTTATTCAACTTCATTCCCAAATAAAAAATTTCTAATTATTTTTTAAATAATTCTTTATAGAAATTGAAATTTTTAACTAAATCGGTAAATAATCTGCAAGAGGAAAATTTCACTGACAACGTCCGTTAATTGTGTACTTTGCAGGTAATAATAATTTTTCTCTCTTCGCAGGGGAAAAATAAGTGTTTAAAACAGAAACCGATTGTTTAAATAATCACAAAATAGCCTTCAATAATATATTGCTCTCAACACTTTTTTAATTGTGCCAATATTTCTAGCAAATAATAACTCTTTACAATTTCAGGAGAAAAAAAAGTTCAAACAATTGAAGATTCTTTAAATATGTACTGAACGGGTGAAAGGCGAACTAGTACTTCTGATACTCATGAATGTGGTATAATTTATCTGGAAAGATAATGACTGCTCAAGATTAGCAGGGGTGAAAGATGGTTCAATTCACAAGAAGTCTATATCAAGCACTTGTCTTTGGTAACTTTGGGTAACATTGGAAAACGAAACGACAAAAAGTAAGGAATTTCTTTTCGGGATTCTTCTTTTCTTGTCGTTTCGTTTTCCAATGTTCATATTTGTTTCCTATGCCTTAAGTTTACTTAAGTTGCTTTTCTGTGATGAAACGTGGCTCTGTTGGATATCAGATTCCCATAATAAATGTGACTTCGTGAGTCTGATTTTGTATACGCCAACATAATATTGTTCACATTTACTTAGTCATTTGAACTTAATGGTACTATTTCAAATGTTTTATTGCTGTCAATTAAAGGACGACTATAACGTCAAAGGGGCCATATTTTCAACTAATCATAGCTTAGATTGGAACATGCGAAATTGAGCAAACGGTTTACATTTTTTTTAAATTTAATTATAGGTTTAGCTGTAGAGAATCATGCTTTTCAACTACTTCGCTAAAGTACATATCTATTGGCCGGCGGGAGCCTACTGGAACTTCCTCAACTTCTTCTGGAGTCAACTCGGTAATCTCAGCGCTTCCTATATTAATTTTCACCCGGCTCCTCTTTCCTTTGCAGTAATATATTCCATTAAGGATACCAGTAGTCTCCAATATTGCAAAAATGTCCCCATTAGATTTTGCTAATACAATTTGTTCTAGGATTGGCATGGGCCCATAGATATTTTTTCCTAATCGCAGTCGAAGAGGCAATTCGGGATGAAAAGTGTATCTTCGAAATTCGAATCTTCGTTGCGGATTGCTATTGGGAATGAGCCGAACAAGTCCAATTTGTCCAGATCCATAGCCAAGTACCTGATAAGATTGTCCGGAAGGAGTCCTGACAAGAGGAAGGTTGTCAGACTGAGACCTGGATTTAGCAAGTAGAGGAGGCTGCATAGTCCTGGCAAAAAAAGGCCTAGCAGGAGGAGACCTGGACCTTGTGCGTAGAAGACGCTCGGGATCGGCAGAAGATGGCGGTATGCGATGATAAGAAGAAGGCTGGAAAAAACCCAGGCGCGGTGTATCAGGCCAATTGCCATTAGAGTTACCGCTGAACCGTGAACTTAATTCTGCAAGGAGAAATGGAAGATCAATTTTTTTTACAGAACGCGAATTAATCAACATGCATTGGCTGACAATGACATTAATTTGTGCAGATGCATAATGGCTTTTTAATTTAGGCTATAACCAACTTTGATCTTCATAAGTTCGCACAGGTTGACACTAATCTCGTTATAGTTAATTATATAGCTTATAGCTTGTACAAAAACGTGCCAACTGCCAGCTGCGCATGTTTAAATTTAACCGTGTACAATTGAAAATGCAGCATCTGTATATGCTAAAAGTTGGGAATGTACCGTCTGTCTTCTGTGTACGTCTAAATTTTTATGCTATCCGGGTTAGAGTCTAACATATGTACACGTTCTCAGTTGGAAGTGTAACATCTGTGAACGCTATCAATCACGTTAAGATTTTGCCGCGAACAGTTGGAAGCGTACGATCTGTGCACGTGCACAGTTAGGTGGGTAAACATCTGTGCATATCAACATTCAGATTAAATTGGTACTCATTTTGGACAAACACATACAGAATTTAGAAAGAATAGCAATGCGGATAGAATTCTAATTAAATCGAACAAATTATGATATGCGTAAAGTCGAAGAATGTTTTAAAAATAATTATAAATGCATTATAATATTATATTTACCAACAGAAGTAAGAATCGCCGCTAAGAATAAGATCAGAGTATAAACCATCCTAATGTTTTATAATTGCAGTAAAAACTTTAGTTATGTAACAGTGTGACTAATAAGTATTCTGTTTCTTTATTAGACTATATAGTGCAGGCATGACCATGAACCACTTCCAGTGCTTCCCCTGCCTTGCTTTTTCTCCACTTTTGTTCCCTTTCTTCGAGCGCTTCTCCGAGCTCGCCACAACGCCCCCACCTTCATCCTACCAAAGGCGGTAAGAGTGGGGTTTGACGAGTTGACAGATTGTAGATCCCGTGGCTATCTCTGATAGGTATAGTGCCTCAAGGTTTTCAGCCTGCGATTATCATTAGAAATTACTGTCGTACAAGATTGCAATTATATTTTATTAGTCAGTCAGCTGACGTCACAATTTATATAATCTTGTACGCTTTAGGAGAAGCTGAGTTTTACATGAAAAATATACTACATCTCTGTATTAAGGTGGCTCAAAAAAATTGAAGTTCCTTTGATTTTGGATCCCACGGGTTTAAACCTAGTGTTGCCAAAATATCGTAGAAACTGGTCAGAAAGGAAAAGAAATTTAAAAAGTACAGAAAAGTTGAAAAATATTCCCCAGGAATTGAAAAACGCCCCTTTTTGAACAAAAAATTAATTTTCGAACTTCCTGCAGTTTCTATTGCAAATATTTCATGGATTTGAAACAAAATAATAATCATACTAAATTATATTTTCTCGCATAAAAAGTCCCTTTAAAAAAATATATATTTTCGACTACGTTTTGCAGTGAAATATGGTGTTTTTCTAAAATTCTTCCCGTGCCTTGTGTGAATTGTTTTTAGTTATAAATTCCATCTACCTTATGATCGTTAGTTGTTGGTTATTCGTCTTATCTTGATTTATTATATTTATTTTCCTAATTTCTATTGTGATAAATTAATAATAACTGAAAAGAGTGCAAGCATATATAAGATCACATAAATTGTAGAACGTAAACAGTTTCTAATCGAAAAATTAGGGACAAATAGGGCAGTGCTGAGTGTATTTTTATATAAATGTAAGCGAAGCTCCAAAAAATATTTTCGGGAAAGTAGTATCATGCAAATAGGGGTGGTGAAATACATAAAAGGAGAGAGTCAGATTTCGAAAATTCAGAAGACTTTGATGAAATCCATAAGAATTTGACTGAATTGAATTGACTCTAGGAAATGTAGAAATTTCCATTGAATTCAATGAAAAGAGAGTGAATTGCATTCAGGGCGAATTCCAAAGATTTTGAGTGAATTGAAAAAAAAAAGAAAATAAACGAAAAAAAACGCAATGAAATAAATAACATTCGACTGAACTTAGACGAATTTAAGGGAAATGTGAAGAATTCGATGAAATGCATAAAAATTCAAGTGATTTGAATTCATCAGGTTTGAAATGAATTTAACAAAATTCAATGGAATTCAAAAGATTTTGATGAAACGCCTACGAATCCAAGGTAAATCAAAAGACAGTCAGGGTGCATTTAAAAAAGAAACTTTGAATTCCCTACTGAGATTCCGTTGGATGATTATTAATTTGCCAAAACATTATTAGCGAATGGAGACCCACTTTTTCAACTAAAATGATGAATCTTTAAACAAACAAAAATGCATTTTTAATACAGAAGTTCAACTTTCAACCAACTAGTTGAATTTTTAACCAAAATAATTTTTAACAAAGTCGTTAAACTTTCAACCAAGTAGTTGAATTTTCTACCGAAGAAGATTTTAATTTTAAATCGAAAATAGTTGAAGTCAACGAAAAGAGACGAATTTTTAGCAAAATAATTGATTCCTCCACCAAAATAGATTAATTTACAACGAAACAGTTGAACTTTCAACAAAAATTGATTCAAAAAGTTGAATTTTCAACCAAGAAAGATTTTTGATCAGGAAAGAAAAACATTATTTGACCAAGTTGTAGAAGTCTTAAACCAAAAAGACGATTTCTGTAGGAAACAGTTGAATTATTAACAAAGAAGTTATTTTCAACCAATTTGTTCAATTTTCTACTCAAATAGTTGAATTTTCAACCTCAGAAAGACAAATTTTTAACAAAAAGGTTCTTAAAATTTCCATTTTATCAATTGAAATGTTTATTTATAAAATTCTAATGTAAAATGATGTTAATATAATATTTGGCACCTGTTTTTAACATAAAATTCTCTTTTTTTTTTTAATTTTCAACTGTTGGAAATTCAACTTTGAAAATTAAAGAAAATTGAGTTTTAAACAGTTGAATCTTCAATTTTCTCCAATTTAATAAATAATATTAATTGAAATCAGTGGATTTTAAGGGACTTCCAAAGAATGTAACAGGATTCAAAAATCACAGAAGTGATATTCCCATTCTAAAGGATATTTTTCGGTGAATAACTGTGTGGAAAAATTGAATAGCTGCACAAGGGAAAGATAATTTTATACATACCACTTTGATTCACCACTTCTATGTAAACATAGAAGGATTCTAGGGATTTCAAGATACTTTGATGAAATTTATTAGGATTTGAGTGAATTTAATAAATGTGGATTTAAAAAGTAAACAGAATTCAAGGCGAATTAAACAGAATTGTAATGAATTTTTTTTTAAATTGAATCAAAAATATTTAATTTCAGTAAAATCGGAGTGAATTTGGAAGAATTTAAGAGAATTCTATGAAATTCGTACGAATTCAAGCTGGATTTAAAAGAATTCAGCGTGAATTTAAGAAAAATTCGAAGGAATTCAAGAAGATTCAGAAATTCATACAGACCCGAATTCAAAAGCGGTTATTCCTTGGTTTTTCTGTATTAATTTAGTGCAAAAGCAGTGAATAATATTATATTTTCATTTTAAAAAGTGACTATAATGACTTTGTCTTAAAAGTGACTAAATAGTGACTTGAGAGAAAGATAACTTACCTATCATTTTCAATACTGTTGGATGTAGTGACCAAAATTTTCTAAGCATTTGCTACCTGATAATAATGTCAGACATTAACGACCTTCGAAGTTTACTGCTGCTTATAGATAAGACTAACCAATTCCTTAATTCCATTTTTGGTTAAATTTGAATTACTTTGTATGAAAATTCAAATATCAGGTCGCAAATTAACTTTTTAGTTGAAGATTTGAATTTTCGGGTGGAAATATTTCTTTGAAAATGTAACTGTTTTGTTTCTAACTCGGTTTTTTGCTGTTGAAAATAATTTTTTATCTGAAAATGTAGCTATTCCATTTTTTGTTGAACCTATCCGGCAGAAAATTCATCTATTTTGTAAAAAATTCTTCTTTTTGGATAGAACATTAATCTTGTTTATTGAAAATTCATCCATTGGTCGAGGATTTAGGTATCATGTTAAAATTCCGTCTTTTGTAGTCGAATTTAAACGGTTGATAATTTGTTTTTATTTTTCTGGACAATTTTTTCTTTTTTTGAAAATTTAACGATTCCATTTG
Organism: Andricus grossulariae; assembly: GCA_011634705.1. Classification (NCBI taxonomy): domain Eukaryota; kingdom Metazoa; phylum Arthropoda; class Insecta; order Hymenoptera; family Cynipidae; genus Andricus; species Andricus grossulariae. The sequence goes on along the minus strand of JAABKJ010007545.1, from coordinate 58,548,026 downwards.
TGGTTCAAAATTTTCTTTTTTAGTTAAAAATTCAACTATTTGGATGTAAATTTATGTATTTTGTTGAAAATTGGTCTTTTTTGTGTATCGACTAACCTGGCGATATTTTGTAACTAATATCATCCCACAGTTTTATTTTCTCTGATACCGAAACTGAAGTTTTGAGATCTCTTTTGCAGAGAGCAGGCCTTTGGACGGCATTTATGATTTTTTTATTTTCAATAAACCTCTTCACTGAAAGTTGACAACGTACGGTACGTTTCAATCATGATTACTTACGCATGCTAATCACTCCTTCCTCGTTGATCACGATGGCCGGTTTCCTATCATCATAATTCTTAAAACAGGAATGAGAAAACATAAGGTTTACATCCATTTCGTAAACCACCTAATCGAAGACAGAGCATTTCGCCATTTTTCCTGAAATAATGAATATTAAGAACTAATTCTACTCTCTTAATACATTTTTTTCACCCTTTTTTAATTAATATATTCTCCTTAAAGTGTAATATAAATTGAACTTTAAATGTACATCTCAAGTAAACGATTAGCTGTGTCTACCAGTCGGCTGATTTTAAATTCCTAGACATTTCCCGGTTTTCTCGCGATCAAGTTTTTATTTTCCCCGTCTGAAAATTATACATATATTTTAAATGTCCATGTCCAAAACATAGAATTTTAATTCTTTTGCAAAATTCACTGTTACAAGTAATAATAATAATAATTTTTTTGGAAAGTACCTTGTTAAAATCTATAATTATAATTTGTTTTCGAAAATGCCCTGATTCAATTCAGTATTACATAGGTATAATTTCTTCGGAAAATTTCCTGTTTCAACTCCAAATTAGAATTTTTCTCGAAATATCACTATTTCAAATCACATTTGTACTCTATTATACTTTTTTTTAATTCCAATTTCGTTCCTTGATTACAATAAACTCAAAGTAATAAGTTTCTTTATGCATATTCTCTTTGGTGCCATTATAATCGTTCCAATATTTAAAAGTAAACTTTGATTTTTTATTGCATTATTAGAGTTAATAAACTTTAGAAAATTTTTGTCTGCCACTTTGTTAAAATAAGATCAATAAAATTTACTTTGCGAATTTGCACTAAATAATAAATCTATTTAAATATGATAGTTTTCAAGTCAACCGGAATACCACGGAACGCGAAATTTGAACGACAGCATCCATTTAGAGACACTAAGTCTGCTTCATTCGGTAAGCATGTATATCACTATCTGGTGATTTGACGTTTTGCGCTATGCCGTCCAGTTTGATGCTGCGATGGGACGCCACCCTAAGAGTACTTGATCTAGTGCTCCAAAGAACGCCCGGAGCAGTACTGCGAATGCGCGAAGCGGAGTACCTCATTGGTAGAGAAAACACAATAAGTAGATGATCTCTTGCAACTATATTCTTCACCAATTGAAGGGCTCTGCTTGACACAAACGCAGTAGTGCATGTGTCCATTATTGGGAGCACTAACCTGACCGGTAAGCCGCAAAATTTATTCTACATATTATAGTACACTGGAACCTGAAATTATGGCCACCGAGTTTCTGTCCTTCCGAAAATTGTTGCCGCGGCGGTTTCGGAGCCCGCGTGGTTGAGACATTTAGATTCCCTTTACTTAGCACCACGGCCATGGCAAGCAATGCCCGCAACCGATCATAATTTCAGGTTCCAGTGTATGTAACTGCTGTCTTAGCCAAATACTTACTTACATTAAAACAATAATATATTATAAATAGTTGTGCCAAACAACTTAGTAATCGCCAGGCAGCCGTTTGAGTTCACTGAGTAATCGTGAGACCAGACTTCGCCGATTGATAGATGTCTAAGTTTCTAATTACCTACGCTTGTTGGTGCTCACTGGTTGGTATTAAATTGGCACGGAGAGGGGGAAAAGAACGATACGTGTACGGAGAGATGCAGGAGCAGAGTCAGTCGCTTGCGAGCATTCGAATCGTGTAATGAAATGAGAGCGTTTAGCGTGAGAGTTCGAATTACCGAGAAACCCACGAAAACTAATAGAGCGAGCGCGATTATAATAAGTGCGATATCAATTAAGAGTGTTTCTTTAATGTCTGTATGTTAATTTCTGAGTTTTGCTATAAAATAATTGTGCTAATAGTTTCATAAATAAATATTAATTTCGAGTACTTGAAAATATTCTTTCTTTCAGTAAGTACGAAAATTTGAGACTTACCTTCTTCCGTTATGGCGTAAGAATTTAAAGATTTTTTCGTTTTAGCCATTCGTTTTCTCAAATAATAATTCCTTTCTGTAATACACATGGAGGCGAAATTCCAATAACATATCCGGTTGTAAGTTAATGGAAGTTAAAACTTATTTAATATTTGTATACATTTTCTAAAGCTTTATTCATTATTTTTATCGTAAACATCTGTCGGTTATCACCAATTATTACTGGTGTGTTGGCAATAAATGGGTGTTTTACGTTACTTTGTCAAATAGGTAAGATTTTCCACTAATTATGATCTAGGTATCGGTTTGGATCATACGCAATTGACTCAAAGGTTAAACTTTTTTAAAATTAAATTATTGGTTTGGCCATAGAGAATCTTGTTGTACAACTACTTCCCTAAAATACAGCCCTATGGGGCGTTGAGAGCCTACTGGAACTTCCTGAACTTCTTCTGGGGTCAGGTACGAAACCTCCCTGCTTTCTATGTTAATTTTCACCCGGTACTTTCTTTTTATTGGGTGATATATCCCACTAAGAATACCGCTGGCGTTTAATATTGCAAAAACGTCACCATTAGATGTTGCTAACACAATTTGTTCTACGATTGGCAGTAATGCGAAGATATTTCTACCTAATCGCATACGAACTGGCGAATCAGGAGAAAAAGTGTATCTTCGAAATTCGAATCGCCGGTGCGGGTTTTTATTAGGAACAAGTCGAATAAGTCCAAGTTGTCCAAGTCCATACCCAAGTACCTGATAATCAAGAGCCCTTTCAAGAAGCGGCCTGACAGGAGGAGACCTGGGCCGGACACGTACCGGAGGCTCGAGAGTCCTTGCAAGAGAAGGCCTGGCAGAAGAAGTCCTCGACGTGACACTTAGAGAAGGCTCGAGTGTCCTGGCATGAGAAGGCCTGGCAGAAGGAGACCCAGAGCGGATACGTAGAGAAGGCTCAACAGTCCTCGCAAGAGACAGTCTGACAGGTGGTGACCTCGACCTGACATGTATAGGAGGCTCGTGCTCATCAGAAGACTGAAGTATGATACGAAAAGAAGAAGAAGATGATGAAGAAGAGGACGGTGGGCCAAGACCCAGGTGCAATTGTAGATTATCAGGCAAATCACCATTAGGGTTACTGCTAGACTGTGAACTTAATTCTGCAAGAAGAAATAGAGGATTCATTTTTTTTTACAAGACATAATTGTATGTTGGTATGCCATGAACCTCTTGTCGCAACATTGTTTTTATTTACATTCTCAGACTGTTTTTTATAGATTTTATAGCAAATTTTATGATTTATGAACGTTCTATATTATTTACAGAAATTCCCCTGTTTACATAGAAAACATGCCAGTTATTACAATAGGAATGACACCTTTCTTTAAAAACTGACAAACAATTCTTTAAAATTAACCGGCAGATTATTTTGCTCATTAACAAAATGTGATTCGCAGCGTGTTACGTAATCAGACACCGTACTTTCAGCACTTCTTCCATATTTATATAACATAATAATTACATTTCCAATGTATTTGTGGATTAACTATTCATGAAAGTAGAATCAAATTAATTTTCCCGAAAATCATGTGATCAAATCACTTTTGATAAAATACATTTTATTCTATTGCAATGCTGCTTGTCATAATTTTTATTTTACCGAATGACTATATGTCCTAATTTTTAGTTTTCGGCATTGTCCACTCTTTTCATTAAAATGAAATTTTTGTTACATGACAATTCGAAAGAATAAAAATTAGGGCATTAATTTAAGACTTTAATCAGAAAATTTTTAGCAATTTTCAAAATCGTTATTTTAGGATAATAAAAAAAACTCTGGATGAATGCGAAATTAACAAGATGATATGATGCTGAACTGATGTAAATGCATTTAAACTTAGGAGATAAGTTTTGATGTTCAAAAATAATTATTTCAATTTAAATAACATAATACAAATATTCAAACTGGTAATTTTTCACCTTAAATGAAAATTTTCATTTTAAAAAGGTGCAAAATCACGTTTTTATGGATTGATGATTTACAGTGCTTGATATGTTAATAGTAGCTACAAGAGAAAACAGGAAGATAAAATTCTGCGAAAAAAAAAATCTCTATTTTTCATAGTTTCTAAGTAATAGACATTCAAAGGAACCCGACTTTTTAGCATATTTGGCTAAAACCCCTATACTCTTTACATATCAGTCTTCTGGTCGAAATCCGTTAGTCTCATAAAAAATGATCTATATATGATAAAAAGTAGTCGCAATTTGCAGGAATTCTTTAAAAAATATAATGCTCTTTCTTTATTCATATAACTTCATATATATAATAACTTCATTCATATAACTAGAAAAAATCGGAAAGAGAATGAAATACTGTGTTAAACTAAAAAGAAACTAATGTTCTAACCCTACTAAGTCGCGAGTTAATACTCCCTGGCAACAAGCTAGAATTTATTCTATGTCTCGAAGTCAAACTCAAGACCAGGACATTATCCCAAAAGGCTCCCAAGGTCTCCAGGAGTCGCCGCTAATCCGCTTTAAATTTTACAGAAATTTTATATTATTCACCTTTATCGTATTTTTTCGCATTAATGAATTCTTTAACCTAAAATAATTATCTTCCTTCGATGGCGAATCTAAAAATGTCCATTTTTTCCTATTTCCGACGGTTCACTAGATACTTATAAAAAATGAGAATTTTCATGTTTTTGTGGATAATTTTAGTCATTTGTAGCTGTTAAGGCCCACGGGTTCCGATTTTTTAACTTGCAAATTTTTATTGCAAAATTACAAGTTTTCACAAAAATACAAATGTTTCAAAACTTTTCTTTCTTCGGTCTTACGGTCCTATAAATACAAACATAAAGACAGGATTATAGTTGTTAAAAAATCCTTTTATTATCTACGTTTCGGCTCTCACTGCGGGCCTTAATAGTGAAAAATTCAACAATTCAAGATTTAACTGTTACGATGAAAATTATTTGTTTTGAGTAGTAAAGTCAACTTTTTTGTTCCGTTTTTGATTTAAAAAATGTCTTTTTTAGTAAAAATTTCAAAAATTTAGTTAAAAAATTAATCTTTTTCGCTGGAAAATTTATCAAAATTATTCTTTTTAGATAGTAAAGTCAACTTTTTTGTTAAAAATTAATTTTTTTTGTTGAAAATTTATCTTTCTTAGTTGAAAATTCAACTATGTGGTAAAAAGTTCAAATATTTCGTAGAAAATTTGCTTTTTTGTGTGAAAATAATTTTTTCAACCTTAAAATTCAACTGTTCCATTTTTGATTTAAAAAAATGTCTTTTTTAGTAAAAATTTCAACAATTTAGTTGAAAAATTAATCATTTTTGCTGGAAAATTTATAAAAATTATTATTTTAGATAGTAAAGTCAACTTTTTTGTTAAAAATTAATTTTTTTTTTTAATTTATATTTTTTAGTTGAAAATTCAACTTTGTGGTAAAAAGTTCAAATATTTTTATGAACATTTTTTTTTGAAATAATTTTTTGAACTGAAAATTTAACTGTTCCATTTTTGATTAAAAACATGTATTTTTTAGTAAAAATTTCAACAATTGAATTGAAAAATTAATCATTTTTGCTGGAAAATTTATAAAAATTATTCTTTTTAGATAGTAAAGTCAACTTTTTTGTTAAAAAGTAATTTTTTTTGTTGAAAAATTATCTTTTCTAGTTGAAAATTCAACTCTGTGGTAACCAGTTCTAATATTTCGTTGAAAACTTGTTTTTTGTTTGAAAATAATGTTTTCCACTAAAAATTTTATTGTTTCATTTTTGATTAAAAATATGTCTTTTTTATTAAAAAATTGAACAATTTAATTTAAAAATTTATCATTTTTGTTGGAAAATGTAACCGTTGCGTTTAAAATTATTCTTTTTATATAGTAAAGTCAAATTTGTTGTTAAAAATTAATTTTGTTTTTTGAGAATTTATCTTTTTCAGTTGAAAATTCAAATATGTGGTAAAAAATCCAAATATTTTGTTGAAAATTCGTTTTGTTTTTGTGAAAAAACATTTTTTCAACTGAAAATTGAACTATTTCATTTTTGATTAAAAGTTGGTCTGTTTTAGTATAAAATTCAACTATGTGGTAGAACATTAATCTTCTTAGTTCTAAAAGAAATCTTTTTCGTTTGAAAATTAATTTTTTTGGTATAAAATTCATCTTCATATTTCAAAATGCATCCTTTTTTGTTGAAAATTTTCTATTTAATTTTATTAAATGCTAATGATACATAATTAGTTAATTGATTAAATTACTTTATTAATTAAAAATTAATAAATAATAATTAATTAAATTTTTAATTTAATTTAATTTTTTTTTAATATTTACCTCTTTTGTTTGAAAATTCAACTATGTGGTAAATTTTTTAAATATTTCGTTGAAAATTGTTTTTTTGTTGTTTGAAAAACATTTTTTCAACCAGCAATTAAACTATTTCATTTTATATACAAAATATGATTTTTTTAGCGAAAAATTGAACAATTTTGTAAACAAAAATTAATAATTTTTGCTGGAAAATTTAACTGTTGCGTTAAAAATTATTCTTTTTCGGTAGTAAATTCAACTTTTTGGTTCAAAATGATTTTTTTTGTTTGAAAATGTATCATTTTTAATTCTAAATTCAACTCTGTGGTGAAAAGGTCAAATATTTTGTTAAAAATTCCTTTTTTTTTTTGGTGAAAAATCATTTTTTCAACTGAAAATTGAACTATTCCATTAAATTAGTCTTTCTTAGTGAAAAATTCAACTATTCAGTAGAAAATGAATCTTCTTAGTTTTAAAAGTTATATATTTTGGTTAAAAATCCAATGACTTAGTTCAAACTTGAACTAATTAGTTAAAAATTATTTTTTTTTGTTGTATAAAATTAATTTCTGTCTTAACAAATTAATTGTTTCGATAGAAAATTAATTTTTTTGGTAGAAAATTAATTTTTTGGTAGAAAATTATTAATTTTCGTAGAAAAATAATTTTTTTGGTAGAAAATTCATCTTCATGGTTCAAATTGCATCCTTTTTTGCTTAAAATTTAACTACATAATTGAAAGTTGAACTACTATCTTAAAAATTAATTTATTCGGTTATGAAATTCACCTTCTTGGTTAAAAATTGATCTTTTTTAATTGACGATTCAACTATTTGGTATAAAATTCATGTATTTGGTTAAACATTTTTTTTTTCGGCTGAAAATAATGTTTTTCAACTGAAAATTGAACTATTCCATTTCTGATTAAAAATATGTCTTTTCATGTTGAAAATTCAAGTATTTGATAGAAAATTAATCTTCTTGGTTCCAAAATCATCTTTTTTGGTTGGAAATTCAACTATTTGATTTAAAGTTGAACCACTTGGTTACAAATTTATTTTTTTAATGAAAAATTAATCTTCTTGGTTCAAAATTAATCTTTGTTGTTGGTAAATATAACTATGTTAATAGTTAATTTTTTCAGTTGACAATTCACCTTTTCGGTTGAAAATTATCTTATTTTTAAAAAAAATCAACTGCTTGGTAGAAAATGTATGTATTTTGTTAAAAATATTTGTTTTCAACTGAAAATTGAACTATTCCATTTCTAATTGAAAATATGTCTTTTTATGCTGAAAATTCAACTATTTGGTAGAAAATTAATCTTCTTAGTTCCAAAATCATCTTTTTTTATCAAAAATTCAACTGCTTGTTTAAAAATTGAACTTCTCTATTAAAATGCAATTATTTCGGTTAAAATTTCGCCTTTTTGGTTGAATTTGGCTTAAAATGTTACAAATTTAAACCATTTTAAATTAATTTTTTTTATTCCTGCCCTTTTCTCAACCCCGATTCCCACCTCTCGAGCGAATCAATTCCCTGAGGAGAGCTTGAGAGCTCCCCGCAACTTCTTTATAAAGCGAAACGTTACGTAAAGGAGTTGGTATCATTTTCAATCTATTCTTCGTGGCCAACTAGGTGAGCTGAAAGTGCAGGCTTGCCCTTATGCGCATAAAAATGCGAATATAAAAACCTCACACTTACACACACACACATGTACATGCCGACGCTCCAGACACCGTAAAGTACAGCGCGAACGTAATTTTCCTCATATCTTTACGAGCTTCACTGCTTCACTGCTATACGATCCTTGGAGAATTTTGCATTCGGTCAAAGTGAACGTGACGTCGACGTTGAAAATTTGAAATAGCGACGATAACATTAAGATGCAATTTGATATAAGAAGATGAAAAACTTTGCGCGGCAGTAAAATTCTTCATTGCACAGTTTTAGTAGTCGTTACTTTCAGGAAAACTAATCCCAGAACTTCAGCTGTCAGGCTATTCAGAAATCTCTGGAGATTCAAAGTTTCTGCTGATTTTTATAAATAAATTCCTACCTTGACGACTCTGAGACCATTCTACAGCTCAAATGGTTCATTGCCGTGGCAGGCTATTCAGAAATCTCTGGAGATTCAAAGTTTTTTTCTAATTTTTATGAATAAATTCCTACCTTACCGACTCTGAGTCTATTCCTATCTCATCCACTCTGAGACCATTCCACAGCTCGAATAGTTTATTTCCGTGGCATGTTATTCAGAAATCTCTGTAGATTCAAAGTTTTTTTCTGATTTTTATCAATGAATTCCTACCTTACCGACTCTGAGACCATTGTACAGCTCAAATCGTTCATTTCCGTGAGAGGCTATTCAGAAATCTCTCGAGATTCAAAGTTTCTGCTCATTTTTATCATAAAATTCGTACGTCACCGACTCTCAGATCATTCTACAACTCAAACGGTTCATTTTCGTCTCAGGCTGTTCATAAATCTCTGGAGATTCAAAGTTTTGTTCTAATTTTTATAAATAAATTCCTACCTCACCGACTCTGAGTCTATTCCCACCTCACCTACTCCGAGACCATTCTACACCTCAAATGGTTCATTTCTGTGTCAGGCTATTCAGAAATCTCTGGAGATTCAAAGTTTTGCTCATTTTTATCATAAAATTTCTACCTAACCCACTCTGAGACCATTCTACAGCTCAAATGGTTCATTTGCGTGGCAGGCTATTCAGAAATCTCTGGAGATTCAACATTTTTTCTAATTTTTATGAATAAATTCCTACCTACCGACTATCAGTCTATTCTAGAGCTTTAGATTCCTAAAATTTCAAATCGAAATATATCGCGTTCTCAATAAAGTAGTTGAATTTCCAACTAAACAAATTTTCTACCGAAAGAGATAAATTTTCAACCAATAAAGATGACTTTTTTACCATAAAAGACAAATTTTCAGACCAAAAGGATGAGTTTTGTATTAAAAAAATGTAGTTTTCGACCAAAAATATGAACTTAAACATAGTTGAGTTTTAAAAAAAATAATTAAACCGCCAACAAAATTATTCATTTTTTATCAACTAGCTGAATTTTTAACCTGCAAAGACTATTTTTCAACCAAGGAAAATAAGTTTTACCAAAAGATTAATTTTTAACAAAATACGTGAATTTTCAACTAAAATATATAAGTTTTCAACAAAAAATATAATAGTTAAATTTACAGTTAAAAAATTACTTTCCAACAACAAGAAAAGGAATTTTAAAGATAGATGCATTTCCAACAAAAAAGATTAATTTTTTACCTAAAAAGGCGAATTTTCATACAGAAAAGAAAAATCTACAACTAAATAGTTGAATTTTCCAATTAAAAACTGTAAGTTTTTGACCAAAAATCTAATAGTTTTTGCAGTTGAAAAATTACTTTTCAGCAAACAAAAGTAAATTTTCCACCAGTTGAATTCAATGAAAAAGATGAATTTAAAAAAAAAAGTTGAATCTTCACCCAAATAGATCAATTTTCAACAAAGAAAATTAATTTTCTACCCAAAAAAGATAAATTTTCAAAAGGAAAATATGAATTTTCAATTAAACAGATTCATTTTAAACTAAAAATATAAGCTTTTAAGGAAAAATAGAATCGTTAAATTTTTACTTTAAAACATTAATTTTGAATCCATAAGGAATACATTTTCAACCATAAATAAAATATTAAGACTTTCAGATAAAAAAAAATCAATTTTTAATCAAATAATAACGATTTATCACATGATAGTTTAATTTATATTTTTTTCCTTGGAACAAAAAGTAAGTTTTAACTACATAATTGAATTTTCAACTAAAAAATATACATTTTCACTGAAAAGTGGAACAATTAAATTTTCAGTTGAAAAAATTAATTTTCAAACAAAAAAGGTGAATTTTAAGTCAAATGGTTCAACTTTCAACCAATAATCTTAAACTAAACGAGATTAATTATGAAAATAAAATATAATATTCGACTTTTCATTTTAAAAAATTCACTTTTAACCAAAAATTGTTGAATTTTCTTATTTATTAAATAGAAAAAAGGGAAGTTTCTCGAGAATAGCGGAAAAAAGAAAAACTCTTTAAAAAAGAATGAATAGGGGAAATAATGTTATATCTAAAATATGAAAGTGAATTTTAAACTTATTAAATTATTATTCAACTATTGCAAGATTCGCAAAATTTGTTAAAATTTATTATCAGGACCCCCCCCCCCCTCAAATTATTATTAAAGTAATTGTAGGATGGACCCTGATCAACCGTTGATTATCATTTCCTTGATTCGATTTTCTGCAACGATTTTCTCCAAACTTAACTAGTGATGCATTCGAGACGATTTCGAGAAAAATCGAGATTTTTTTGAAACATGTTTAGGTGAACTCAAAACTTCGTGGCGATCGAGAATCTCAAATAAAAAAATTCGAGATCTCGAGTCAAGAATCTCGATACTTTTTACTCGAGATTCTCGATCTCCATGAAGTTTTGAGTTCACCTGAACATGTTTCAAAAAATCTCGAATTTTCTCGAAATCGTCTCGAACGCATCACAATTGATTTCATAAGCCGCAGACTACTTTATGCAATTTACTTCGAGACATGACAGGAAAGATGCGGAGAAAAAGAAGAAGGGGGTGAATAGTAAGAGTTCTGAAATATGGCCATGATTTCCGGTGAGATGGACCTTCCGGCCTGGCAAAAGTCCAGTACTTGGCCAAAGTGTGAGGATAAATCAAAGCGGTTTTTGTGTGCGCCAAGGCGTTAGTATATTGCCATGTAAATCATCCCACCGAAGAGATGTCTGCGGCGATGGAAAATATACAAAATGTACTCTTGGATTTGGCGATGGAAAATTTTAAAGACTTTGAAGCGGTCGCTACTCGCTACGCAGACGCGCATTATTTCGCTTTAAAGCCGGCGTACATTTCAGGGAGAAATACGACGTTTATTGATTTCCCCGAGAATGCTCCAGCGGCTCGTCACTCTTCAGGAGTATAAAGCAAATTATGATGTGCTATATATTTCATGATAGCAATAAATTCTTATAAAACTATATTAGAGTTTATTTAGAACTTGTATGAAATACATGCGCGCGAAGCGCGCTCACCTCCCTGGATCTTTAATTCATTATATTAAAAAACAAATCCATATTTTTTTCATCATTTAATACCCAAAAGTACCATTTTCAGGGATCAACACTTTCATGTTTCTCCTGCCAGTGCACATTGCATCCACTGGCAGGAGAAATTCATTCATGCGATGTACTTTTGCTGTCCCCGGCAATATCACGAAATCAGTTTTCCCTCCAATATTTGAATTTCGGAACTCGTGGGTCAGTTTACTTGCAATGAAAAAGATTAAAGAAGTGAAAACAGAGGACAAAGATGACAAACATTAATATATGCAGCTTTGCAAACAATTTCATGTTTCAAACAGTCATACATTCAACATTCAAACATTTTCATGTTTCTCCTGCCAGGGCAGTATGCATGTACTGGAAGGAGAAATTCCTTTATGCGACGTACATTTTCTATACGTGACACATTCTAGAGATACAATCATTGATAAGAAAAAATCATATCAGGAGTGTCAATATTAGGATATAATTTAACCCCTTCAATATTAAAATCTCCAAACTCACTGATCAGTTGACTCACAATGAAATACGTAAAAAAAGTAGCTATAGAGGACAAACATTAACATATGCGTCTTTTCAAAACTTTCCATGTTTCAAATATCAAAATAATCAAAACATTCAAACAGTTTCATGTTTCTCCTGCCAGTGAACTTTGCGTGCACTGGCAGGAGAAATTATTTTATGCGATGTATAATTCCTGTACGTGACCCATTCCAGAAAAACGAGATTTATCCCGAGTAGATGGATAGCGTGCGATGATCGTACCGTCGAGACTAATGGACTCGGGGATAAAAATCACGCTCGAATTCCTGCGATCCGTTCTCTGATATCAAACGCGATTACTTACATAAATACGCTACAACGAGCTGGCAAAACAGAAGCGTTACTCGTGCTCTGAGAAATTTATCGCACCATGTCCGTGCCTTTTGAAAAAAACCCAACGTGGGAATTAACCACATAACAACCTTTTCCTTCCCTTTTCCTTAGTTTCGTAAAAGGAAATTTCATTATGCTTGTTACAATGGGTGGAGAATTAACTTGGGTACAAAAAGAGGTTATACTCCTCTGTCCAGAATATTTTTCCTTTGCTAATGCGGTCCACAGTTATGTTGAGAGGTTTTGTTTTTTTAAGGAGGAACATGCGCAACTTTGAAGTCAAAATAATATCTGCAGAAAAGTTGTAAATACGTTGTTATAAAATAAAATAAAGAGTTGAGAAGATCATTCATTTCGGTTAAACGTGGAAAATCGCATTATTTTAGTTAAAATGAATCTCTATGGTTGGAGATTTAACTATATTTTCTTCACAAATTTTTCTATAGAAAATTAACACTCTTGGTTGAAATTCATACTTTTCGTTGAAAATTCAACTACTATTATGTTAAAAATTCATCTATTTTGTTAGAAATTTACCTATTTTCTTGAAAGTGAACATTTTTTGTTGACAATTCATCTTTTTGGTTTATTGAATACAAATTCTTAAAAAATCGACTTTCTTTGATCAACCTTTTTTTTGCGTAAATTCAGAAATGCTTCGGCTCGGAAGATGACATTCGTTTTATCTTATTTATGCTATTTTGCTTGAAAGTTCAATTAGTTGCTTGAAAATCATTCTTTCTTTGTTGATGAATGCAATGAAGAAAAGAAAGAATTACATATCGAGGACATACACTAATATATGCAGCTTTGCAATAATTTTCATATTTCTCCTGCCAGTGCACTTCCCGTGTACTGGCAGGAGAAATTCCTACTAAAGTTTTCATTTTTTTCCAATCATGTTCAAGTTTGGCAACTGAACGGAAGTTGGAAGCAATTTTACTGTATTATTTGTATGCTGTCATGGTGATACTCCTGTCCGCATTCAAAATTTATACCACGAGTTAGCAACTTTTCATATAGTCTCTCCGAGATGGAGCCTTGTCACTTGGACACGTCGATACAAACCTGTAACAATATCCACATTAACTAATCAACTTTAAAATATTTTACGCTGCTTTTTTAGTGCCCGCAAAAAAATATTAGTTCAGCATTCAACCCCTATTTAACCCCAATCTTTTTGCTCTCTTCTGCCTCTTCATACATAGGAAGTGAATTGTTTGATTTACGATTATAAGCGGAAAGAATGCCGTATTTTCTCTGACTCTGTAATTCTAAAGTATTCGGTGGAAGTTTTCTGAAGTGAATGTAAAATGCATTTTCCGGTTAGCTGCCCGATATGCAAAGTCGACCGGTGCATATTTCCTGAATAATTCGCTTTTGCCCGATCCCTCAGTTTGCCGAAGCCGAAGCCCTCAAGATCCAAGAAGCTTAGCAGACGAGCTTATACCGTCGACATTTCACCCCTTCAGCCTTGGTTGCGACCGAAGCACGAGCACGGTTTCGAGGGACGGGAACTTACCCTTTTCAGGAAATCTTGCAGTGTATTCAGAATAAGTGATATGGGTGTCAGTAGAAAGTGGGTTTACTTCGCATCATACATCAAACATATAGATGTAGGGTAAAAATTACCAAAGAATTACAAACTTTGACGCATCCACTATTATTGAGATCATTAATTTTTTTTCATTGTCCATTTGGTCATTCAGCATTTTATGCTTATTGTTTATACAAAGTTGAAATAATTATTTCATTGTTTATATTAACTTATGAATGACTCTTTGAGTATAGAGCATTGCTATCAAAGTTTCAAACATAGTTTCTCGTTTTCATGCTTGCTGCAGTAACGAGAAACTAATGTTTAGCCAATTAGGAGCAAAATGTTAACAGGGATTAGAGTTCCAGGCTAATAAGAACTTAAACTCTTGTAGGTTACAGTTCATGCAGTAAAGTATACTTATAATCTCTCCGTACAGGAAATCTAAATTTCACTTTTGCAACTTATTGAAGTTGAAATTCCAGCAATAACATTATGATTTTTCTTGCAATGGTTGATGTTATTTTCTTGTTCTTTCAATCTTATACGGAGAGGGCGTTTTTTTCAACCTAAATAAGTTTTGCCACAGCTGCAAGTAATTTTAGGAACATACATTTATATATGCGGCTTTGCAAAGATTCTTATGTTTCTCCTGCCAGTGCACGGAAAATGCACTGGCAGGAGAAATCCCTATTGAAGTTTCCATTTCTTTCGAATCATGTTTAATTTTGTCCTAACGTTAGTCTTTGCCGAGTTTGATTTCGTATTTGTTTAATAATTTTATTTATTTTCGTGAGATAGTATCAAGAAATGGGATAGATACAATTTCTTGCTTCACATCGATTATTACATCTTCGTTTTAAATGTTGTTGGTGGTTTGATTTTTCATCAATTATAACTCAGAAATCCTTTTCTTCAATGTTTTTTAATGAATTTATTAGGATAGTTATTCTACCATAAAAGTTTTCTATTAATTTGTAAGTTATTGAGGTGAAAGGACTTGGCAGAAAGAAGGATAGAAGTAGGAAACAGTGAAAGGGTAGTTTTGTTAATGAATCTTAGGAAGATCATAAAAACCTGGCAATATTGGAAGTATCTTTATTGATATCCTTTTTTCTAAATTTAGTACTATGGATCTTATTCAGTCTCCTCCGATCGATTAGTTATAATTTTTTTTTTTGTAATCATTTGGAACAGGGAATTTCGGAAAATAATTATGGTTTTCATTTTAGGACAGGAGGTTTAGGTAAGGAAATATAATTTCACTTAGAACAGGTAATTTTTTACATGAAATGGGAATTTTTGAGAAGAATTATAATTTGGATATAGAAGAAAGGAAATAAAAAAAATCCCCCTTACAACTCAGAGTTCATCACAATTTGAAAGTTCCCTGTTCTAAGTTTTAGACAAAGAAAGTACTTCAAGCAGTTTTTAGAGTAGAAGTAGTATTTCAAAGAAGAAATATTTCTGAATTATAATAGGAATTTTTTTCACATTGATCGTTGCGAATTCGTCTTTTTTTAATCAAAAATTGAACTACTTGGTTAAAAGGTAAACTTTTGCGATGGAAATTAATTTTTTTGGTTGAAGATTCATCATTTTAATTTAAAATTCATTTCTGGTTGAAAATGTAACTACTTTCTTGAAAATCAATTTAACTTTTTTTGGTGAAAATTCAACTATTTGGTTGAAAATTGATATTTTGCATTTGAAAAAAAAACTTTTCATTTGAAAATGTATGTGCGTTTTAGAAAATTCGTCTTTTTGTAAAAAATTAATCTTTATGGTTGAAAATTCAACTATTCTAGTTGAAGATTCATAATTTTTGTTGAAAATTCATCAGTTGAAAATTGATCTATTCTAGTTCAAAATCCAACAATTTGGATGAAAATTTGTCTTTTTTAATTTAAAATGCATGTATTTTGTTGAAAAATCATTTTTTTTGTAGAAAAATCTTTTTCTTTAGAAGTTAATCATCTTGTTTAAAAATTCTTCTTTTCGGTTAAAAATTCCAGTATTCCACTTAAATATTTATCATTTTAGATAAAAATTCATCCTTTAGGTTGAAAATAAAATTATTTACTTGAAAGTCAACCTCTTTTGTTAAAAAAATTATTTTTGAAGATTCATCGTTTTAATTAAAAATTCATCTCTTTGGTTGAAAAGTGAATTGTTTGATTGAAAACTTGTTTTCTCTTTGGAAGTGTTTTGGTTGAAAATTATTTTATTTTACCGAAAATATGACTACTATTTTAGTTGAATATTTCATAATTTTAGTTACAAATTTATCTCATTGGTTGAACATTCATTTTTTGACTAAAAATTCAATTATTCAATTTTTGGTTGAAAAATTATCTTTTTCAGTTAAAGATTCATCATTTCTGTAGAAAATTTATCTTTACGGTTTAAAGATTAACTATTCCAGTTTAATCTTTACAATTTTATTTGAAAATTCATCACTATGTTTGCAAATGTAACTATTTTTTTAAAGTTATTTATTTTTCAAGTAATTTTGTTAACTGAAAATTCAACTTATTCCAACGGAAAATTCCATAGTTGTAGTTGAAAATTCATCTGTTATGTTAAACATTAATCTTTTAACTTGAAATTTAATTATTTAAGTTTTTGTGGACAGTTTATCTTTCTTAGTAAAAATTAATTTTTCCTGTTTGAAAATTCAACTATTTCAGCTGAAGATTCATTGTTTTAATTCAGAAACTTTTATGTTTGGCTTAAAATTAATTTTTTTAACTAAAAATGTTACTATTTCATTTTCGGTAGAAAATTATTCTTTTTCAGTTCAAAATTCAACTTTTTGGTTAAAAATTTGTCTCCTTCAATCAAAAATTCAACTATTTCGTTAAAAATTCATGGATTTTGTTAAAAAATTGTATTTTTTGGCCAAAAATTAATCTTCTTGTTTTAAAATTCATCTTTTTGTTTGAAAATTAAAATGTTCCAGTTAAATATTCATTATTTTAATTAAAAAATTACCTTTTTGGTCCAAAATTTACCTATTTCAGTTGAAGATTCATAATTTTATTTGAAAATTCATCACTCAGGAAAATGTTTGTTCTGATTAAACAAATCCTTTCTTTGATATAGTGTCAAACAAATATTTGATTGATGCGAACAAAATGTGTTTGATTCGTACAAACCATTGCTTAACTCAAACAAATTTTATTTGAATCAAACAAATGTTTGTTTAATTCAAACAAACATTTATCTGAGTAAAGAACAGAAAAAAAGCGTTGAGTTTCATCAGAGCCTACAATAACTGATGAACAAGACATTTGCTCTAAATATTCCAACATCATAGCAGAAGATTATTATGTGTGAAATTGAAAATGTGAATTCCACTTGAACAATTTATTTTGCTTTTACCTCGGAAAATAAGCTCGTTTCTTCAATCTTCAAACTCACGGATCAGTTTATTGAAAATGAAAAACGTGCAAGAAGTAGGTATAGAGGAAACACATTAATATATGCGTTTTTGAGAAACTTTTCATTTTTCAAACATTATAATATTCAAAGATTCAATCATTATACATTCAAACAATTTCATGTGTCTCTTGCCAGGGCAGGTTGCATTGCCTGGCAGGAGGAATTCCTTTATGCGATGTACATTTTCTGTATGTGACTCATTCTAGAGAAACGATTATTAATAAGAAAAAAAACGTATCAAGAGTGTCAATTTTACGGTATCATTTTTCCACTTCAATATTGAAATCTCCAGACTCACGGATCAGTTTACTTACAATGAAAAACGTGAAAGAAGTAGGTATAGAAGACAAACATTAATATATGCGTCTTTGCAAAACTTTTCATTTTTCAAACATCATAATATTCAAAGATTCAATCATTACACATTCAAACGATTTCATGTTTCTCCTGCCAGGGGAGGTTGCATTGCCTGACAGGAGGAATTCCTTTACGTGATGTACATTTTCTGTATGTGACTCATTCTAGAGAAACGATTAATAATTAGAAAGATCGTATCAAGAGTGTCAATATTACGGTATCATTTTTCCCGTCCAATATTAAAATCTCCAAACTCACGGATCAGTTAACTTACAATGAAAAACGTGGAAAAAGTAGGTGTAGAATACTAACATTAATATATACGTCTTTGCAAAACTTTCATGTTTCAAACATTAAAATAATCAAAGTTTTAAACATTCAAACATTTTCATGTTTCTCCTGCCAGGGCAGTTGGCCTGCACTGGCAGGAGAAATTCCTTCATGTGCTGTACATTTTCTGTACGTGACCTATTCTAGAAAAACCATTATTAATAAGCGAAAATCGTATTATTAGTGTTAATATTATGATATAAATTTTCCCCTCCAATGTTGAAATCTACAAACTTACAAATCAGTTTACTTACAATGAAAAATGTAAAAGAGGTAGATATAGAGGACAAAAATTAATATATGCGTCTTTGCAAAACTTTTCATTTTTCAAACACTATAATATTCAGAGATTCAATCATTTAATATTCAAACAATTGCATGTTTCTCCTGCCAGGGCAGGATGCATGCACTGGCAGGAGGAATTCCTTTATGTGATTTACGTTTCCTGTACATGACCTTTTCTAAAGAAACGAATACTAATAAGAAAAAATCATATCAAGAGTGTCAATATTACGGTATCGTTTTCCCACTTCAATAATAAAATCTCCAGACTCACGGATCACTTTACCTACAATGATAAACGTGAAAGAAGTAGGTATAGAAGACAAAAATTAATATATGCGTCTTTGCAAAACTTTTCAGGTTTCAAACATTATAATATTCAAAGATTCAATCATTACACATTCAAAAAATTTCATGTTTCTCCTGCCAGGGGAGGTTGCATTGCCTGGCAGGAGGAATTCCTTTACGTGATGTACATTTTCTGTACGTGACCCGTTCTAGAGAAACGATCATTAATGAGAAAAAATCGTATTAAGAGTGTCGTAAGGAATAAGAGCGCGTTATGATTGACGTTCGCGTGAGTGTGTGATTGTGTGTGTATGTTAATGAAGTCTGGTTGAAAAGGGGTAGTAGAGGGACTGAGAGGAACGTCCAGGACGTCGTTTAAGCAGAGGCCCAGCTCGATGAGCCCTCTCTATATGCAGAGATTCCGTTAAATTGCAAACGTCCATTTTCCAGGGAGGGAGACCCAAGGGCAACGATAGGGGTGAAGATTTGTCGCTCTGGCCTAATTAGGCGCTGCCTTAATATCCGGAACACGTAGGCACCTCCCTATGAGACTCGACTCTCTCCTCTCGTTAACCCTACTCTCTCTCTCTCTCTCTCTCTCTCTCTCTCTCTTTCTCTCTCTCTCTCTCTCTTAAACCATTTCATAAAATTCCTAGATACCCCTTCAAATATTATACAACATTTTCAGGTTTTCAAAATCTGTTGAAATCCCATAAAATCCTTTGACAAGCGCTTGAAATTCCATTACAGGAAAGTACAACTTTTTTCTATTATTGAAATGAATTGCGTACTCTTTTTGTATTTTTTTATACATTAGAGCTTAAAAAGATGTTAATGCAAACGCTTAATAATTTTCCTGTATAGAATGAAAGCTTTTAAAACTTTTCAATTGAATTCCACGCTATCATTTTCAATGCTATGAATCGAAGAATGAATTAAAAAATTTATCAATTTTAAATAATTATATCATCATCATTGTAAGCAATGTCAGGCTGGAAACATTAATTTATACATCAAAATTTGTTTTGGAATCTTTTTAAATATTCTCTTAAAATTAATTTTTCCATCGAAAGGCTCTTGAAGTCCTATGCAATATTTTTCAATCCCTTGTAATCCCTAGAAATCTTTAAAATCTTTTACAATTTCTGAAGAAGTTTGAAAGTTTTGAAAATTCCTTAAAATAATTCAAATCTTCAGAAATCCTATAAATCCTTTGAAGGCTTTTGAATGCAATAGTTTTAAATTCCTTGAACTCTTTTGAAAACCCTGGAAATCTTTAAAAACTTTTGAAAAATTCTAAAAAGTTAGAAAGCTTTAAACATTCCTTAAAATAATTAAAATTATCAGAAATCCTCTGAATTCCTTAAAAGTTGGTTGAAATCCTTCTCAATACTTTTCAATTTCTTGTAATCCCTGGAAATTTTTCAAACGTTTTACAATTTTTTAAGAAGTTTTAAATTTTGGAACAAACCTTGAAATAATTAAAATCCTTAAAAATCCTGAAAATTCCTTTAAAGACTGTTGAATTCCTTGGCAATACTTTTTAATCCCTTCTTATCTCTAGAAATCTTTCAAATCTTTTAAAATTTCTTTAAAGGCTGCTTTGAACATTCCTTAAAATAATTGAAATCTTCAGAAATTATATGAATGCGTTTAAAGGCTTTGAACTCCTTTGCAATACTTTTTAATTCCTTCTCATTCCTTTAAATCTTACAAATCATTTAAAATTTCTTTAAAAATTTGAAAGCTTTGAACATTCCTTAAATTAATTTAAGTCTTCAGAAATCCTATAAATTCCTTAGAAGGCGGTTGAAATCCTTTGTAATACTTCTCAATTCCTTGTAATCCCTGGAAATTTTTAAAATCTTTCCTAATTTTCTAAAAAGTGTTTAATTTTGGAAAATCCCTTAAAATAATTCAAATCTTTAAAAATCCTATAAATTCCTTCAAAGACTGTTGAATTCCTTGGCAATACTTTTTAATCCCTTCTTATCCCTTGAAATCTTTAAAATTTCTTTAAAAGTTTCAAATCATTGAACATTCCTTAAAATAATTGAAATCTTCAGAAATTCTATGAATTCCTTCAAAGCCTGTTGAAATCCTTTGCGATACTTTTTAATCCCTTCCAATCCCTTTGAATCTTTCAAATCTTTCATAATTTCTTAAAAAGTTTGAAAGCTCTGATCATTGCTTAAACTAATTAAAATCTTCATAAATCCTTTGAATTCCTCTGAAGGCGGTTGAAATCCTTTGTAATACTTTTCAATTCCTTGTAATCCCTGGAAATCGTTTGAATCTTTTACAATTTCTGAAGAAGTTAGAAATTTTGGAAAATCCCTTAATATAATTAAAATCTTTAGAAATCCTATAAATTCCTTTATAGACTGTTGAATTCTTATGCAATACTTTTTAATCCCTTCTTATCCCTTGAAATCTTCAAAATTTCTTAACAAATTTCAAATCATTGAACATTCCTTAAAATAATTGAAATCTTCAGAAATTCTATGAATTTGTTTAAAGGCTGTTGAAATCCTTTGCAATACTTTTTAATCTTTTCTAATCCCTTTAAATCTAACAAATCTTTTAAAATTTCTTAGAAAGTTTGAAAGCTTTGATCATTGCTTAACGTAATTAAAATCTTCATAAATCTTTTGAATTCCTGCGAAGGCGGTTGAAATCCTTTGCAATACTTTTCAATTCCTTGTAATCCATGGAAATCTTTCAAATCTTTTACAATTTCTTAAGAAGTTTGAAATTTTAGAAAATCCCTTGAAATAAAAAAAATCTTCAGAACTCCTATAAATTCCTTCAAAGACTGTTGAATTCCTTTGCAATACTTTTTAATCCCTTCTTATACCTGGAAATCTTTCAAATCTTTTCTTCTTAAAAAGTTTTAAATCATGGAACATTCCTTAAAATGATTGAAATTTTCAGAAATTCTATGAATTCCTTCAAAGGTTGTTGAAATCCTTTGCAATACTTTTTAATCCCTTCCAATCCCCTTAAACCTTTCAAATCTCTAAACATTTCTTAACCAGTTTGCAAGCTTTAAACATTCCTTAAACTAATTAAAATCTTCATAAATCTTCTGAATCCCTCTGGAGGCGGTTGAAATCCTTGCAATACTTTTCAATGCCTGGTAATCCCTGGAAATCTTTCAAATCTTTTACAATTTCTCAATATGTTTGAAATTTCGGAAAATCCCTTGAAATAATTAAAATTTTCAGAACTCCTATAAATTCCTTTAAAGACTGTTCAATTCCTTTGCAATACTTTTTAATCCCTTCTTATCCCTGGAAATCTTTCAAATCTTTTTTTCTTAAAAAGTTTTAAATCATTGGACATTCCTTAAAATAATTGACATTTTCAGCAATTCTATAAATTCCTTCAAAGGCTGTTGAAATCCTTTGCAATGCTATTTAATCCCTTCCGATCCCTTCAAGTCTTTCAAACCTTTTATAATTTCCTAAAAAGTTTGAAAGCTCTGATCATTGCTCAAACTAATTAAAATCTTCATAAATCTTTTGAATTTCTTTGAAGGCGATTGAAATCCTTTGCAATACTTTTCAATTCCTCGTAATCCCTGGAAATATTTTTAATCTTTTACAATTTCTCAAGAAGTTTGAAATTTTGTAAAATCCCCTAATATAATCAAAATCTGTAGAAATCCTATAAATTCCTTTAAATATTGTTGAATTCCTTTGCAATACTTTTTAATTCCTTCTTATCCCTTGAAATCTTTAAAATTTCTAAAAAAGTTTCAAATCATTAAACATTCCTTAAAATAATTGAAATCTTCAGAATTTCTATGAATTCGTTTGAAGGCTGTTGAAATCCTTTGCAATACTTTTTAATCCCTTCTAATCCCTTTAAATCTAACAAATCTTTTAAAATTTCTTAAAAAGTTTGAAAGCTTTGATCATTGCTTAAACTAATTAAAATCTTCACAAATCCTTGGAATTCCTTTGAAGGCGGTTGAAATCCTTTGCAATACTTTTCAATTCCTTGTAATCCCTGGAAATCTTTCAAATCTTTTACAATTTCTTACGAAGTTTGAGAGTTTGGAAAATCTCTTAAAAGAATTACAATCATTAGAAATCCTATAAATTCCTTTGAAGACTGTTGAATTCCTTTACAATACTTTTTAATCCCTTCTTATCCCTGGAAATCTTTAAAATCTTTTAAAACTTCTTAAAATGTTTCAAATCATTAAACATTCCTTAAAATAATTAAAATCTCCAGAAATCTTGTAAATTCCTTGAAAACCTATTGAAATCCTTGGCAATACTTTTAATCCCTCGAAATCCCTGGAAATATTTCAAATCTTTAAACATTTCTTAACAAGTTTGAAAGCTTCAAACATTTCTTAACAAGTTTGAAAGCTTTAAACATTCCTTAAAATAATTAAAATCTTTAGAAATTCTATGAATTACTTTGGAGGCGGTTGAAATCCTTTTCAATACTTTTCAATCCCTTGTAATCCCTGGAAATCTTTTAAATCTTTTACAATTTTTTAAGAAGTTTGAGAGTTTGAAAAATCTCTTAGAATAACTCATATCTCCAGAAATCTGTTGTTCCGTTCAGAATCTGTTCAGAATTCAGAAATACTGTTGAATTCCTTTGCAATACTTTTTAATCCCTTCTTATCCCTGGAAATCTTTCAAATTTTTTATAATTTCTTGAAAAGCTTGAAAACTTTGATCATTGCTTCAACTAATTAAAATCTTTATAAATCCTATGAATCCCTGTGAAGGCGGTTTCAATCCTTTGCAATGCTTTTCAATCCCTTATATAGTATATATAATATAGTAATATCTTAAATATATAAATTTAAATTTAAATGAGTCTGTTCCCTTTTTTTCCCATTTTCCCCTTTTTGTCCTTAAATTTAAAAAATCTCCTAAAACACCTAGCGTCGAGAATTTTGACTCAATTTTCTCATTTTCACACTTTTCTACCTAAGTTTCGATTCATTGTTTAAGAATCATAAACAGAAATTCAAGACATTAGAAAAAAATCGCTTTGAGATTATTTCTTATGATACCATTTTCAAATATTTTCTACACGATTTATTTTCTAATTTTGTAGCTTTGAAAGACATCTTTGACAGCGAAGAAATTGCTCACGATTTAATCGAGAAACTAAATCCAACAGATGAATCAATTCTGCAGTTGCAAATCAAAAAAATCCTTATAAATATTTCAAGTATTTCAAGTATTTTAGGCATTTCATAATATTTCAATGAAAATTTTGCATTTTTAACAAAATAAATGCATTTTTACCCAAAAAAAATACACTCACAAGGAAAAATATAACAGTTGATATTTTAACCAAAATTTTTTAAATTTCAAATAAAAAATTCTTGTATTCATCCAAAAAAGTCGAATTTTCAACAAAATAATTGATTTTTCAGTCCAGAATGGAAAAAAGTTTCAACCAAATTGTTGAATTTATAATTCAAAAACACGAATTTTCTGCAAAGCAGTTGAAATATCAACAACAACAAAAATGAATTCTTAACAAAAAATGTTATGGTTGATAGTTCAACCAAAAATGATTTTTCAGTCAAAAAAATTTGAACCAAATTGTTGAAATTTCAAGCCAAAAAACGAATTTTTTGCAAAACCGTTGAATTTTCGACCCAAAAATATTTCTTTTCAACAAAAATGTTCATTTTTAACCAATTAGTTCAATTTTCTACAATCATAGTTGAGATTTTAATCCAAAATGATAAATCTTCAAACACCAAAATGAATTTTCAACAAAGTAGTTTAACTTTTAGCCAAGTTGTGGAATTTTCAACCAAAAAATATGAATTCTTATAAAGAATATTATAGTTGACATTTCATCTGAAAATGATCTTTCAGCCAGGAAAGAAAAAAATTTAAACCGCATTGTTGAATTTTCAAGTCAAGTAGATGATTTTTCTTCAAAACAGTTAACTTTTCTACAAAAAAGTTGAATTTTAACCCGAAAATATTTATTTTCAACCAAATAGTTGAATTTCCTACAAAAATAGTTAAATTTTCAACCCAAAATGATGAATCTTCAAACAGCGAAAAAAAAAGAATTTTTAACAAATTAGTTCAAATTTTAACCAAGTAGTTGAATTTTCAAACAAAAAATATGAACAAACTTAATATTACAACCAAAAAAATATTTGAATTTGAAAAAAAAAAGATTATTAAAAAAAATTTCAACAAAAAAGTTAAATTTTCAACCAAAGAGATCGATTTTCAACTAAAAATAATGAATCTTCAGCCAATAATGAAAAGGTTCAATTTTCAGTTGAAAACATTAATTTTTAACCAAAGAGTTAGAATTTTCAACAATATCAACTATTAAATTTTTCGTTCAGAATTAATATTTTTTTGTCGACAATTCAACTGTTTTTTTTTTAATTCGTCTTTTTGGATAGAAAATTCATCCTTTTGAATTGAAAATTAATCTTTTTGCAGAAAAGTAATCTTCCAAGTGAAATGTTAATTATTTTCAACGGAAAAGTCTATTAATATATTTATGATTCAGAATTCATCTATTTAGTTGAAAATTTAATTATTATGTTAAAATTTCAACTGTCTTCTTAAAAAATCATCATTTTTGGTTAAAGATTCATCTCTTTAATTGACAATTTAAATTTGTTATTGTAAATCACCTTTTTTGTCGAAATTTAAACTGTTTTGTAGAAAAATTGCCTTTCTGGCTTGAAAATTCCACAATTTGGATGCATTTATCGCAAAATCTTTCTTGGTTCCAGATTTGTTTTTTAGTTTGAAAATTCATTTTTTTTGGTTTATAATACAGCTGTTTCATGAAAAATGAATCTTTTTTGGTGGAGGATTCTATTTTGTTGAAAATTCAACCAAAATAGTTGAATTTTCAACCTAAAAAAAATTTATTTAAAAAATGCAACCAAATTGCTGTATTTTCAAGCCAAAAAGACGAATTTTCTACAAAACAGTTGAATTTTCAACCCGAAAATATAAAGTTCCAAAAAAAAAGTTTAATTGCAACTAAATAGTTTAATTTTTAACCAAAAAGGATGTCTTTTCGACAAAATTATTGAATTTTCCACAAAATAATTAAATTTTTAACAAAAAAAAATATTGGTAGACTTTTCAACCAAAAAGAATGAACTTTCAACCAAAAACAGTTGGATGTTCACATTGGGTTCCATTAATTCAGTTTGCATTTAAATAGAGAAGCGAGAAGAAGGGGAAAAACGGACACACTTTTTGATTTCGTAATATTTTCAAAAAAGATTTGAAGAATTAATTTCTAACGAAACCATCTTAATATATACAATGAAATACCTAAAACGGCGTATCAGTGAAAATTATGTTAATTATGTAGTAGTGGATAAGAAGCTGCGTTCTAATCTAAGATACCTGTAACCGACATGTTACCGACATCGTGAACGTTCTGCATCTCAAGTGGTTCGTATCCGTACTAAGTTTCTAGAATGTTCTCGGAAGGGCCCGATGACGTCACAAAATGATATTGCGCAATTATGAGAGACGAATTTGCGCGAACAACTTCAAGGTTGTATTTTGATTTATTGCTTTCTTATAAATAATACATTTAATTAACAAATTCTTTAGGTATTTATTTAATAGGCAAATAAATCACGAAAAACATTTTCCCGCAGTCTAGAATATTCTAGAACCTTAATTTTCTCAAAACTATATGACGCAGTAGAAAATGGAACGACAATTCAAAATCTCAAGTGGTTCGGATCCTCAGTGGTTCATATCCTTACTAAGTTTCTAGAATATTCTTGGAGGGTCCCGAAGACGTCACAATGATATTGCGCAATTATGAGAGTTGAATTTGGGAAAACAACTTTAAAATTATATTTTGATTTATTACTTCCTTATAAATAATAAATTTATTCACAAAATTCTTCATGTATTTATTTGATGGGCAAATAAAACGTGAAAACCATTTTTTTGCAGTCTAGAATATTCTAGTACCTTAATTTTCTCAAAAATATATGACGCAGTATAAAATGCAACGACAAATCAAAATCTCAAGTGGTTTGTATCTTTAGTGGTTCATATCCTTACTAAGTTTCCAGAATATTCTCAGAGGGTCCCGATGACGTCACAAAATTATATTGCGAAATTATGAGAAACGAATTTGCGCAAACAACTTTCAAATTACATTTTGATTTATTGCTTCCTTATAAATAATACATTTGATTAAAAAAATCTTTCTTTATTTATTAAATGGGCAAATAAATCGTGAAAAACTTTTTTCTGCAGTCTAGAATATTCTAGAACCTTAATTTTCTCATAACTATATGACGCAGTAGTAAATGCAAGGACAAATCAAAATATAAACTTGCAGCAGTTTACGCAGATTCGTCTCTCACAATTGCCCCATATCATTTTGTAAAGTCGTCGGGACCGTCCGAGAATATTCTAGAAACTTAGCACGGACACGAACCACTTGAGCTGCAGAATTTCCTCGATGTCGGTAACATGACGGTAAAGGGAATATTGGATTAGAACGCAGCTTACTTATCTACTTGTAGTTTTGTGTTTTGATAAGAATAAAGAATCAAAATCAATCTACTAATAAAAATGCATTTAATAAATTCAAATATGAGCATTTTTCAATTCTGTTTATGTATTTTTCAATCTTTGATCTTCTTTAATTTTTTTCTGGTGAATTTCTAGTGAAGTATTCAAAAGATTATTCAAAGCTGGCTAAAAAAATGTTTTCAAAGACAAAAATAATTAGAAAACTTGCTAAAGAAAAGACACTACTGTTAAAAGGCAATTTCGTTCAATATTCACATATCCATATCATATAAAAACATTTTCATAATAAATGAAAGCCCCTTTTAATCTCTTTTGTTCCTTATGTTAAACCACTGAACTACTGAGATCCCTGAACTTATATCCTGGAGAAAAATTTTAATTTAGATATTTATCCACCTCAATTATATAATTACAAATCTTTGTAGGTGATGGTGTGTTGTATGGATGCAGAAGATTATTCTCACCTTCCAGTAAGTCAATACGAAGAGGACAACATTTTGAGAGAAATGAACAAATCTCTTTTGGGATTTAGACAAAGACATATTCCAAGTAGTCCGACTGATCCTGTCAGGCCTGAATCGGATTCTGAAACAGGACTAGGTGCCAGAAGATTATCACCAATTGGGGAAAGTTTCAGTAGCACGCCACCGGAAGTGGAACATGAGGAAAAGCCTCTTGCAATGAATAGTACAGGAAGCCAGAGTAAGAAACCCATTTTCTATTTCGAATATTTCAGACTTACAAATTATTATTTTTTCGAATTATGCAGGTACCATATTACCAAGCGTTGAAGTCGAAATATATTGCATTTTCAACAAAATAGTTGTATTTTTAACGAAAAAAGAATAATTTTTTACAAAAAGAGATTAATTTTTTCACCCTAAAAGACGAATTTTCAACAAAATAGTTGAGTTTTCAAGCTAGAAAGTCGAATTTTTTAGAAAACATTTGACTTCTGAGCCCGGAAAGATGAATTTTCAACCAAAAAAATCATTTTCAAACAACAAAGATAAATTTTTTAACATATGGATGAATTTTAAACCAGAAAAACTATCATTTTCAATCAAACAGTTTCATTTACAATCAAATAGTTTAATGCCAACCTACAAGGATGAATGTTTAAACCAAAAAGAAAAATTTTTAACAAAAGATTTGAATTTTCAACGACGACAGATTTTTAAATCAAGGAAGCAAATAGTTCAATTAAATTGCAGAATTTACATACCAAAAGGACGGATTTTCTAAAAAATATTTCAACTTTCTATTAAATTGTTGAATTTTCAAATAAAAAATACGCGTTTTCTACAGAAAAATTACATTTTCTACTCAAAAATATAAATTTTCAAAATAAAAGTCTACTTTTATCCAAACAAATGACTTTTCTACCAAACTTTTGAAATTTCAAGCGAAAGAAAAGAATTTTCTATAAAACATTTAAATTCAAGCCCCAAAAATATAAATTTTCAACAAAAAAGTTGATTTGCAAACCAAATAGTTGAATAGTTAACAAAAGCAGATTGATTTTTAACCAAATAGTTTGCTTTTCAACCAAAAAAGATGAGATTTCTATCAAAAGAGATGAATTTTCATCACAAAAATACGAACCCTTCGTCATCGTTGAATTTTGTACAAAAGTAATTGAATTTTTATACCAAAAAGATGGATTTTTAACCAAGAAGATGAATTTTCAACGATAGAGATGAGTCTTGAACAAAAAAAATGAATTTTTAACTGAGTAGTTCGACTGTCAACCAAGTAGTTCCATTTTTAATACAAAAAATACGAATTTCCGACAAAAAATGTAATATAATTGATATTTCTATCAAAAGAGATTTTAATTTTAAAGAAAAAACTGTTGAATTCGTCCAAAAAGACAAATTTTCAACAAAATAGAATCCTCCACCAAAAAAGATTAATTTTTCATGAAACAGCTGTATTATAAACCAGAAAAAAAAGAATTTTCAAACTCAAAAACCAATCTGCAGCTAAGAAAGATTTAGCAGTCAAAAAAGAAAAAAAATCATCCAAATTTTGGAATTTTCAAGCCAGAAAGGCTCATTTTCTACGAAACAGTTTAAATTTCGACAAAAAAGTTGATTTTTAATCAAAAAGTTCAATTGTCAATAACAGAGATAAATACTTAACCAAAAATGATGATTTTTTAAGAAGACAGTTGAACTTTCAACATAATAATTAAATTTTCAACTGAATAGATGAATTCTGGACCATAAATATATCAATAGACTTTTCCATTTGAAAAAATTAACTTTTCACAAAGAAGAAGAATTTTCTGCCAAAAGATTAATATTCAATGCAAAAGGACGAATTTTCTATCCAAAAAGACGAATTTGAAAAAAAAAAAACAGTTGAATTGTCGATCAACAAAGATTATTTCTCAACGACAAATTCAATTGTTTTTATTGTTGAAAATTCGTTCTGTTTGGTTAAAAATGAATGGTTTCAACTAAAAATTGAACCTATCCATTATTGGCTGAAAATTCATTATTTTCAGTTGAAAATCGATCTCTTTGGTTGAAAATTTAACTTTTTTGTTGTAAACTTTTTGTATTAATCTTCTTAACTGAAAACTAACTAATCCATTTTTGGCTGAAATCTGCTCGATTTTTTTCTGTTGAAAATTCAACGATTTGTTTGAAAATTTATATATTTTGTTGTAAATTCGTCCTTTTCAAAAGAAAGTTTATCTTCTAGATTGAAAATTCAAATAATCGATTGAAAGTTGAACAACTTTGCCAAAAATGCATATTATTAGTTGAAGATCAATCTCTTTAGTTGAAAATTTAACTTTTTCAGTCGGAAATTCATATTTTGGCGTTGAAAATTTTATTGAAATCTTTCTTGTTTTAAAATTCATCTATTTTTTTTTGAAATTTGGTCTTTTTGGTTTGAAAATTCATCATTCAAGTTGAAAATTCATCTCTTTGGTTAAGAATTTGACGATTTTGTTCAAAATTCGTCTTTTCTTGTTGGTTGAAAATCGATTTTTTCAACTGCAAATTTAAATATTTCATTTTTGGCTGAAAATTGATCGTTTTTAGTTTAAAATTCAACGATTTAACTTAAATATTCGTCTTTTGGTGTTGAAAATTCTATTATTTTCGTAGAAATTTCAACTGTTTGGATAAGAATTAACTTTTTGGTTGAAAATTCACATTTTTGTGTTGTTAATTAAACGATTTTCTCGAGAATTTGTCTTTTTAGCTTGAACCTTGAAGAATTTAGTAGAATTTTTTTCCTCTCTTTCCTGAACAATATTTCATAGTTGAAAATTCGTCTTTTGGTTATTTTATTTTTTTTTTGAAATGTCAAATATTACATTTTTTGTTGAAAATTCATCTTGTTGGTTGAATCCAACTATTTCGCCTAAAAAATTTTTTTTTTTTTTGTATCGGAGATTCAACTATTTGGTTGAAAATTCATCTTTTCGGGTTTAAAAGTCAACTATTTTCTAAATCATTCGACTTTTTAACTTAAAAGCTCAACTCTTTCGATAGAAATTCATCGCTTTTAGTAAAAAATGTATGTAGCAGTGGGGCCACAAGGCGGAAGTGAAACTTTGCTGGATTAACTTTGAAATTTTTCGTGAGGAATCATCATGAGTTTTGAGGAGATCGCATAGTAAGAGAGTGCAGAGAGAGAAAAGAGAGAGAAAAGAGAGAAAGAGAGAAAGAGAGAGAGAGCATATACATGCTTTGCTTCGCGTGGCAGTATTGGGGATATCGAAGAGGAGTCTTTAGAGCAATTGCGAATCGCCGCACAAAAGAGAGACGCGAATTGAGAGAGAAGGTATAGAAAGTATACTTGTAAGAGAGAGACAGAGATATGGAATCCGTTCGTTCGGTCGTTTTTTTTCAATTCACTCCCGTCCCAAAAGAAGTTTCAGTTCAAAAACTAATCTTTTTTGTTTGAAAATTCAGATATTTTGTCAAAAATGTTTCGACTTGAAATCTTAAACGTTTCATGTAGGATTCAATATGGTAGCTATACATCAATTTGATTTAAAAGAATTGATTCCCCTATTATATTATATCAAATGAAATCGAAGAAAAAAATTTTACTTGAAAGGGGGGGGGGCTGTTTATATGTTTATATGAAATGTTTCTATTTGTGACGTCACCCTGAGGGGTTGAAACTTTGTGTTATGATCTCTGACGATGAAGGAGAGGGGTGGAAAAAATGTTCAAAATAGCGTGACCTATTTTTTGAAATGCCCCATTCTAAAAAAAAAGATTCTAAACGAATTGTTTTGATTTCTTTATTTTCACCCTTATATAGTATGTTCACAGAAAAATCCTCAAATAAACAATTTTCTTTTTCAGCATCTGCAGCACTTTTCAAAGAAACCTGTGAACGCACCAAAGAAGTTAGAATCCGTGGAAATGGGGCATCGAGTCCCGGCCTAGTAACTAAAGCAACAAGTTGCGTTAACAAAAGAAATCGTTTTATAGTTCTTGGATCAAGTGGAGAAGTATTACCAGTGACAAGAAAATCTCTAGGACAGACATCTGTTTACAGTAGTTGTAATAGTCAAAGTACTGATAGTTTTCACAGTGCTAGGGATACAGTCGACGGGGACCCAGGTAAGTTTCAATTTTCAAAAAAGAATTACAAATTTATTAGAGAAGATTTACAACATTTTTAGGGTTTCGTAGCTGCAGGCAGAAATCATGATCATAGTTTCAGTCGAGTGTCCATCCGTTCGTTTTACTTTTTTCCAATGAGGGGAAATTATAGAGGGGAGGAAAAGTAGGGGAAGTGAGGGGAAATAAGGGGAGTGAGAGTAGGAAAATTGAGGGACAGTTGAGGAAGTGAGGGGAAATGAGGGGTGGCAAATGAGGGTAGGGAAGTAGAGGAAAGGATTAGAAATGAGGGTGAGTAGGGGGGGGGGGTAACAGCTGGGGCAGGGAAGAAGGGGGAGCGAGGAGAGGGGAGAGTAGAGAAGGCAGAAGATGGGAAAGGGGGGTCGGGAGCGAAGGGTAAAGTGAGATGAGAAGTAGTAGGGGAATGTAGGGGAGAGCTGGGGAAGGGGAGTAGGGTAGCGAGGAGAGGGGAAAGTTCATGAGGCAGAAGATGCGGAAGGGGGGTCGGGAGCAAAAGGTGCAGTGAGGTGAGGGTTAGTAGGGGAATGTGGGGGTTAGGGGGTAGGGAAGGGAAGGCATGGGAGGGGGAGGTTTTAACGAGATTATTAACGTCTTAATAGGCTACGAAACCCTTTTTTGTAGGCGCGTGGCGCCTACTGGGACTAATTTTTTTATTTTTATCAACAGAGGATGAAGAACAAAAATTCTTAAGAAGTTTCAGTAATCAGTCGGATAGTCCAGACAGGAGGGGAACTTTCGCTCAAAGGTTGAAGGATGCTTTGAAACGAGAAAGCACAGCTACTGGAACATCTTCCAATAATTCTTCCAGCGAAAGCAGCTATGCTGTTGGTATTAGTGTTACTGGCAGTCATGTTGGAGATCAAAATATTAAGTAAGTATTTTTTTATTAGATAGATGTTCCATTTTAGGTAAGAAAGGGGATTTTTTCCGGATTTTTCCCTCACCAATTTTTCATTTTTCCTGACCATTAATATTTAAAGACTTACAGCATTTCAAATCTTTGAACAATATTAACATATAATATTTTGTAAACGGAATAAAACAATTTTGTATTAAAATCAAAGAATTTTCAATTTATTTATTCCAGCCAAGAAAGATGAATTTACAATCCAAAAGGACAAATTAAAGAAAGAAACAGTTGAATTTTCGATCAAAATTGACGAATTTTCATTAAAATAATTGAACTTTTAATCAATTAGTTTAATTTTCTGCGAAAACAATATAATTTTCAACCCAAAAAGACGAACGTGCAACAAACAAATATTAAACTTTAACCAAAACCAGTTGCATTTTCAACCAAATAAATTTTTTCAACAAAATAATGAATCCTCAACAAAAATATGAATTCTCCTTGCAAAATGTAGTAGTTGATAATTAAAACCAACAAAAAAAAAAGAATTTTCAACTAAATCGTTAAATTTTCTCACAAATAGTTGGATTTTTAACTAAAAAAGATTAATTTTCAACCAAAAATAGGAAAGTTTAATTTTCAGTAAATAATGAATCCCCCCCCCTCCCGATACGCTTTTTCAACAGAATCGTCAAATTTTCAACCGAAGAGATAAATTTTCAACTAAAATAATAAATTTTCCAACCAAAAAAAAAGAATCTCCAGCAAATACAAATTTTTCAAGAAAGTGAAAAAAATGTAAAAATGAATTTTTGACCAAACAAGATTTGCTTTCCTCTAGCAAATGTATTTGCTTCCTCATAGAGAAAGTATTAGTGATTTTTCAAATATTAGATAAACTAAAGTTTTCAGTTTGATCAATTTAAAAATAGAAATTTACAAAAAATACAAAATAATAACGAAAATTTTCAAAGTACAATGACAAGTCAGACAAATCAAATGTTGTATTTGAAATGGTAATATTTTGAGATGGAAAAGGGAACGGAAAATTTCTGTCGCACCCTATTCCTTTTCCAGTTTTATAAATTTTACGAACATTGTCTGAATTATTTTAATTGAAAATTTATGATTAAAAAGTCTTTTCTTTTCGTGCATCAACTTTGAATCATGTCGATGACAAAAGTTATGCTATTTAAAAGAGATTTTTCAAATATTATAAATGAGCATAACTTCCTTATTCACAACGAAGTGTATTAATATTATAGGTCAATCGATTTACATCGAATCAAGGAATCTTTTCCGTTCTTATATCAATTTTGAATTATGTTAATGAAAAAAGTTTTACAATAAAAAAACATTTTTTCAAATATTATGCACTACCATAGCTTCCTTCAATAAAGTGTATTAATATTATAGGTCAATCGATTCGTCTCGGACCAAGGAATCTTTTATGTTCTTGGTTGAAAATTCAACTATTTAGTTAAAAGTTAATCTATTTTGTTGAAAATGCAATATTTTCTTCATGAAAAATCTCTTTATTTCCTCTGTTTTTAGAGCATTTTGGGCGTTCTTTAAATCTACAAATTTATCAAGTAAAACGTTTCGGAAAT
Source organism: Andricus grossulariae (assembly GCA_011634705.1). Lineage (NCBI taxonomy): Eukaryota > Metazoa > Arthropoda > Insecta > Hymenoptera > Cynipidae > Andricus > Andricus grossulariae. The sequence continues at coordinate 58,513,590 of JAABKJ010007545.1, read as the reverse complement.
ATTTTGAAATTGATATCGTCAATAAGAATCTCTTTCAAAACTTCTTGTTTTCTAACGTCTTGAGTTTCTATTACTATTTCTGAAGAATGAATCAAAATCTAGTAAAAAGGAGAAAAAGGGTCCAATTTTGTCAAAATTCCCGATTTTAAGTGTCTCGGAAGATTTTTCCAAATTAAGGGTAAAAGGGGAATTAAGTACAAAGAGAGATGGACTGTAATCCCCGGAACTCTGGGAGTGACAAACAAATAAATATTTTTTACCGAATTTTTAGAATCAAAAGAGGTGGATCGAGAGGTTTTGTACTGAGGGATGAAACTGTAGACGAGGAATTCCTAAAAGAATCTTTAGAAGCTGAGCAAAAATGGCTGGGGAGATTTCGACAGTGTCAACCAGCCATGTTCAAAAGAGATACGAGTGCCAGTAGCAGATACAGTTTTAGCACCGAATATAGTTCAGGTGAGTCTATAAAATAGTGATTTTTGTAATTCCCAATTTTTAATCTAAATTCCATCTCTACTAGATTTTTGTTCAGAACTAGAAGAGGTCTACGAGCAACTATCAAAATGGTTGGAGGAACCAGCAGCTACTGATGAAAATCGAGAAATGGATGCAAGGGATAGAGCTGTTGTGAGATTCGCAGGTTCTCTTCTTAAGAGAGCATTGAGTGAATCTTTTGCAGGAGTTCCTGTTCAAGAAGGTGAACCTCAGCCTCTCATCGACTCCAGTGATGCTCATCAAAGGCATAAATTAGCTCTGGCTGTGAGAAGTTTAAGTTTGGAACTAGCTCGACAGAAAAACAGGCGACAACAATCCGTAAGTGATAAGTAAAATCTATTAATTTTTATTCAGAAAGTTAGTTCATTAAGCTAGGTAAATTAATTTATCGATTTTCTAAGCTATTTGATTTTAGAAGGATCTTTCCTAAAGTATATAAGATAAGCCAAAGACAATTATCTTATCAGAACTTTTGTAGAATTCCAAAAATTTTTAACAGGATCAAACTTTCTTTGAAAGTGATTAAAATGTAGATAGTTTCTTAATAGAGAGAGAAACAAAAATTTTGTTGATCATCCGTTCATATAATTTATTTCTGAAATAAATAAAAATGTCAATACAATACGTTTTGAGAAAACAATCGGACTTTGCATGTGTCGTAGAATGAAAACTTGATTGAATAAAGATTGCTGAGGTATACGAGATGACATGTCATTTTTTGAATCTCATATTAATTACGCTAAAGTGTAAATAAATTATTTACCCCTCTGCGTCAAAAACGGAGGTTAAACTAACCGAAGAATGAATATTAAACATGTTAAAACGAAGACAGCAACGCACAACAAATTTAGAAGTTGTTATTTAGAAATCTCCTACAGGTTTCGTCAGTGTCAACTTTGTTGCAACCTGTACATTTAATCGTTTAAACTACATTAGATAAGTTTTATTTTGCATCCTCATCTTTTTTATTGCTAAATTTTTTTCTTAATTTATGAATATTTATATAACTGACTATAAGTAATCTTAGAAATCTAAAAACTTCTTGTGCATTAAATTTCAAATGGAATCATATTCTACAATCTACAATTTAACCTTGGTTGCAATTTTATGTTATAAAAATACTAACTCATCTTTAGAATAATAAAAGTTCATGTTTACATAGCCTCATTAAGATGGAATGAGAGCCAGATTTTAACAGGCTTGTATTTTTTTCTTATTATTTCAACCTTTATAATAGGGCCGAGCGAAAATATATGTATTTTTCTTTAATTTTTTAGGGGTTCCAAAAGTTGTGGTTTGGTACCTGGATCTCCCATAAAAAGTGTAGATAAAACCCGTGTCTTTTATGTTCGCGCATCCACGATAAATCTCAAAATAATTAACAATAGCGAATTTGTTGTTATTTTTGTATCAAATCAAATTTTTCAGAACGGTATCCGCCTGAAGTAAAGAACCGTGCAAATCCGAGGAGTAGGGGTACAAATAAGAGGATCCGTCCTGAAACAGTCCTAATAAAGCCAGCCGAAGATCGAAACTACGCAGAAGTAGTGACGAAAATCAAATCGATAGTCAAGCCAGAGGACTCATCAGTTGTCATCAAAGCAATCAGGAAAACGTGGGGAGTGGATATTCTACTTAAATTAGGAGCGACACCGGAAAACAAGTTTAAGTTTGGTGAAGATATACAGCTAGCGCTGGAGAGTGCCGGAAAAGTCCGCCAACTCTCCCCGAGGTAGCAAATTGAGATGCAGGACCTTGATCTACATATTTAGCCGGAAGAGATCAGGGAAGATCTCAAAGCTTTCTTTGGCAAGGTCTGGAAGGAGGAACCAAAGATCAGTTTGACGAAGAAGGACTACAGAGGGAGCCTGAAAGCTTTCGCAAAGATAAGCGCGGCAGCGCGATAAAGCTATACAGAGCCTCATCGCAACTACATACGAACATATCGGCCGCGGAAATTTGTGCCGAAAGTGTGCACAGGATGACTACAATGCAGCTGACTACACAAAGAGCCCCAGATGCATTCTTTGCTCAGACAGAAACGACGGAGGCTCCGTGGATCACATTCCTGGCTCTGTCAGGTGTGTGAGCTATAGCGAAGTACACCGGACAATCGCTGAAACGAGAAGTTGACGTTACTCCAGGGAAACTTGGGATGCTGCCAACTGACTCAGGACTTTTTATGTCAGATAACATGGGAAAAAAGTGCAGATGCCTCGGTGATTAGCGAGCAATACGCAAAACCTAAAACATAAAATTGGTACGCCAACACGATGGATAGAGCAACAACATGGGTAAGAACCCCCCACAAGATGTCGGATGATAGCCATCGTAAAGAGGATGGGTCTGTTTGAATAAAAGGTGGGAACAACACCTTAGTCAGCTGTTATCTCTCGCCAAATGAAAGAATAGCCATATTCCGCAAGAAATTGTACGAGATCGAAGACCTGATTCGGAGCGTGGATGGTGAAGTCATACTAGCCAGGGACTTTAATGCTAAATCTACAGAATGGGATATGAGATGGTCTGACCTGAGGAGCACGCACCTTCGGACTCGTCCAAGACGGCAGCAGAAGACGTAGTTGAAAGAACAATGAGCTTCTTAGAGCATGGCTGTAATACATGAATGCCAAGGCACTCTACCTCAACCAGAAGGGATTCTGTGTACTGGTGGACGAAGGAGATAGCCGAACTTCGAAGGGAATGTACAATACAATCTGGCAAAGAAGAAACTGAGTGTAGCCATAGAACAGAGTAAAGTCCAGATATGGAAAGAGATCTGTTCAGCCGCAGACACAGATATCTGGGGTCGCAGGTATCAGATTGTTACCGGTAAAATTGATCGAAAAGCGCGGGAAGGTCTGACGGATCCCGAAACTATGGAAAACATCGTCAAAGAGTTATTCTCTAGTCATCCGGAATGTCCTATCAACAGCGAGGCAAATACAGAGGAAGCTCTATCGTTCAAAGCCCAAGAACTAAATGAGTCAGTACAGAATATGGCGAATGGCAAAGTCCCTGGCCTGGATGTAATGTCTGTAAAGATTATCAAGGTTATCGCCAGAGACTGCCCATATCTCTTGCTGGGCGTGTTCAACTCCTGCCTTCAGGTGGGGGTTTTCAGTGTTAGATGGAAGACTCAGAGGTCGGTACTCGGTCCAGACCTCTGGTACGTTGTCTACAATCACCTCTTGAAGATAGAGTTATCCAACGAAATTGGCTGTAGTCTCTATGCTTGTTGAGAACTGATTGGAAGATCATGGTCTTAGGCTGGCCTCAAGAAAAACGTAACTAGTGGTACTCACCAAGCAGAGATCTTTCCCAAATTGATTCGGAGTGCAGATCGCGGGACATAAGATCGAGGCCGCGAAGGCTCTGAAGTATTTGGGTGTCATGGTGGATTAGAAGCTCACCCTCTGGTTACTACTATGTAATGCGGCTGACAAGATGGACGCCCTGGTTGCAATGCTTTCCAGACTCATGCCTAACATCACAGGACCACGAAGCAGCAAGAGATGAACGTTTATGGCAGTCGCTCGTTCGATAATGCTCTAGGCATGCATGGTCGTAGCAGGTATCATCCCCATTGACCTTTAGCCAGCGAGTGGAAAAGGGTGTACGACGCCAATCAGTAAGGCGCACACACAGGAGTGGAAAAAAGGGAGAGAAATCTAACTTTGTCCGACTAGGAGCAAAGATGGAAACGGTAGCAGAAGAGCAGATGGACGGCCAGATTAATAGAGAAAGTCACCCCGTGGATCAACAAAGATTATGGAGAGCTGACCTTCCACTTCACGCATTTCTTATGGACCACGGGCATTTCAATGCCGATCTACATAAGTTAAAAAAGAGCATACCTTCTCCAGATGCGACTGTTGGGCAGGCGGGCCCTAAGCCGGTACCAATGGAAGTTTTTCTATGTACTTCTACCGGGCCTTTGGTGGTTCGGAACCCACCTTAAACTGTAATTCCCCTCCGAAGAGTCTGGTTATCTCCCAAGGATTAAAAGGGCTCCATGTCGAGCCATGTCGAGCCTAACCTTGGGGGTCACTAGTCGATTTTGTGAAGATGACGAAAATGAATCAGCGATCTCGTGGCGTAGAGGCCCCATGTCGAGGGTACTAGCGCTCGGTGATCGCTGGTCGAATAATTGACACACACACATACACTTATATAACACACCAAGAGGGCCTCGAATCTGAGCATTTAACTGATGACCACAGAGCGATCGCTCCGACCACCCTAGCCTGGCCGTATTTCCTCTACGCTACGGCCTGCTAGGGAGGCTGCCGGATAGCAAAGTGGGTGAGGATTACTTTGCCGTACAAAGAAGGTCGTCACTTACACTGCGATTTAGTACGCCTGGCACCTAAGAGGTATATTTCTAGAACGTTGGAAACAACGAAATCCACCGAGATCTAAAATACGCGGTAAAGGTGGCCGGATTCGGTGTACTATCTTGAGACTAAACACAGGTGTAGCACAATAAGCTTTGTAGCTTGAGTGCCAGGGGGAACCCCCCCCCTCCCCCTGGATTAAATACAATAACGTTGTATAAAACCCTTTTCAGCTATTAAAAATTTGCTAATTAAATATTATTCGTGATTTTTAGCTTTAACGTGGATGTGCGAAACCAAGATATATATTTCTCTCATCTGTACATTTTTGTAGGAAATCCGGGTACCAAACTAAAACTTGGACACCCTATGAATTAAAAAAATATACATTTTCGTCAATTGCAGACAGTTGTGCTTAATTCAAATTGTCAACTTTTATAACAATAAATTTTTTAAGTAATTATTCGACTTAGCTAACGTGCTGTTATGAATTTTTTAACTTTTGAAACGCGTTATAACAAATTTAAAACAAAATTAATTCAAGTTCTTTAAAAGTAAACTGTTTTAGAATTAGGCATTGAAAACTAAATAAATTTATATTTGAAAACTTTAAGAGTTGAACATTTCGAATTCGAAGTCTCAAAACTGTCGAATTCAAATGATAAATTCTTGGAATTTGTTATTTCCTGGTCCAGTGGTCATCCTGATTTCGATTTATATAGAAACGCCGATTTGTAATATTAACAAATTATTCGATGCCTTTATTTTGATATCTCTTGGTCAAACTTGAATATTTTCCGTCCTAAGGTAGCTTTAAAGGGCAAACCTTAAACTTCAAAACACAATCTAATAGGTGGCGGCCCTGCGGACATAAAAAATCATTAGTCAATACAATGACGTCCGACAAGGAGCATTTGAGATGCTGCATTCTTTTTGCAATTTAATTCAAATACAGTAAACTTCCGTCTATTTTAAAATCCACTTATTTTAAAGTTCACTTATGTTAGTTTAACTCCTCTACACGCACTTATTTTAAGTTGCGCAGTTTCGTCATCTCCCACCACGGTCTCTGCACACTCTCCTCCGCGCCAGTGGCTGACCAATCAAAAAAGAGGCCTGAAGAGCGCCCTCGTTGGTTTAAATTGAGTATTTTTGCACGACGTCATGGGAATATGTCTCACGACGTTTTCGAGAAAATATGCTAAATGTAAGAGTAAATCATATCGATTTGATCAGAACCGGATACTCTCACCTCACATTTCGTATAGTTGATTGTATTTCGCGAAACACTTGAAACACTTGAAAAATATTACTATCGAGACCTTTATAACGTACCTTTACGTTTCTGAGATTTCCTCCAAAAAGTCGTATGCAGTTGCAGTACCATGTACTAACCTCTCTGACGGCTGACATTGCTACCTATTGACGTCATGGCATAAAACTCACTATTCCGCGAAATATTTTCGTCGTTTTTTCTGTCTATAATCTTGATTTTTAGTTGGCAAATGGTCGTATGCCAACAGAAACACTAACGCCAACAAAGACTAACGGACCGTGACTTTTCCAACTGCGCAATAACCCGGATATCCACTCGCCTAAACAGTTTCCATAACATTGCGCAATATATGTACTCGACAGAGTACTGGCGCACTCGGCCCTTCCGAGGCGAGAGTCGCAACCGTCTCTCGCCATACGCGCTGAGAAACTGCGTGGGCCAACAGTTCTAGGAACGTCGGGTGTATTTATTTGTATTATTATTGATAGTATTTATTATTGATTTCAAATCACCCGCGCTTGGCGGCTGAAAAAGTAGCGACCGGCGGCGCGTCGATACAAGAACGGGGCAGTCAATGAGCGTCGTCGATAAAAATAAACTGCCCACTCGCGTTAAGGGTGGCGCCCCCTCCAGCTTTAAAATAATTGGTCGGGTACGTTTCAAGAACCTTAAAATAAATGGAAGTTTACTGTAGATATTTTTCAACATGCCATAACTTCGGAAGTAGGAGATAAATAATTTTTTTTTTAGATTTGCTATAAATGAATATTTTTGCCTGCAGTGCACAGGAAAAATGTTATTTCACAAGAAATAAAACCAACTTTTTCATGACAAATTTTCCAGAAAAATATATATTCCAAAGGCTGTATCTCCCAAACTATGTGAGATAACAAATACTTTCTTTTTAGTTTTACAAAGAATTTTAGAACTTCAATTTTTGTTGAAACGAATTTAAAGTCGCATGCTCTAAATTAAAAAAATGTTTTATAAACTGACATTTTTCAGACTATTCAACATTTCAATATGTCCCATAGAGTGGTAAATAAAAATTAATTTATTAAATTAGACTGAAAAATATTGTAGGCTACATAAAATAGAAAACCCCTATTTTTTTGTTTTGAAAATAAAAATAATTAGTAGGTCTACGCATTTGTTGCAAAGTTTTCTCTAAGTTTACTAGTCAATATAGAGAATTCACGGTGCCGGCTCACAGTGGGCTGAATCTGGAATTTACTATTCAAAATCACCTACAGCCTAGAATTCTTAACCGATTTTCAATTTTTTTGCTTAGAAGTGATCAGCGATAGATGCACAACGGCGTCTATGGATTTGATTTGTTAATTTTTGTTATTTTCTATTTTTTATATAAATAAAAAACGAGCGAAAATGTGACATTTTTTAATTATTATTTTTTATCTTCAAATAAATAACTTCAATTATCCCATTCTCGACGAAAATGAATGACGAAGTATCCAAAGAATATAAATAATTTACAGGATATCGAATCTAATGAGGTCTAAGTCTAAGATGTTTACTCATCAAAAATGTTTTGACCTTGAAAATCCATGTTGATGTTAGCAATTTTTGTTAAAAAAATTCGTTCATCGAATACCACGGGCCTATGGAAATTATATTCTATATTGTACATACGTTTTTAAATAGCTTTTTGCATCCAGATTCCAAATCCGGCCTGTAAATTATTGTAGAGCTTGATGCTTCTGATAAAAACACTATTTAAGTTGCTATTTTAATCCTTAAAGGAATGCATTATGTTAATCAAAGGAAATTTCATCATTTGGAGCATTTGAGGGATTCTGAGGTCACTGATTTCAAGTACAAAATAAAAATATCAAAACTAAAAATGGGGAATCCAAGATGACGGATCACAGTTGTGAAAATTAAACCGATTTGACTACGAAATGCTTTACGGGGGTTTTTCTGGTCACTGATTTCCAATCCCAACTCAAAATGTCAAATTTCAAAATGGCGAATTCAATAAGGCGGATCACAATTGTAAAAATTAAACCGATGAGACCAATGACATTTAAGAAAAATAATAATATAATATACCCATTCCTACATATAAATTGGAAATCCTTTGCAGACGAATTGATTGTTTGATTTTTAGCAAAAATATTTCATGTGACGTACATAGCACACCATATTATATCCGACATTTTGAATCTTGACATTTTGACATCGAATTTAAAATGAGCGACTCGAAAAAACCCCGTGTTGCATTTTGTAGTCTAATCGGTTTAATTTTTACAATTGTGATCCGCCATATTGGATTCGCCATTTTGAATTTTGATATTTTCAATTTAGATTTGAAATCAGCGACCCCAGAATCCCTTAAATACTCCGAATGACGAAATTTGCTTTAAATAAAATGATGCATTCCTTTGAGAATTCAAATCGAAAATTCCGTCGTCTTTCTCAGAATAATCATCAAGTTCCACCAGAATTTACAGTCCGGATTTGGGATCAGCATGCAAAAATCGATTAAAGACGTATGTGGAACATAAAATAAATAAACGTAAAGAAGATTTTTGTCATTGGCATGAGGGTCAATAATGTTCATTTGTTTTGTGTTCTACAATTATTTTTGAAAAAATATATCTGTTTGTAAATAAATTAAAGTTACATTTTGTATTTTTCGTCCCGAACTGACCCACTGGACTCGTCAGTCAGGCTATGTGAATCAGTCCTACCTTATACATTTTAATTGTAGAACACAAAACAAATGAGCATTATCACCCTAAGGCCAATAAAAAAAAGCTTCCTTACACTTATAATAACGATATCTTTCGAAAAAAACAGAAAGGATGTCATCAAACTACATTAAAAATAGCAATTTTTCACCGAGTTGTCATTCTTCACTAGTAAGGGGGAGGGGAGCGGGGATCTAGTTTGCACATTTTCAACACGACCATGGATGAATGGTCCATGGTTTTTCAACCATGGTCTCGTGTCTCAAAATTCCTCCTAGCCTAAGCTGCATACATACTATTTTTGATAATTCAATTCATTTTTTGTTAATCGAATAATTGAATAAATACTATATAATTTATTGATGATTAATTAATAATTAATTCATCTTACACTGCGTGAGGGAACTGTACCGTTCGTCAAAATTAATAATTTTGATTTTCAATAATATTGTTAGTACAGTAATTGGTCAGCAGTTAATTTGAGGACTGACGTTGAATGAAATTTCCTAAATTCTAGCTACCACCTCTAAATCTATAATTTTCAGATGGTTGCGCATATTCATGTAATATTACCTTCATTGTAATTATATTTAGACTTAGAAATCATTTATTTGCAGTTCTAATGAGAAATTTAATAATCCTGGTTTAATTCTGAAGTCGAGAGTTCTTAAAAGCTTCGATTTCTTGAGGAAAAAGACGTGGGGGGGGGGGGATATATAAGAAATATAAAGTGAAATTCTTATCTAATACAATAACAAAACAAGGATAAATATATACCTTTAGAAATTAATTTTCCGGGATCTATCAACCGGTTTTTCAAGAAGAGGGAAGAAAACTTACAGAAATTTGTCGAGATTCGACCCTTATAGGTACATATTCATTTAGTGCGACGTTGTTGAGTTTACAGCGATGACTTCTAAGTGTCAGGTTACTATTAATGTGAAATTTGGAAAACATGCTAGTTACTTGCTGGGCCTCAGAACAGAAGGGTCCTTTTCCAATCACACAGTGTGGAAATTATTCTAGTTTTTAATTTTAAACCTGTTTTTAACGAAATTATTAAGATAAAAAAGTTTTTTAATTCTTGTCAGTGTTTTTATATTACATGTGATAACTTAGTGACGTCCAAACTCAGCCACAATTCGCGCAGTTGTAACAAGAATAATATATGGAAGAGAAGGAGAAGGAAGAAAAGTACTGAGGATAAGTTGAAAATTTTGTTTTTTGGTTCACTAATCAACTGACTAAAATAGTAATATTTTTTCTTCAACTTGGTAATTGATGATCTTTTAATTTAAGTTCAGGCCCCTATCCGTGGCCCGGATAACAGTTTCATATATTTTGGTTGTGTTTTTTAAAGAATCAAATAAACATTTATATAATTCATATAAAGTTTCAACGCCTATCCGTGGTTGAAATGCACTAGGTGATTGACTGCACAATGTACCAAATTTACAAAATTATGAACGAAAATTTCGTTTTGAAAAATATAAATCATAATGAATTTAGACCAATTAAAATGTATAAGGTAGGACTGATTCACAAAGCCTTACTGACGAGTCCACTGAATCAGTCCGGGACGAAACATGAAAAATCTAACTTTAATTTATTTAAAACTAGACATCTTTTCCAAAAAATAATTGCGACGCACAAAACTGATGAACATTGTCGACCCTAGTGCCAATAAAAAAATCTTCTTCACATTTATAATACTTGGGTCAATTAAATACGATATCTTTCGGAAAAACAGCAAAGATGTCATCTAGCTATAAAATATAATATCTATACGCGCGTGGTATTCGATAAGCTAATATTTTTTACAAAAATTGCTAACTTCAACATAGATTTTTAAGGTCAAAACATTCTTTTTACACTTCCTCTAAATTTTTTCTATATTCGCTATAAGGATTTATCTTCAGTATAAAGAAAAATTCATCTCTCTAGGTCATTCCTGTAAAAAGTTTTACGATTTTAAGACAAAATTTATCAAAAACGCCCACAGTGCGTCCCCGATATGACGTTGGAAAGCGGAATCTACTTGACCTACATTATTTCTATTATAAGTCACAGGGGTGCCTTGCCGCCCCCGATAAGAAGTTGTGAAGGGAAATCTATGTCAGTTGCATTATTTCTGCGACCAGTCGAAGGGGTGCCTTTCCACTTTCATGAGACGCTGAAAGGTGGATGACATGTGGCGTACGTTATTCCTGTGACCACTCACAGGGGCACTTTTGCCCCCCCCCCCCTTATGATTTGTTGGAAAGGTGATGGTATGTGATCTACGTTATTTCTGTGACCAGCCACAGGAGTGTCTTTTCGCCCCAAGAGACTAAAATACCAAAAGGGTCAAATTGCCCCATAAGATTAAGAAAAACAGAAAGGACTAAACTGCTTTCAAAAAGTAACGGGTCAAACTACCAGATTATATTGAGAAAAAAAGGGGCCAAACTTCACGATTATATTGAAAAAAGAAAGGGTCCAAACCAGACATGCCCAGCTTGGGGAAATTCCCTTCGGGAACGCAAGTTTTGCGTCCACCAGTATTTCTCCTGGAGGGCGGGAGTGGTGGCACAGGCGTGCGAGAATCTCTCCTCTGTGACGTCACGCTGCACCGTAGATACAAAATATCTGTCGGTGTGCTTGGGGGCGACTAACTTTTCAATATAGAATTTCCATATTAACTAGGGTTTTAATTATTCCATTTCAGTATGTTTACATTTATTTTCAATGATTGCAATTAAAAAGAGAAGTTTAAAAGGTATTTTTTTCTATGACATTGAATATATTAATATCACCGTTTTCTACATTGTATCTATAATCTTTGCGATTTGTTATTTTTTTACAGAGCAATGTTACATAAAACAAATAGACAAGGAAAAATATACAGCAAACTCACTTCAGCTGGAATTACTGCATCTGCACTCAAAGAAAAAATAATAATGATAACTATCAACCAAACAGTTGAATTTTGAACAAAAAAGATAATAATTTTCAACCAAAAATGAAATAGTAACTTTGTTAGTTGAAAAAAAATTAATTTTAAACCAAACATAAGAGTTTTCAAGTAAAACAATTAATCTTAACAGGAATAGTTAAATTTTCGAACAAAAAAATTAAGTTTCACTAGAAAAGTTGAATTGTGAACCAATTCTTGTATAATTAAATTTCAAGATGAAAAAAGTAACGTTTAACCGAACAGATGCATTTTTAACTACAACTGTGGAATATTCAATTGGAATAACTTAAATTTTCAGTTAAAAACTTACTTTCAGCAACAAAAAAACTAGCTTTAAACAAAATAGTTACATTTTCAAACAGAGTGATGAATTTTCAAATGAAATTAAAATATTCAACTGGCATAGGTAAATTTCAAACCAGAGAGATGAATTTTGAACTGAAATGATGAATCTTTTCTGGTGGAAAAATCTTGCTGTGTTTTTTCCGCAGCCTTTCTGCAATCACGCTTGCAGATAAATGCGGATGAATCTTTCTTCTTTTATCTAAAAAACTCCTCAATTTATCTGCTAATTTAATCTCGCGGATATTTGAGAGAAAATCAGTATGCAGAGAAAAATTATTTGCAGCGAAATGCAGAGAATCTCGGCATTTCTCTGTCTATCTTCTGTAAGTTGTCTGCAAATTAGGCGTGACGGAGATTTGCAGGAAGAAGTACCATGTAGCGAGAAACATTTGCAGACATATGCAGGGAAGCTCTGCTTTTTCTACAATTTCTCTGCAAACTAGGTCTTCCTACATTTGCATTTCAATTTTAACTCGAATTGGTTTGGAATGGAATATTTAAAACAGAAACAATATTTGAATGTGTGCAATTTGAAACTTTATAAAAAACTTTAATAATGAGTTTATTCATTTTGAATTATTTTGAAATTGAAAATAGTTTATAAAGTTTCAATCGGACGTTTACATTGGTTTAACCACTAAATTCACGGTCGTTTTCCGGTTTTCCGGATTTAAACAAATCCTGCTCATTTCCCGGTCCAACGGCTACCACATTTATAAATTATTAGTTTCAGGGTAAAAGTTCAAAATTCAAAAAGGTCGAGAAAATGAATTTTTTACAAAAATTGTCTTCATGATTTTATGAACATCAAAGCAGATAGAATTATATGTTTGTTCTGAAAATTATCAATTAGAAGTTTTTTCCATACTTTACTTTTTACTCATGTTAGTATTTATTTTAATGATTGTTATACTATTTTTTATTAACGCATATATAGTGGATTTGCTATCCATACATTTTTTTTATTTTCTTATAATTTTTGTATGTTTTGTTTTGTGTGATGTTCAATTTGAAAAGCAAATATTTCATAGTAAACATTTTTTTCACTAATTCAAAAATAGATTATTCAATTTCCATAATGAAACAATTTGCATTTTTTCCCCAAGATAGGATAAAAAATACAACATTTTTGCATCAAATATTTTGTACAAGGTTGCAATATTTTTGACCACTCTTTCAGTAATATTAGGAAAAATGTGTAAAAAAAACATTTTCTTGAGTTTATATACCGTCAAATATAATCGATTTTTTTACAATACTGTCTAGGCCTGCTTTAAGAGTGACGAGGAAATGCGATTTGCAAAGGCTGTCTAAAAGCGACTTACCTGGAACGAGCGATCTTGGCAATTCAGCCCTGAAGCGATAAACCTTTTGAGTTTCTCCGGGCGTTCTCAGTGCGATTTTGTGAGCAAAGCCTACCCAAGATTCATATCTTAGGCAGTGTTAGAATCTCGCGTCTTCCTCTTCAAGGAATTTAATGTGCATTTACTGCAAAGTGTTAAGTTTGACTTTGAGCAAAAATATAAAATCATAGTGTTACATTGAAGCATTGCATCTGCGTTTTCGAACAAGAACTTGGTAACATGCCGAGGGATCTGGTCCATAGAGCCAAATGCAGTTCAATTCAAATTACTTCTTCTATATAACTACAAGATTCTAGTTACGTTCTAGAACAAGAACTTGGTATAATTCCGAGGGACCTGGTCCATAGAACTGACTTTAATTCTGTACTATATCAAAGATATTTCTAAAGTATTGAGAAATTACATTTGCGTTTTCGAGTAATAACATGGTAAAATATCATGGGACCTAGTCAATATAACCGAATGTAATACAAGAAACGATCTTTTATTCTCATTTCAAACGATTTGAAAACAAAACGAGTAGTTGTACTACTTGAATGTGGTTGCCAAAATTATTTATTGAGAGTAATCGATTCTGTGCGAAATATCTCTCCTTCAAATAGGATATGCCATCCTAAAGTTTCAAGAACTGAACTCAAAGTCGTGTAAAGCCAGAGAATAGCTCGTAGACACTCGCTCTCGCACTTTCGCCCATATTAAAACAATAGGGGTCTTCCTACCGCATGACATTCATCAGCCGTTCTGGGGTCTCGAGACCTGCTAGTGCACTACTCTCGTTTCTTAAGGACCCAGGGTACCTGATCGACAGGCAATATAAAATTTGACAAATATTTTGAGAGTCAATCTCTCAATAGAGGGATAATCCCTTTGTGTGGTATAAAGATCTATAATCGGAATAATTACATGAGATTTATTGTTTGAGGCACCAGCCTGAAAGATTACATCTGTGTACCGAAAAGACACCTTGCTGTCTGACGCCAGTTCGTTGACCCTATGAGGTGAGAAATTTAACCTATTGTAAATGCAATGCATTTTTAAAGAGAATTTCAACCACACAAGAAGAATAAACCTCTGTAAAAGCAACTATCGGGATCTACTCTTGTCTTAAGACGAGATTTCTAAAAAAGTAGGTTTGAAATCTAAACGAGATTAATCGATTCATCGGTTATTACATGTATCAACATTTCTGATTATTTACCCCATGTAATTATATGTTTCTTTGCTTTAATATTAGTTTGACGTGAATTCTCACTACGTTACGAGAAATTCACTTGCACTACTATCGGCGAGAAAATTTGAGACCTCTGGCTTTGACGTTAAAAAAGTATGTGAAGAAAAAATGTTAGCTTAATGAATGAATTATCATTTCAAAGATCAAAATGTTGTACGTTAATGACTAATGATATACAATACATGCTGAACTACTATTATACCAAAGACAGGAACTTGTTCTTTCATATTTCATGAACCTAATAACATAATAATACTCGCTGGTAAGACAAAGATAAGTTACATTAAAGCTCGCATAGAATGTCGCATAATCCGCAGATTTTCGGCGCATAATCTCGCCCAGTAACTCATTTTTTCATCGCATAATTTGAAGATTAGCAAAAGCAAAAATGAAAAATGGTCTCTTCCGAAGTTGATCTAAAATATTATCAGACTTGGTCCAGGTTTCATGATCACGATCATCATTTCGAGATACTGTAAATAGGAAATAGGAGAAATTGTTAATAAAATTGCTTTTTCAATTAATGGGTATAGAAAAATTATAAAATTGTTTAAAAATTGCTTTTTCAATTCTAAGGGTCGAAGTAAGGAAATGTAGGAGGTAACTGTCAAACTGCCAATTGTGCAAGGAAGCGAAAACACTTTGTGTAAAATCAGAGTGCAGTTGTGCACAATGTTAATAGATTGTTATACTGCAAAAAGCATCAGCCTACATTTTTGTATATTTTACATACAATGTAAGGAACAGTGATATTAAAATATTCAACAATGTACAACAAAGAAACACTTTGTGAACTTCTCTTACCAATTACATTCATTAAAAAGAAATGTAAACACACTGCAATAAAATAATTAAGACTTTAGTTACTATTAAAATTTTCTGTTGAAGACTCAGTCGCCCCCAAGCACCCTAGAAAATATTTCGTATCTACGGGGCAGGGTACGTCCCAGAGTAGAGATTCTCGTACGCGCCTACCAGCACTCTCGCTCCCCAGGAGAATAAGTGGTGGAAGCGGAACATGTGGTCCCGAAGGGAATTTCCCCGGGTTGGGCATGTCTGCCTTAGATAACCACGGCCAAAAGCCGCATGTTGCAACATATATAAGGCAGACATGCCCAACCCGGGGAAATTCCCTTCGGGACCACATGTTCGGCTCCCAGTAGGACCGCGGGAAATCACACTCATGGCCACGTCTCACAACCGTGAGATTCTAAGCCTCTCATCATTAGTTCTGAATTAAAATTACTTTATTACAGACATTTCTTCAAAGATCGAAAATCATATCGTTGAAAGAAAACATTTTGCCGCTATATTTGCAACAGTATTTCTGAAAGAATAAAAAAACACACAAATTGGCCATTTCTTAACCACTGCGACGCAGCTGAAACGCGCGTTAATGTAGGATTTTTGACAGCAAACCGGAGCGTAGCGTAGCTGCGATTGTCCAGTGTGTCCGCAAGCACTGTGCCCCATGGTTTCTATCATAAAGCAAACTCAAAACGCCGCTACGCTCGCGTAGCTAAACTGAGCGTGTACAGGCCTTCAGCGCATGAACATTTGTCACGCTGTAATAACAAGCATTTCTCTTGGAATATATTCGTGGATGCTTCTATTAATCGGACGAGGACGATGCCAACCCACGGAAAATAAGTACAGCTCAGATGCAAAAATGCCAAGAGTTACTTCGGTTAATAGCAAGCGCTGCTGTGCTCTATACTCTGTTCGCCGAAAGAACGAAATTTTGTCTTTTAAGACATTCGTTCTCTCGGCGAACAGAGTATAATATCGTGAACTTAGCCGAGCGAAATTTTCAAGAGCCTTCACGGACTTTTTTGGTGAGTCTCCTTGCGATTTCTCTTTAGGCCACGCCTCCTGCAAACATTTAGTGATGTGAACGTGTCAATCGGGAGAAGGCGTGGCCTAAAGGCAAACTGCAAGGACACTCACGGAAAAATGCTTCAAAGGCTCTTGGATATTTCGTTCGGTTAAGTTCACACTATTAGTGTAGTGGTCGGCACGCTCTTGCCAAGCCAGGGCAGCCTGACCGGCGTACTTTCTGGTCAGGTACCGGCCATCTTGGGCAGACTAACCCTTCCCTCAGGGGTCCTTCGTTGAAAAATGAAAGAAAAATTTGAAATTAAAAGATTCCTAATTGTGCAATCCGCGGTTTAAAAGTAATGTATTTGGAATCTACATATTTTCCCGATTTCAGCGACATGTAATTTGCCTATAAAGGTTGAAAATTTGAGAAGTATTTAGTACTAAATTGAATATTGAGCTAAAGTTTCTTGATATTAAACTCCTTTAAATGTTCAAATTTTCTAGGCAAATAATATATCATTGGAATCGGAAAAATACAAAGGGTTCAAACTGACCCAAAAACTAAAAAAGAACCGGCGTCAAACTGCGCTCTATGATCAAGAAAAGTATAAATTCTGAACTGCCCCAAAAAAACTAAGGGGTCAAAGTGACCCAATGAATTGAAAAACAAGTAGCCAAACTGCCTTAAAAAACTAAATGAAGAGCCGTCAAACTGCGCTATAAGATTAGAAAAAACAGACAGGATAAAATGCCCTAAAAAACTGAAGGGTGAAACTGCCCAATTATGTTGAAAAAAGGGAACAGAAAACTTGAGGGTCAAACTGCCGCACAAAATTTAAACAAAAAAGAAGAGGAGGCCTGACTGTTCCAAAAAAAGCAATAGCCGTCAAACTGCCCCTTAAAAACTGAAAAGACGGGGGAATAAAAGCATTGTAACACCTAATCCTATTTACCAGAATAAAAGACTTTTATGTTAGCTGGCAACTGGTTGAAGGGATCTGCCCCAAGTTTCATAACATGCCGCCGCCACAGAAACTCACACCATCTGCAAGACTGCTTTTTCGGACGCCACCACGAGAGAGGAATTGTCTCATCCATCGCCAGGAAGACTCGATGTTCTGAGTATGGGCCCCAGTATCGTGATCCACGAACTCCTCAGAATAATTCACGGTTTTATGCACATAACCATGATCTTCGAAGCTTATGTATCCTTTCCAAAAATCGGTATGGATTTTACCTTCTTCTTCCAGGTTTTGATCAAAAGCAATATTTTGTTGACCTCTCTAGAAAGAAAATCTGTCGGCCACAGTTTCTCTTGAAATTGCCTGCAACCTATAGGTTCTAGCAACCTATAAGGCTGCTCAAAATTTAAATTAATAGCAAAGCTATACGTGATCAACATGCATGCTGCTGCACAGTAAATCCCCGAGAGATTATTTATCTCAAGTTGAATAAAAACGTTGCAAACAATTGACAACTACAATTATCCGACGATGGATAATTTTTATTCACCTCGTGATGAAAATTATCTGTCGTCGGATAATCGTAGTTTTCAATTGTTTGCAGCGTTCTTATCCAACTGAAGATAAATAATATATTGAGTGTTTACTGTGTGCTGAAATGTGACACCTCTCAAACCAGGTGTTTTCAGCAACAGTATGCGTGTGCCGATCCTTACTTTTTTTCTCGCAAACAAGCGACCGCAAGTCATATAAGATTTGTCAATACCATTTTTTTCTTGTGTTTTCCACAGAACCGTTCCACTGGAATAAGTTCTAAATCTCCCAACCATTGTAAAGTTTTCTCCCGATCTTGTAGAATTAGACATAGGCTAAAGAAAATATAGTTTTTATCTATCAGGATGAGAATAAAACGCAAAAAGAATAAGAAAAAACTCAAATGTTGAGAAAATGAAAATGTTCGAGAATAATGAAGACGCATCCGAAAGCACGTACCCCATATCTTGTTATAACTCCTAGGCTTTGTCTACCTTTTTCTCGAAAGCTTACACTCGTAAGCTAAAATAGTATGATACATAAAATGTGCATTTCGATAAGATCAACAAGTTTTGTGTAAATTATTATTAGAAGCTCGCATTATTTAGGTAAAAACCATGATTTTATACGTTTTTTAAAATGGTTTTTGTCACAACAATAGGATAGGTCGAATAGGTTCCCCTTTCCAACGTCTCAAATAGAGGGGGTGCGTAAAGGCACTCCTGTGGCTGGTCACAGAAAATGTGTAGATCACATAGGTCCCCCTTTCCAACGTCTAATGGGGTGCAGAAAAGCACCCCTGTGATGGATAACAGTAATACTTTAACCCTTTGATAACACACTTCCCGTCGCGTAACATTGTCAAATGTTAAAGGGTCTTCAATAAGTTTAAACATGCCTAGGGTCTTTTTGACCCCAGTGTGCCATCGAACTGTCAAGAAATATGAAACATTTGTGATTTTCCATCTTCAACTTCCAATATTACGAAAATTGTGATTTATAGGCTAACAATTAGTATCACATAAAATATGCATTTTGATTAGGTCTACAACTTTTGTCTGAAATATTTTATAAAATTGTCATTCTTTATGGGAAGGAATTTAAAAAAACATGATTTCATACATTTTTCATAGTTTTTCCCATTAAAATAAAATTTGCGTCAATTTTCACTATCATGTTCGTAATCAGCGCATCATAAAACATAAGGTTACGTAGTGTCAAAAAAATCAGAGGTCCCACGCTTTTGGAACTTTATCCAAATTAACCTTCCATAAATATTTATGGAGATTTCTAAAACTGTGAAAAAACAATCTGGATTTCTCAAAAAATTGCAGTCAATTTAAAAGGTATTCAGGATTGTAGGAGTTTTAGAAGGCATTTATTTTGAAAAAAATTTTCTATCGAAAATTTTCCTGATTGAGTAAATATTCGCAATAGGGTTTCGATTTCCTAAAGAACTGCCCTGTAAATGTATCTTAAAGACATTGACACGGCCCTGCTTTGTTCAATCACATCTGTTCCGGGCATTTGGCTTACTCCTGGAATTACTATTGTCATAGAAAGTGTACTTTTTTCTACTACTGGTCACATTGTGCTGGCTACACGCAGACACTTATTAAAGACCGTTCAAGTCAGAAATATTTAAAATCATATCTCTTGCATAAGAATGATTTCATAATAAATTTAATTATTAGACTGCACTTGCATGACAAAACTGCAAATTTGGAGTCATTGAACGGTTTCCTATCTTCATTCGTTCTCAAAATAAATTGTTTGTAAATAATTCAACTTAAAAAGTAAACTATTAAATATTTGGGCATTTTGAAAAATGCATTGCATTCATGAATGTTCAAAGAATATATATGCATTTTTTTAGATTATGCCTAACGTCGCCCTCCTTCTGCGAACAGATTAGGAAGATCGGCAAGAAGAAACGATTTGAAAACAAGGATAAGTAAGAGTAAGAGTAATCGTTCTGAAAAAGTACAAATCAGCAATGGCGAGCGTTCTGATTGTGGGGAGGTCAAGAGTGGTGTTTCTCAGGGATCCACGCTTGCACTCACTCTATTTAATATTTATACCTCTGAACTTGGTGGCGAACTTCGTTAGTGCAACTATCACAAATATGCTGATGACTTTAAGCTTCACCTTTCGGGGCCTATTGTCAATCTTAAGAGTTTACTTCAAAAGGCTTCTCCTCCCCTTTCTGGATTCTGTGAAGGATTTAGGCTATATTCTTAATCGCTCTCTTACGTGGAATGAACAAGCTGCGGATATCTCGAGGAAAACCGTTACACTTCTTCAACAGCTTAACAGTGATAAAAAATCACTTCCTACTCCAACACGTATCCTTCTAATTAAGAGCCTCATCCTCCCTTTCTTTGATTGTGGCTGTGTTGTATATGACGATAATACTGATGAACTGAATCCGAAGCTTGAACGTGTGCTTAATGCTTGCATTCGGTTCATCTATGAGATTTTAAAAAGCGAACATATTACGCGGTATAGGGAAAGAGCAGGACTTCTTAACGTTGCGAAGAGAAGACAATCGTTTATAGGTAACCTGCTTTATAGCCTATTCAGTAATGAAGCTCCCAACTATCTTCTTAATCTCTTCCATTTTATTGACAAAGATCAACCAACATATTCCGTACTCCGTGAAAGGAAAACGCAATTAAATTCTTGAGTTTAAAACATATATAAGCGTGCACATGATGTACTTAGTCTTAAGCATGTATATTTGCATATGTACACTTACAGTATTATTGGTAACAGATCACACTTGTGTTATATACCTATTTTTTATTTTAATCGTTATATCGATCACCGTCACTTTTTGATTGTCATATTTATCACCTGTTCCTTATAGGGCGATCAAGCCCTACATTCTAAGAAAAAGTCTATTAACAGTAAAATTACGTTCCTTTCAGAATGCATCCACTGAAATTCAGACGATTTCTTTTGTCCATGAATAGAATCGTTTCACTGTTCAAAGACTCATTCGTTAAATAAAAAACGGAAGTAGTTTCACTGATAAATGATTTCTTTTGACTTTGAAAAGAATTCCTTTAACTATTAACGGATTTCATTTTCTGGCTAGCGGTGAAACTGCGCCTGCGTGAATATCTTTTAGCACTCTATGTGCGCAAATACATTTTCTCACTGCACGATTTATTAATTAACTAATAAAGTGTACGCACAACTTATCAATGCTTATCATTAACTTATCATTGCATACTCACTTATCATTGCTTTTTACGCTTTTGAATTATGAAAAATTTGTACCACACACAAAGTTATACCTTTGAATTTTTTAACGCTGAAATCTAGAACGGATTGTTGTTATAGAATTGATAAATATCGATTTTATATTCACATTCACCGAAGTTCGGCTTTTGTACATTACTTGCACGTAATATCATGCAATAGGTTTTCTTTTAACGTACAAATTATTCTTCCTTTGGTCTGACAATAGATTTCACTTCAAGATCAAAGGAAATCCTTTCACAGTTAATGGATAGTATTTGAAACGACAATCCTTTAACTATGAATGGATTTCGTCTCATGCCAATTTTGAATGGAAAATTTTTTAATATTGAAAGGAATCGTTTGACAGTCAATAGTCTGTTTTTAGAGTGTCGAAACTTTTCATGAATAAATACAAATACAAATAAGAGTGAGTCAACAAAGAGCGTGCCACTCAGAGGAAGGAAGTTGAGACAGCTTCAAAAAATATTTAAAAAGTAAAGGGAAAGATGACCAGGTTAAACTGAAGGAAGAAAAGAAGAAACTAGAGGAAGTGTATGAATGAAATAGAGAGAAGAAAGAGAGGGGAAGTGGAAAGAAGTAGAGGACAGTAGTAGGATGGCAGGTTTTTGGGAAGCAATAAGAAGCTTTCGAACACAAAAAAATAGAAAGAAAAGTATGGGGATAGGGAAGCAAAGTTGGAAAAATCATTTTGAGAATCTTTTGGGAGCAAAGGCTTAGGGAGCGTTCAAGTATTACGTAACGCTCTAATGGGCTGAAGGGGGACAGAGCAAATGTTACATACTGACGAAAAACTACAGGGAAAAGTACGAAAAACCGTTACATGTGGGGAGGGGGGTCAAGATTGTCATAAAATTGCGTTACGTAATACTTGAAAGCTCCCCTAGATATTTTTTTCCGGTAGTGTACGTTTCACATTTGTTTGTTGTTAAATAATGTTTTCAACGTTATCAGAGAAATGTATTGATGGCGTGGGATATGAACCTGGAGGGTAGGTAGATATCGCACGAGTTAGAATATGACTCAATATTCAATGTAACATTTAAAATGTTTGATTTCACTAAAAAGTCCGGTTCAAATAACCACAATATAGAGATAAATATAAATTTACAAGAAATTCTCGTTATTTTGACAAGAAATCTAATTTCTTCAATAGAAATTTGATTATTTCAAACAGAATTTTGAAGAAAAATTCTTGTTTACCAGAAATTCTAATAGTTTTAATCAGAATTTCTTGTAAGTTCATATTCATTCAACTATTTTTGTACAAAATAAACTTTTTGTTGAAAATTCTTTTTTTGGCGTTGAAAATTCAAACTGAAATCATTTTTGGTTGGAAATTCAACTCTTTTTTTTTGTAAATTTGTTTCTTTGGTTTAATAATTAGTCTGTTTTAGTAAAAAATTTATATTTTCGTGGCCAAAAATTGAACTATTTGGTTAAAAAATTAATCTTCTTTGGTTGAGAGTTCAAAAATTCTGATGAAAATTTGTTTGTATTGGTTGAATTATTCAACTGTAATCGATTTAAAATTGAAATCTATTTTGGTTGAAATATCTACTATAATTTAATAAAAATTCTTCTTTTTCGATTGAAAATTAATTTACTTCATTGAGGGTTGAACCACTTTGTTAAGAAGTAATGTTTTGGTTGAAAGGTTAAATATTTTGTTGAGAGTTTATTTTTTTCATTGAAAATTCAACTGAAAAAAAATTGAAGAAAAAATCAAACACTCAATTTTTATATAAAAATTAATCTATGTTGAATCGAAATTCGTTGTTTTTTGTAAAAAGCTAATCTTCTTGGCTTGCCTCTTTATTATTATTTGAAAATGCAACTGTTTAGCGAAAGATTAACATTTTTGTTAAAAACTAATATTTTCTGGTAGAAAATTCATCTGTTTTACAGATATTTTTCACTGGAAGCTGATCATATTAAGTTCGAAATTCAAATTCTAGTCGAATTTTTCGGTAGAAAACTAATCTTCTTGGTTTTAAATCACGCTCGACGCAAGTGCTAAGCGAATGGGCTATGCGTGGCACTGGATGCTCAATGCATACAGGCATTCTCTTTCTCCATTTTTTTCTAGTTTGTGTATAAATGACTAATTAATCATATTTGTAACTGAAATATGTGCACTGAAAAAAAATTTATTGTTCCCATAACAATATTTTTTGTGTGGGCACAACATGTGGTTTTGTGCAGCACAAAAACCAATTGTATTACTATATCAGCAATACTATGTATAACAGGAACTGTTTCGTTGGAATACCAATATGGTATTGTTGTAATGAGAATTCCGAAAAGTATTGATTTTTCTATAAAGGTTCAAGTATTTCAGTTTTTGCATAAAAGATTTTGCTTTTTAATCAGTTTTTTCGAGTATTGCAAAATTAAAATGTAAATTTTTAAATATATATTAATATCTTGTAACAATTACTATTGTAGTGATATCTTCAATAATTATAAAAAAATGATCACAATAAACTACGAAGTAAACAATACTTTTAGATACATGAACTCATTTATTCAAATAATAAATACAAATATTTCTACACATATGTTCGCACCAATATAAATTGTCTTTCCCACTTAGTAGTTAAATTGACA
Organism: Andricus grossulariae; assembly: GCA_011634705.1. Lineage (NCBI taxonomy): Eukaryota > Metazoa > Arthropoda > Insecta > Hymenoptera > Cynipidae > Andricus > Andricus grossulariae. Next base: position 58,489,681 of record JAABKJ010007545.1, on the reverse strand, counting down.
GGTTCAGTATATAATAACTTTTCATATAGGATTAAATCATTAGTCCTCGATTTATCTATAACTTCATAAGCCCATATGTGATAGCGAAATATCGTATGCAATTGCTCGTATGCAAAGAGAAGTGTATTGTTGTAGTAGCAAAAAAGCATTTATTAGGCCAAAAATAGGTTCGCCATCCTTTCCGCCAACACATATTACCATACTCTTTTTATAAATGATTCCATTTTTTTTACCCAGTTAACTGTTTTAGTGAAGGCTTGCAAAAAAGATTTATCTCTACTTAACAATTAATGGAAAAATAGTGTCAAATTCCTAAATCTACAGTATTTTGATGGTCCATTCTTCGTAGAATTAAACAATTTTTTTGAATACAAAGCATGAGCAAGCTTCAGTTGATGTTTGATAGAAATAGTTTCACAAATATTGCGCTTCGAATCAGACACAGTGGCTGTCATTTTAGACTCACGATGTTTACTCTCGTACAGCATACACCAAATCCCTATTGGTGGACCAATTTCCTCCATGATAGTGGGCAAATGGATCAGAAAATCGTATTTTGGTTAATTAAGACGCTTTAGGATTGAATGAGAAAGTTTATGATGTTCTTGGACTAAATGACTTACAAGTGCACTACACCCTATTTGAATGGAAGTAGACGTAACTAATGCCAAAATTCTTCTTAAACATATATAAATATTCCACGCCTCGTCATTTTCTGGTATTCTGTGTCCTACAATCAAACCAAAATGACGAACGAACGCATACATTTCGGATGCAGACATATTAATATCGTCTCTGTTTAGATCTTTTTCAAGTATTACAGGCGGAATATTCCCAGCATCGGTTATTCCCCAGTCGTGACATCTCATCCGATTCTGTAGCTCGATAAGTGACAAGTATTTTTTCACATAAATGTAGTAATTAATTAATGCACACACATCTAATTAGCATGTGCCTTCAAATAAATCATGCATAATATCCGATGAAAATTTTGAGTCACATGAAAACTACGTAAACGATGAAAAACACACTCATAGTTGATTCCAGTAAGGCTGACGTTCTTCAATTTGACATGTTGCTCATAGTTTTCTTTCGTGTGTAAGTAATTTTTATCTTCAATAGTTGCTAATTGCCTTTGAATTCTATCCATTATGCAAAAACGACAAGCGAAATTGGCGTTAAAATTTTCAACGAATCCCAGTAAATAGTGTAGACCCAAGTTGTCACCAATAATTAATCCAAGCATGAAGTAAATTTTTCTTGGTCCTTGAGGCAAATTCACTGTAATTCCTTCTTTTTCTAAAAATTGTTACTCTTCTATTAACTTACGAAATATCGGGTAATTACCAAAAATCTTATAATCTTTCTCATAAAAAAGAAGAGCATGAAAAATCGAAGACAATGTTGATTGATACTCAGGCGGAGTACACGACATTGACACGTAGTTTCCATTGAGATTATTCTTTCCGGAGTGGCTACCAAGATCATTTCCAGTTTCAAAGCCATCACTAAATAAAAATAAAGGTAGCAGTACATCTTTATCTTGTAAATCAGCCATTTTTCTTTTCCATAATTTGCTTTGTACGAAATTGGATACAACATTTGTTTCGGCTTCTAAAACTTTTTTATATTTCAAAATTGTGTCATAAACGCCAGGCAGTTCATATACTTTTATAAAGATTTCTCTCAATGGGAAGAAGTAACCATGTGATTTGTAACCTGTTCGATCTTCAATAACTTTACCTCTACAATCACGTTTGATTCCAGCGTTTGGATTACGTATTTCAAATCTTATTGGCGGTATGTAGGAACCATTAACTTTCAGAAAAGTCAAACGCTTTTGATGACTATCAAACGAACCAATGGCTTTATCTAATAATTTGAAAGACCTATAAATCTTCGTTTGAACTTCTTGATCACAAGAATCCTGATGTAAATCTTGTAAGTGTTCACTGATAACATTTAACCCAGAAGAAAGTATTTCTCTGCTATTATCGTAGAACAGTTGCGCGTGCTTTTTGGAAATTCCCGATTCATCATATAATTCTAGAGTTTTACTTATGTTAGTAGTAAATGTTGAAAATTTGTTATAGACTGCTGAATATTTGTATGATTCTGCACTGGTTGTTTTTGCTTATTACTGGATACATCCATGAGATTTTTTTTTCGGATCACTTCATCTGGTCCGACAACACTGTTCCTCATAACATTCTACAAAGATTGGTAGCTCTAAAAAAGTATCCAGCGGTGAAATTTTCATCTCCAACTGTCTCGTCTGCCTTGTGAGGGCATCCGCAGCTAAAGACCTGACTCTAAGGAACAGTGTTGAACGGTGTTTTCTCGCGTAAATTTCCCGCTCTTGCTTACCTTCTAGGACAGAATTAGCAGAAGTGGATGACGTACACGTTCCAGTTGCGGCGGGATTGGTTGCCTTAAGGAAACATGATCGTAGCTTCCGGAGCCTAAAACTTCTCTAATAAAATAGCTGAACATTGGTACTGGGATTATATTTCGCACATATATTATTGCATAATTAGAAACAGATTTGCAAAAATAATGGTTAGAATCAGAACATTAAACACATAGGGGAGTTGCATGGTAAAATTGAAGATAAATTAATTATTGAATGAATATCGACCTTATGTTACAATCTTATTCCAAAATATTAGTAGGAAAATGTTTTAAGAAATTTAATTGAGATTATAGTATTTTATTTTTATTTTTTTGTTTGTTTATTAATTATAAATTATTTGTGCAGGTGGCGCCATAGAGTAGCCCTTCAATTTTGATTCTGAGCTTTGGTAATTATAATTCACACTCGTTGAGAATTTGAAACTCAATAGAGGAAATTATTATTCATTCATCTCCATCGAAGTTAATACCAGTTGTTTCCTATTTAAGGAGCAATTTTCTTTCGTACCTTTCACGTTGACACTCACCGTTGGAACGAAATTTGGAAGAACAAAAAAGGTGTAGTATTCCTAGGATTAAATACTTTCAGGGAGTGGACATCATGAGGATTTGAAATCATTTCGGACCTACCGCAATAAGTCCCTTCAAGGTACGAAACTACCGCCTGCATTTAGGGTTTGAACTCTTCACCTGCCTCACTCATAAATGGTCTGCTTCAAACGTAAGGCAGGTACCACGCCTTATTTTAACTCACTGCTGGATTCGTACTGGGTCCCTGATGTAAGGTTCGATAATAAGACTGTCGTTTTGACAGACCTAATTTTAACTTCCAATTATAATGCGATGACCAAAAATGGGACATAGCACACTTATAAAAAGGTTCAATTTTTGTTCATTCGTAAAACGATGTCGCAATATTTCTCTTAATATTGAGGTTACAACAGTTAACTACGAGCTTGGGAAGAGGAGAGATCCCGGACACTAGTAATGATCGAAGACGCCCATTCTTATTCCAGGGCGGGTTTGTTACGGTGGGCCCCATACAAATTCTAAATAGAACTATAAAAGCCCACGCGTCAAGGGCTAGTATGCCGTGACCGTGATCTCTCCTCTGTCCCTCCTAGGTTCTCGCTATAGTAAAGATCGCGGGTCGCTTGAGATAAGAGAGGGAGGAGAGCGCAAAGGCGAGAATGCAATAACTTCAATTCCTCATGCCACTTATTTTATCGTCTTATCCTCCTAATACCATCGAGTCCCAGTCTGGCTGACAAGTAATTAATAATAAATACATTTATCAATAAACATTAACAGTTTGACTGAGGTAAAAATTTTATGAGTTTTCAAAGTATCTGTTAACAAAATTTGGGAATAATTGAACAGAATTAGGATTCCAATGATGGATAGTAGCAATCGATATCAGAAGCTATATTGGTACCATTCTAGCAGAAAGAGATGACATCTCCAGTAATCCATGAATAATCTGTTCTTTTAAAATCAAAATGTCAACCTGAACATAAAAGTTATCTAAATTAATAGAAATACCCTGTGTGTGTATTGATACTCAGAGTCAATAAACAATACCGACATAGGCAATATTCAGGAGCTAATGAAAATTTCTGCTAATAACAATCGGTCGCATATATTTATTAAAATCCTATACCTGAAACTAAAACTTACTCTAGATTAGGCTATAATGTTATAATTGCTTAAGTATTCAGCGAATTGCAAAAAAGATGGATGTACTTTCCCATTAGAATCTCAGAAGAAATATTTTTAAAACCTAGCGAAAATCAAATTACATAGAGACAGTGTTTTCGTATACGCTGCAAATAACAAGGATATCAAAATTCAAGAACTTTACACAGATACGTTGTCAGCACCACGCCATATCCTGCGACCATTCCCACGGCAATCAGCAGAAATCAAAATTTTATGCCAAACGGGAGCCGTGGCATGTTTGGCATTTCAAAACAAGGACTAGAAAGTGCATCGTGATCGCGAAAAGTGCACGAATGACTTGCCACCAAATCGCGCTACTTCGTAAGGAGACATGTGTGTCGTGTAAGTCGAAGCTATGATTAAAAGCGAATCCCACAAAATAATAATAAACATCTGGGAGCGATCTCAGGTGATGGTCTGAAATACCTCCGGCTGAACCATAGCAGAAAAAAGAAATATTCGAAGGCAGGTTGTTTCGTAACAAAGGCTTCACTAAAATTATTTTCATGAATTTTTTATTTCGTAAAATATACCATATAACTTTATAGAAAAGCGAGATTGCTGAAGTTGAATATTAAAAATTGACAGCTCTTATTTGTTTAGTTTTTGGCATACGTGTTTGATAAATATTTTCCCTAAAACTGCTCTCTGAAAAGAATAAATTCAGCCAATAAACTTTAAATTCGGTTACAAATTGCTTTTTCTATGCAGGTTTGAATAGAAATGTTAAATTGATGAAAAAATCAAATTCTAAAAAAAGTTTCACGTAAGGTTTGATTTTCAAATTCGATATTTGAAAAGTCTGACATTTTGTTTTTGGAGGATTTTTGGTACCTACGATTAGGACGAAAATCACCGGCGCATATTCAATTCTACTCTAGCCTTAGAGCAATAAAGACGTCCTGAATTGGATAGCTCATAAAAGTTGTGTCTTTGAAATGAATCCTGGAAATAAGAGAATTTCTACGGAAATTCAAAACATTAAGAAACACCGGTTCTGCCTACGAGGGACCTGATAACCCTGAAAAGTGAACAAACTAGATTTAAAGCTAATCGGCGAATTGAGTAGCCGCTATACTACGCAAAACTCTTGTTTTTTCTGAAATTCACAAAATTGAACGAGGCCCGCAAACAGGCGGAAGAGGAAACGGTCTATCTACAAAGGAATAACGCAGCACAGTAACGCAGTATAGCAACGCAGCATAGCATCAGCGAGGGAACTGATACGTCAGCACCTGGAACGCCCCCTTCCTGATAAGAAGAGAAAGCTTCCACAGTCATCCACTCGATTCATCAAAAAGGAGGAGCATAGCTGTAATCAGTTATTTCTTGAATATAAAAATTAAAAGGTTATAAACTGTATTGTCGTTATAAGCATAAGTCCTTTTCACCCCTCTTTTTATGAGTACGGCCTATCAAGATAGAACCGGCAGGGAAAAGTTCCAGCCTAGTCAAGATAGAAACGACAAGGCGAAGTGTCAAAATAAGATAGTTGGTATATTCCTGGTGGTCCAGAGTACTGCCACCTTCAATAAAAATAACTGAATCGAAACTTTATGTGCACTTGCAGCAGAGCGATTGCATAAGGCCAGAGTATAAATGATAAAGTCTAAATTACACAATTATGAGCGAGCGCGATCACACACCACTCGAAATAAAGCACAATAAAAGCAAACATATTACACAGAAATTCCAGCAAATTGTCATGCAGTCATTGCAGCAGATTAGGAAACGGACCGAGCACAATACCCCATGTATCGACTCCACATCGGCCGACGAGATCAAATTCACCACCACAAGAGCAACTATGTCTAAGACTAGTCCTCTGAATAGAGTAATCCCCCTTACGCAACCGACTACGGAACAGATTCTGGGAAAACTTATTTTCAAAATTTATCTCTTAAAAGTGAACGTAGGAACCCTCGCTGACGAAAATACAAAACGAGTCAGAGAGATAGCTGCAATAGGGCGGAAAGCAGGAATAAAAGGAAAAATAGGGACGCAATACGAAGGAATCTCAACGTTTGACAAAGATGATTCGAGTTTGAATAGTCAAGACCTGCCTGTCACAAAGCCAGAGGAACGAGAGGGAGGAACCCAGACAGAATCAATGTACACGCTTACGAACGACCAAGAGGGCGCTGATAAAAGTGCATATAGCAGTGAAAGAGGAAACGTACCTGAGTCTGCGAACACTCTTAGAAGCGAGTGAGCGGCAACGCAAAGTAGGTTAGGAAACCTGCGTCAACTGCCACACACCCGCAGGAGTAAGTCAACAGTAGCGGAAAGAAGGGCGAGAGAAAGCCACTCAACGAGCGACGAAGAAAACTTGCGTCAACTAACACTCATCCGTGGAAGGGAGCCCGTGAAAGCAGAAAGGATAGAACAAGAAAGAAACTTAGCCAATGATAATATCCCGGCTCGCAATACTATCAGAGCCTTCAATTTTACTAATAGCCTTATCATTTGGATCAAATATTAATTTATTCAGATCAAACCGTACTAGAGGAAACGCAGGAAAAAGTTGAGACGGCTAGCCGCCCCTTTGAAATAAAGGGGTACTTCTTCAATAAGAGTGGTACGTCTCTAACCTCCGCATCGCGTAACACGGTTCTCGCAAATTCGTTCGATTTACTAGCGCCTCGTACAACTAGCCCATGTCGAGGCACAAGAGATTGGTTTAAAACCCTTGCCACCAGGTTTGGGTATGAAAATGATCAAGGAGTCTAGTCAGATCTCAGGAAAGGAGGAAGCTGCAAACATCCCGTTGAAAAACTGAAGCATGAAATCTTATAATCCCTTATAATCTCATGCGTAACTTCATTTAAACCCAGAAATGTACGCGTCTGAGAGTTATTCAAGGCGACTCTGAATTCCACTTTAGAAAAATGTTTTTCAGAGGATCGGATTCATCGACGACTGTTACGCGAGGGGTCTCAATGAGAGGTATGTTCGAAGAGATCAGAACATTCTGCAGCTGACTGCAACTCTGGGGAGTTGGGATCTGAAACGGTACCAGTGTTTTTAGCATCGCAGGATGAGGCTATTGAGTAGATAGTTCGCTAGGTCCTATAGAGACCAATCTCAAGACCAAGCGAATCACAGAACTTTCTACAACAGATATACTTTTGACTACTTAGAAACTTTCTATCCTTCTCATCAACTGTCTTACAAATCGCTTGTTTCGCACAAGTTTGCTTGATGAGATACGTCTTCAAAGCACGCGGTTGTATACATAAAGCCAACTCACCATCTGGGTTCCACCATAGAGGCTGTATTTTGCTCTTACCGCCATGAGAATTCGTTCGATAGGCACTACAATCCAATAGAATCCTAAAAACGGCGTCCATGAATGACTCATACACCACAACCAGGCTCAATCCTAAAACCAGTGCCTCCACAGGTTTTCTCTAATATCGTGATTGCGGCCACATGGGCTAGAGATGCCCGCGAAAATACCAAATCAAGATTAGATCCAATATGATCCATCGATGATTGAGCATTAAAATCATTACAGAGAAAGGTAGCATCACATCCACCTCGACTAACTAGAATAGCAGAGCCTAGTCTGAGGTGAGCTACGTCTCAGAAATACAAAGAATGACAAATTTCAATTCAGACAATATTATTTACATTTTCTGGCGTTTTCATAGCACGATACGAGCGTTCCAGTTGGCAAACTTAATCGATTTAAGCATATCATCTATAATTAGATATACTTCCGAAAAGGTCAGCCAAGAATATTGACTTGATACTTAGCCCACGGATTCCTTTTAGACACTAAAAGGGGTTTTGGCGCGGATAAATATTAATCAAGTTATTAATAATGTTGACTTTTTTTAAAATATTTTTTTTTTAAATCTCGAAAAATAATGATTTTGGAAAAAAATGTTGTTCAAAAAAGTTTTAGATCTCGTCGAAATACATATTTTTTATATTTACACTTTTTTCTAATCTCAATATTTTTCGAGAAAAATTACAAAAATGAATTTTCAGACTTTTTGTTGGAAAAGGGGGCGTTGGGAGATGGTGTGGATCATTTAAAATGCTCAAGATTAGGATGCGTGATTTTTTTTGTCGTTGGAATGGGGGCCGGAGTGAGTGTATGTGAAGCACACTTTATCCACCCACTCACGCCGAACCCCTTTTCCAGCGACCGACCCCTTTTCCAATGCCCTCCTTTCCAAGAAAAAATCTGAAAATTCATTTTTGTCATTTTTTTCGAAAAAAGTAAAAAAAAAATATAAATATTAAAAATATGTGTTTTGACGAGATCTATAACTTTTGTGAACAAAATTTTTTTCCAAAATCAATATTTTTCGAGATTTTGAAAAAAACTAATGCTTAAAAAAAGTCACAATTATTAATAACTTGATTTATATTGATTTGCGCCGAAAATCCTCTTAATGCATTAAACTATGGTCTAAAAGGGACCCCTAGGCCAAGTAACAAGTGAATATACTTGGGTGACATTTTTGGAGGTATACCCCTATAATTTATTATGATATTATCAACTTGTCTTCTATAATAAAAGCCATTCGGCGTACACAGCAAATGAGACTGTTATGCCACATTATATTTGGTTCATTTTATTTTTTATTTCAAATACATTTCTTTAACATTTGACCTTCCTTACTTTTTTGTACACTACCAATTAAAATTGTGCGCTCACATACGAAAATCGGATGAAACAGGCTTGTCGTAGAAAGTGACTAAATCTGCGAAAAATAAGATTAGAAAGATTTTTTTTAAAAGTACATGGGAAAAATCAAACAGCGCTAAATACAAGTTTGAAATATAGGCTTTAAAATGAGAGCAAGAAAATAATAAAACATTTACTTGTTCTCGAACTATCATAAAAAATGTGGAAGCGTGCCCAATACGAAAAGCTGTCGGTCAAATGGTGACCGCAGTCTTTTGTTTGTTACTTTCTATGCGTTAACAACATATGGATGCTCGTTTGCCATTAGATGGACCGATTTTCGTCTTGGACAAGCATCCACATTTTTTACGGTAATTTGAGAATCCGAAAATACTTAATTATATTTTTAGTCTCATTTTTGTTCGTAATATATTTGTGAAGAATTTCTGGTACCGGTCGCTGTTAGTAGGTAATAGGGGTGATGACGAATGCAAGGAAGGTATATAAAAATTGTATCTTCCAAGTCGTTGTTTCAATTTTCACAAAACTTTGTGTTAATAAAATGGCTAATCAAATATATTGGTAAAAATCTGTCGAGTTTTAGATTTTTTCAATTTTGAGTCGCCATACTGAATCAGCCATCTTGATTTTTCAAATTTTGAACATGAAGTCATATTTTTCATCCCAAAAAACCACCAGATACGAAGTTTTACAAAAATGTATAGAGTTTACGATTTTTCAATTTTGAGTTGCTCTATTTTGGATTTCCAAATTTTGACTACAGATTCGTATTCTGCAACTTAAAAAACCTTAGGACACCAGGATTGACGAAAATCAAAGTTCATTTTTATCTTGCCCCCTAGGGCACATTTCCACGTCTGATATTTGTGGAATAAGATTATTGGGTCATAATACCCTAGAAGTATTATGGAATCATTATTTTAATGTGCTGACAAAACGCGTAAATCATGCCTGCCTTACATAAAGTAATTATTCATGGAATTGCAAAAAAAAAATTACAGAACAGTTGATTTATATAAAATTTCTGTAAAATAATGATTTTAATGGACTACTTACGTTTCCTGCGCGACGAAAAACCAGTTGACAATACTCTTTTAGGATTTTCTTCCATTTTTAAAGTTTGTATTGAAATAATTATAAAAGAGCAGATTTATAGTTCGTAATTATTTATTTGAAGAGGTAGGTGCACTGAAATAGCGCAAATACCCGAAAATTCCGGACGGCTAGCAAAGTTAATAAAGAATATTTAATTACTCACCCCCAATTTCAGGACGATGAGACACTTCGTATAATGCAATACTTGTAAATATATTATGTTGGTAGAGGTGATGCAGCCTATTTACAAGTTTCACAATATTTTTTTTCAATATAAAATGATGCACGTGACGTCTGTGAGTATTTTATCCCATTTAGCGGAGTTTCTGTGAATGAATAGATTGAAGGGGTTCATTCTAACGAAAATAAAGTAAGTTGAAATTTTAATGCAGTAAATTGTAAATACGTTACGTCGGTGGAGGTATCGTAGCTTATTTACAAATTTTACAATATTATCTTCTTATTGTTATACTAAAGCTGAATATGTTAAACAATGGCGTTGTTTCATTGAACTTTTCTATGTGTCACGTTTTCAATTTCTATAACCTGCTTTTAATTTATATTCATATGCAGCACCAAAAAAATAAATATATTTTCACAAAGGAATTAGTAATTCTCCACTATTGAATTAGTAAATATTTCAAATAAACAAAATTGTAGAATTTCATTAGTAATAGTAAAATTTTACTAAACTAAATTTAGAGAGAACATTATAGAAAACTGTTATTTTATTTAACGCAAACATTTGCTTGCTTTAAAATAATGATACTGAATTAATTATTTTTGAAATTTTAGTCAGTAGCGGAAAGGTGTTCACATTTATTCAGTGTACACTGAAAATCAAAAGGAAGGTTAAAAAAAAGTTAGTTCATAAAATGCGTTACAATCACTAAATATCTACGACTACTTATTGTATTGCCATATTTTAGAAAAGTTATTTTTTTATGGTTTCCATATGTATTTTTTTTAACAAAATATATTGTTGGCATTTCTCGAGGACAGTTTATTCAACTTTATTATTTTTATATTATTATTATATATAATATTATACTTATATCTAGTTTGTGGTAAAAAGGGATTTTATTTCTTAACTGAGAAATGTATTCAAGGCGTGATTATACTTACTTAGCTGTAGGCATGTATTTACACAGGTACAGAGGTACACAGGCACGCAGGTACATAGGTATACAGGAACGGGAGTCAGGGACTCAAAAATAGCTTGATAAAAAATATTCGTCATTTCGTAAAATATGGAAAATTTACATAAAATTACAGGGAAGCATAAAAAGGATTTGTTAAGCTGTGAATTTGGAATTTAATACTATCACGTGGTGGCTTTAAGAACGCACCCTTCTTCTAAGTCATTATCCCTTATACTTTGTACGACCCCTCACCTCTTTTGGGGTTATGTGATACACAGAAGCCGCCTTTATTTGAATCATTTTTTTAAATAAAACAGTCTATTAATGCGCATTATTTATTTCAGTTATTACATAGAAATTGCGTTTTTTCTACAAAATATGCCTTCTACAGAAAATCTATGTAATTTTCAGAATATGTATTATGAACATTTTTCTTTGGGTGCAATATACACTCACTTATTACGATTTGTTGCAGAACATGCGCATATACATAATGCGAAAAGATAGAACAATAGTCCATGTATCACCCGCACAATACTGCCCCACACCTAAAATCATCCATTACAATCTCGGCTTTGATCCACAAAAACACTCATATAGTAACTCTTAAAAGAAAATTTACAAAACTCGCCCTTTTCATTTGAACGTACATATTTATTCAAGCTATTTCGTAAACTGTTGTATCATGTGTCTGAAAATAACCAAATATAGAAACAGTAACTGAATGAGAAAGCGATTGAAACGATGGGGATGTGGTTAGTGTCAGTTGCAGAGTAATTTAATTTGCAGTGGCACTCAGCTCTGTTTCATTTGCCGTTTAGAATTTTGCTCGTTCGTGTTGGTAATTTCTTCTCGCTTTGCCTACTCCTTTCACCTCTTCCCCTACCTCTTGACGTTACCGACCTACAGTGAGAGAGTTTCCACCCAGGAGCGAAACTGGGAAACAGTGGTTTTAGTAGGTATTTAATTAGACCAGTTCGCCGATATTCTAACAATTTATTCTCTGCCGCTGCTGCCTATTTTCTTCTCTCTCACAAGCGCTATAAAGTTCAGTTTAAATGACGCGATAAGCTTGCAAAGCCGACAAGAGGCTTCAATTTGGATATCACCTATTCGCACTCGTTTAACGATAATTACAGCCACGCCTATCAAATCTTGTTAAGATTTTTTAAAAGCTCGGTCTACGAATATAAATTTTTGGATGTTCGACAATTGAGGGCTCGGATTTTATAATAGCCTATACATTTTTCGCACTGAACGTAGTTGGCCTCTGAAGACTTTTCAAACAAGTTTTCAGTTTTCACCCTTCCACAACAACGTGGAATTGTGGAACATATACAGCAACGTGGGGTCATTACAGACCCCACTCTGTTTTTTGCGTACCAGCTTTCGAGAAATACTTGGATTCAATCCCAAGTAGCTAGAATCAATGAAGAAACTATCCAGTAAAGTTTCCCAATAGCTTAGCAATTGTTTAGGAATTTATTGAATTTGTTATAAACAAATAAGTGAGTGGAAATAGATTCATGGGGATTAACAGTGATTCTTCAATTGATTCGCACTCAATATGAATCATTTATAGTCAGAAATCGTTTTTTAACTAAATCCATAAAAGAAAATAAATAATTTGTTATTTTATAAACAAATATTATAAACAAAGGGCCATATCAGGTATTTATGATGAAATAAATGGAGTGTTTTTTCTACTGAATCCGACAAAAATTATAAATAAATGTGACTCACTTATCAGATTTAGTTACTCAATAAAAATTCGCTCGACTCTCCATGAGTTTGAATATATGAATGCAGAATTCATGCAATGGTCTCAGGTAATAATCCATAACTTTTGTTTAAACACAAATGTTTATATGTTGTTAAATTTACCTCTCTTGGAACATCATGAAGAATATTTCCTGCAAATTTCATTAAGAAACTAAAAAAATTGGCTGAGTTACGGCGACTTAAAGACAAAAAAGACGAAAAAATTTTGTTTTCTAAAAAACGTGTTTTTGCAGTTTATTTCGAGAACGGAAAAAGAAATAACTTTTTTGATGATGAGAAAAAGATGTGAAATTCAATTTTCTAAAAGAATATGCAGTTTTAAAATTAAAACTCTAAACTTGTTTGAAAAGTCTCCAGAGGCCAACAACGTTCAGTGCGCCAAATTTATAGGCGGTTATAGAATCCAAACCCTCAATTTGAAACCTGCATTTTTTCAAAATTGAATGCACTTAACATAAAGCTTTTGGGCACACTTGCGAAATGCGCATACCTCCGAATAATTTAAAAGTCCATACATCTATGTATTTTCAAGCGCTAATTACGAATATGATAGTGAAAATAGCCGCAAATTTGATTTTCATGGTAAAACTCATGAAAACCCCATAAAAGACATGGTTTCTCGAATTTATCTCAAGAAATACACAAAAGTTCAGAATGTTTCAAGACAAAAGTTGTAGATCCAAACGAAATATACATTTTTTATCCTAAGAACTTTTCTCCTAGGATTGATATTTTCTGAGAAAATCGCTATTGAAATTTAGTAATTGCAAGAAGCATAAGTTCAGTGAGTGTTAGGCCTTTCTGTGACTAGTCATAGGTATATAATGTTGGTCAGACCCCTACCCCTTTCCAATGTTTTGTGGGGGGGGGCGAGAAGGCACCCCTATAACTGGCCACAGAAATAATTTTTGTCAAACCCCTACCCCTTTCTAACGTATCGTGTGGGCGGGAAGGCACCCCTGTCACCGGTGAGAAATATTGTTCGTCCAACCCCTACCCCTTTCGAACCTCTCGTTGGGGACATGAAGGCACCCCTGTCACTGGTCACAGAAATAATGGTGGTCAAACCCATACCACTGTCGAACCTCTCGTGGGGGCCGAAAGGCGCCCCTGTCACAGGTCTCAGAAATAATTTTGGTCAAACCCCTACCCCTTGACAACCTCTCGTTGGGAATGTGAAGCCACCCCTGTCACTGGTCGCAGAAATAATTTTGGTCAAACTTCTATCCCATTCCAACGTCTCATGGGGGCGGAAAGGCACCTCTGTGACTGGTCACAGAAATAATGTGGATGAAACGCCTACCCCTTGGCAACGTCTCGTCGCTATTTTTTGCAACGGCCTTTCGAAAAATTTGTGTTAGGAGGATTTAACGAAAAATACTAATCTTCAGAGAGAACATTTTTAAAATATGTAAATAATTTTGTTTGAAAAAAAATTGTAAAAAAAAAAATTCTGAAAAAAAAAATTTTGGAAGAAAAATGTTTGAAAAAAAAGGGGTGTGGTTCCAAAAAGCGCTTACCTCCGATTAACTTGAAACTCCGTATACCTATATATGTTGACGTGCTGATCACAAATGTGATATTGAAAATACCCGCCAATTTGATATTCAAGGTCAAAACCCCAGAAAACTATAAAAATTTCATGTTTTTCCGTTTATTCCAGTAAATAATGAAAATTTACAAAAAAGCTTTCCACAAAAGTTGTAGATCTTTTGAAAATACATATTTTATGTTCAATATATTTTTACCCTGCGACTGACCGTCTTAGAGAAAAGAAGGGAAATGTCGGTACGAAGTGTAGAATTGCTTAGGTCACACACGGCATCCATTCTAACGTGTCATTTTGGGCGGGAAGGCACCCCTATGACTGGTCACAGAAATCACTCAGGTTACACATGACCCCCTTCCCAACGCGTCATGGGCGGGAAGGCACCCCTATGACTGGCCACAGAAATAACTTAGGTCACACACGACCCACTTTCCAACGTCTCATGGGGAATTTTTGTATTGTGCAGTATTTCTGTGATTTTTAATATTCAATGTCCACCCAGCCTTTCAAGAATTTTTCATGAAATTTTAAAAGTTTCTTGTGGTTTTGACCTTGAAAATCAAATTCGCGGTCATTTCGACTACCATATTCGTGATCAGCGCGTCAAAATACATACGGAGTTTCAAATTAATCGGAGGTAAGCGCTTTTCGGAACTTTAGCAAAAAAAAAATTTGGTGAAAAAAATTTTTGAAAAAAAATGTGGTTCAAAAAATGTGTGAAAAAAAAAATTCGGTGAAAAAAATCATGTAAAAAAATGTTATGAAAATAAAAATTTTGGCGCTCATGCTCTTTCGGTGTGCCAAATGTTGGCGCTTATGCCCTTTTGTACGACGGACGAAAACGGCTACAAAACCCTAAAAACAAAACTTCAAGCATTAGAATATTTGTTCAAGTTAAATCTAAATTTATTTCAAGAAGATACCAACACCAGTGTTCAAATTTACCTATGCCATTGTCTGAAGTACATCATCTCGAAAGTAGGCATGCGTAGATTTTTCACCAGTGCCTAAAGGCCCTAAAGTAAGCCATATTCAAACTGCGCATGCGCAAAAATTGTTTCGTACAGAGTCTGCTCAAATAAGGTACTTTAGGCACCATTTAGAAGCATGAAAACGTCAACATTTGAGGTGGGTTTTACAAAAATAATGTTGGTCATGCCCCAACCCTTTTCCGATGGCAGAATGTTGGTCAAACTCCTACACCTTTTTAACGTCTTGTTGGGGACATTTTCCAATATGCTTTAGTATGTGACGTCAACGAGCATGATGGCCGATACTGCACTGAAATCTGTTACACTTCATCAAATTTATGACTTATTTTCTCGGAAAGTATCACTCGTCGAAAGAAGTGCCTGCAACATTAAATATGTATGTATCTCGATGAAATCTACAATTTATGCTTAACATATTTTCAAAAAATTGGAGGTTCGAGCTTTTCGAAAGTTCATCCAAGTTTTCAATTTGAATATTAAAAAAAAGTATTCAATAAATAAACTTCTCCTTGTAGCAAAAGAACATGTTCCATTCTTAGTCTTCAATTATCACACGACTTCTAACTGTTGATTTGAAGCTTTAAAGTTGTGGTCTTAACGTGGTGCAATATATATGTTGCAAGCTATTAGAAAAATGAAGCTGTTAATTAAAAGCCTAGTACATTATTAACGGCTGGCAATTAGAAAAATTTTCCATTTGAGTGGTACCTTTTCTTTCTCGGCCTGGCTTATTCAGGCCGATAGAACTCTAGCAGGTTATTTCTCGAATAGCCTAAAGTGTTTTAGGCCCTTCAAAAATCTGAAACTTCAGCTTAAAATTAGTCTAACGGCCTCATTGAGTTGGACCAATAGAATAATTTTCAATCAGTGGTCTAATGGCCTGATGGCATGTCGCTCGATTAAAAGAATACATTTTTTCTTCAGCACCAATAGGAAACTTTCTTTTGTGTTGTGATTCTTCCAGAGGATAGAAGTGAAATACATTAGAATCACATAATTCAACAAAATTATATGGATGAGAAGCGATTTGGAAAAGTGTTATAAACAAAAGGATAATTTTTGCATTTTTGCGCAGAATCTTTGTTTTTTACGCAAGTCTGCCTTCAGATGCCTTAGCAATGAGGTTTAACACGGAAAATTTATTGCTATTGATAATTGTCATCTTTTTATAAGCATCCATTCATTATTAAGTATAATTGTCATCTTTTATAAGCAGACCTTTTTCCGCAAATCGGCCTCAAAATTTGTCACCGGAGAGGCCTAACTGAAGAATATTGATAAGTATTAACAATTAGTATTTTTTATAAGCGATTTGGACTAACTAAAGAAGAATTTTGTCATTTTCGTGCAAAATATTTTTTTTTACGCAAGTCTGCCGAAAATTGCGTTATCTGAGAAATTAGGAAAATTTATGATAGAGACATAGAGTAGAAGGGTCTTTCTAAAGGTAAAAAGAAATAATGATAAACTGAAAACCCACCACCGATCAATATATAATAATTAATTTGTCAGTAGTGTGAATTAACTTTGACGATAATTGACGGCAATTTGGCAACGTCACATGAGGACGCCAATTTGATGGAAAACCAACTAATTATGAATATTTTGAATGCCAGCAGGGGTACCTGATAGGCAGGGGTAGCAGGGGTACATGATAACACTCCTAATAGCACTGAATATGAGAGGAATGTGCCTGAAACGTACCGCGGATAAATTGAAAGGTTTCACTGGAACGTTCCAGCCACGTTCCCGGCTCGGCCCATCTGCGCAAACTTCTGATCTCGAAAATGATCGCGCACATGACAGGAACTTTTTAATTACAAATTTGAGAATGAATCAGATTTAAATGAAAATCGCGTTATCCGTAAGAGATAGGTAAAAATCGATGTCATTAGTTTATAATATGTTTATTATATTATAGTATAGTCTGCGCGGTACTCAAAACTCAAAAATGACATCTATTTTTACTTATCTCTTACAGTTTACGAGATATTTGTTGTTAAATACAGAAATAACGGTAATTTCCCTTTAATTACCAGTCGGATGTTTCTGGAATATTCTGAAGTTGCCGATTTTGTACACGTTTGGATGACGTCGCTAGAACGTTCCAGTGGAACGTCCTCAAGGTGCCCGCGGGACGTTTCTGGCACGGGCCTGAAACATTCCGGGCTATTTGGGACATACCAAAATAAGTGAATATGCTTCCCAATTCCGTTCATGTGCTGAACCAATAACCATGATTTTGTCGTGTTAATGAAAACTTCAATAATCGTATTTAATTAAATTTATATTAGTCAATAGCTATTGTGGAAAATTTTAAGTGCGTATTTATAATTTTCTGGTAGTGAAGAAGTGAGAAAGTATTTCTTGTTCATTCGTTTATTCGCAGAGAAAATTTTTTCAGGTTTTTTTCGTCGTGTCAGATGTATAATGTGGACATTCAGTAAACTCAAAACTGACAGTCTGTCGATCGAGATGACCTTACGCCTAAAATTGACTGATAGAAGTTAATAGGTAATACAACCATACTTATGATTAGAATAACCCCACGTTATCGCTGGTATAGATGCAGCCATCCGGGATGTGTGTTTTGGCCATATTAAAAATAATCGGACTTGAGTCGGCCATCCGTAACAAAGCGAGTCGGGTAAATCACTCAGACAGCGGATATTGCTAAATGACAACATTTCAGAGATAGCTCCCGCAGGCAAATGTTGAACAGAATAACACATTTCACGTAGCA
This sequence comes from Andricus grossulariae, assembly GCA_011634705.1. Classification (NCBI taxonomy): domain Eukaryota; kingdom Metazoa; phylum Arthropoda; class Insecta; order Hymenoptera; family Cynipidae; genus Andricus; species Andricus grossulariae. The sequence continues at coordinate 58,471,584 of JAABKJ010007545.1, read as the reverse complement.
GCAGCACGCATATTGTAGCTTTTACTACACATACATATATTTTTTAATATGCTTTCGGGTGGAACTGGATTTTCATCACTAGCCACGGACTAAGTCAAGTATCTGATGAGATGAGGATGTAATAATTTAATTTAATACGATCTTTGAAATCTTTTGCGATAATATTGTAGTAGGTACAAAATCAGGAGCATGGTGTAGTTTGGAGCTCGTTTTTTACCGTTATTTACAGTCGCCTCTGAATGCTTTCTTAGAGCTACCATCTACCACTCCACAGGTTTTTATTCGCTTGCTTCCTGATCGTCTAGAAAGTAATGCGACAGGTGTTTAATAAAGCCGCCTTCTGAGCTGCTACCAGTACCCTACCGAATCCTAGATGTTCAAGATGTTTATTGCATCTTGTGTGCACATTGCCTGTAGCAGAGATTACAATAGGGTGAATAGATGCATGTTTCACATTCCACCATATTTTCTTCACTTCATGCCTCAGCTCGCTATACTAACGGATCTTGGTTGTATAGGTCGCCTACAACTTCAGGTTAAAGGACAATCAATGTCAATGATGTAGACTCTTCCACCTTTTCTCTCCCGCATCACGATGTGGGGTCGATTGGCTTGGATATAATGATCCGTCTGGATAGTAACATCACAATATAAGATGTAATATGGTTTTGTAACACGGACAATGGAATGTATCTATAGAAAGGCATCAATTCTGTCAAGAGTCCCAGGATTAGGGCAATTTGTTCGTGTATAATGCCCGCCACATCATTATGTCTATGCGTATATTCTCTCTGAACCGTTACGCGACAACGATCAATAATGTGCTCGATGGATTCGTTGGTATCTCCACATAATCGGCACCAGTCAACCACGTCATGATGTAATACGTTTTGCGATAATTTTTGGTGCTGACAACCCTGTTCTGAATCTTAATGACGAATCCTTCCGTTTCTGGAAACAGGACGCCCTCTTTCAGCCAAATATTGAATGCCTCTGTGCAAAAATTCAAGGGCGTGTACGTCTCGGAACTGTATAACTTGTGATTTATACAGTTTCTTGACATCTACAACACCCCTGCCCCCCATATGTCGTGGTAGAACTACGCTTTCAATTTCTGAATTACTGTGGTGTATTCCATGTTTCGTCATTTCTCCTTGAAATCTACCCGTCGTAATGCGTATTGATCTAGTTATCCTTGGTTGTCCGTGATCAAAATACTTAATTCTTGTATCCCAAAGCATCACCGCATGACTTACGACGTCAGTGATGTGTTGGCAGATTTTGTAAATTACCAAGACTTCAAGCAAATAGTCATGTGGTACGGAAGCAAACGCTTGCTTGTAGTCAATGTATGCTATGTGCAAATTTTATAAATTTTGAAACGCAGGCTATCGGTCGGAATTCAGATGGATTTTCAGCGTCTGGTTTTTTAGGCAACATGTACGTGAGCATAAAGCCTGCGATCAGATTTGGGCGTCCGATCACCTTTTGTAAACACCTTGCCAAGGCAGGATGCACACTCGTTAGGTACTTATACCAGAAGTTGTGCGCCATGTCCGGACCTGGAGTTGGAACCACGCAACGTCTCGACTGCTTCTTTTCATTTTTCCCCAAACACCTAAACATGAGTTAGTCATGTATTAAGACCAAGCAGGAGCCAGTTCATATCGTAGAAGAAGTGGAAGGGGCTTTAAAATCCCGATGTGATCCTACGCCAGAGTCCTACAATCTGAGATTATGGCCATGCTGCAGTGCGCCTACAAAGCACAGGAGTATCACAACAAAAGTAACATCCATACCTGCTCAGACAGCAAGGCTGTTATAATGGCCCTGAATAGAGCAACGACAACGTCGCTACTAGTATGGGAGTGCCTCGAGGCACTGAACAACCTAGCGACGGAAAACTGAGTGGCGATACTAGCAGCAAGAGAAAACTTCACTGGACCCGAGCCAGTTGTAGGCACTTCCAGTAGGTTATTCGACGAAGAAATCAACAGTTGGCTGACCGAGGAATATCAGCATGAGTGATGATTGGCCACTAGCTGCAGACAGGCCAAAACACTCTTGAGTTTAAAGCTATACTCTAAGTGAGCGAAGGAAATAATTAAGCTCGGGAGGAACCAAGTCAAAGTCCAAACAGAAATTTTTATAGGCTATGGAAACCTCGTATATCACAGGAATAATACAGGGCTCGCAGAAAGCCCTCTCTGTCCTCTGTGCGAAAGGGACAATGAGATAGCTATTTATATTCTTTGTCACTGCCCCACGATTGAGGGTCGCAACCCAGGAAATAATAATAGTCATGTCTTCCAATTGAGAGACTTTGCTGTCTTGTTGGTTATTTTGCTTTACACTCAGTTCGCGATAGAACCTTCATTCATCCGCCTGAAAGGTTCAAGGTCATTTCAAGGTCAAATACAGGAAAAGCTGTGCAATAAACTTCAAAAACCTTCTACATATGTTTTTTGGGTCGCTGAATCGAAATCCGAGGTCCATTTACCTCCAACGCTTCAGGTTCAAGGTCATTTCAGAATAGGGGGGAAAAGGGGGATTTCATGAAATAGGAGAAACTAAGGAAAAAGGGGAAGACTGTGCACCCTGCTATTATTTACTCAATAAACTGATTTTAATTGTAAGTATACCATTGATAATTTATCATTATCAATATCTGAGCATTCTATAATGCCCAGAAGCAATACTAGAAACGATAATCTATTGATGGATAGAGTTGTCAAAATCGTACCCTTGACCGGGTCTAATAAAAATGCTTAACACAGCTAATTGACTAATTTCGTGATATGTTTTTCTATAAGAATACTCAATTGAACATGTATACTTTATTTAAAAACGAAAACCTTTCTTTATTTTTTGAAACTGATGCAGTTAAATGCTGTTGAATTTTTTCCTATCTACTGTAGGGTGGTTTCCCCTATCTATTCGATTATTGAGAATGTTTCTTATCTTTCCTGAAAAATCTGGAAAAAGAAGCTTATGCCCTTATGCAGGGTTACGCTTGAATTTGAGTTGTCATGAAATAGCGACCGTACAGTGGGAATACGCTATTAATAAATTATTATGAGGTGTGCACTGTGCAGCAATCGATTCTCGTCTGGAGTGTATATCCATCCGAGCCATGTTTGTTGCGGCATGTCAAGCCGCGTGAGCGTGTACCTACTGATATGATCTCGATATATAGAGGTACTCCTGTACTATTATAAATGTATACACTATACAGTATACAACTAGCATGTAACACAATTTATCCCCTGTTACGCGATAGGCACATACATGCGCGCGTGATTTTCGTTAAACAGGGAGGAACCTCGCCCTGCTGTCCGCCCACGCAGGTTCGCTGCCCCTTATTGGCCCCCTCGCCCCAACCCTCCTGAAGTCTAAACTGACATTGGGGTAGGTCGGACCCCGTGTGCTAAAACGCGTAAATAAGTGGCTTATTTCGAGCCTGCTCTTTGCTTTCTTTCAACCAAGGTATGCTTGTGAAAAATACCTTTCGTGATAAAAGCAACCCCATCGAGCAGAACCTCTGACATGAAAAATTGAATGGGGTGTGACCATTTATGTTCCAAGGTTTTTTTTAATTTAATAAAAATTATGTCAACATTTTTCAATTGAAAATTCATCATTCATTTTCACTTTGAAGTACCTATGGTTTTTGGCATCGTTTCTTAAATTTTCTTCTTCAATCTAGTTGCAACATTTGTTTCTAAATAATAGATATCTTTTTCGTTGTGAATGGATTAACCAAAAATACAAGTACTTTTTATTTGACAAATGGAGAGTATATTGTGAAAAAGATCGTTAGAAGAATAAGATTACACCTCAATCTTTACGGCTCTATCAACACAAGACCCATTATCAAAGTTGGAAAAAAACCGTTTAACTCATGATCGAAAAAAGTTCTAAGCAGAAAACAAACAATTGTGTCGGATCAGCATATAATTCTTATCCTCATGAGTTTTTCCTTGGAACTGTGTACAATGTTGCCGAAACAAAAATACTTTAACTCCAGTCTTCGTTGTATATGTTTTCAAACTACAAAAAAAATCCTCTTTTTCCGGTCCAGTGGCCATTCTGATATTAAACAAGATTAATACATAAATTCTGTTTATTATGGTAGGAAACTTTGATTAAATTGGAAACGAATGAATTTCAGAATCATGCTTCACACAAGAGATAACAAAATTTCAACTTGTCACCATGAGATTACAAGATTTAGCTAATCTGTCCATATTATAAAAAGATCTCGCTGCCAGCGCCGCTATTTCAGGAATCGAGGATTTTTTTCGAAAAGACAGTACAATATTGTATTAAATATAATGACCAAGCGAAAAACATAAACCCAATTTGCATGTATGTTTTTGGGAAAGTTAGTAGAATTTGTACTAAGTATACTACCCTAAACAAAAACGTTGATGCTATGTGCCACATTACCCCATGTACGATGTTATCATATGTGCCATATTACCCGCATATTACCGCACTTTTGTTGTCCGTATTACCTCAAATATACTACCCTAACAAAAAACATGATCCAAATTTTTGTAAACCTATGTTTATTTACAAATTAACTATGACACATGGTATTTACCTAAGATTGAGTTGAAGACTTCAAACTCTAGTCAAAGTAAAGATTCATGACAGTTTAATAGTCGAGACTGATAACAGAGTATCAAACTGATAAATCTGATAACGCTTACGGAATACGGCGTTACTACTTCTGTAAATTTAATATCTGTCCGCCCACTGCACGCAATGCATTTGATCATTATTGACAGGAGAGAACAACTCTTGGGGGAAAATATCTAATTATAATTTTACAAATTTTAATATATAAAAAAAAATGTTTGTGCTAAAATATTTCATAGAAATAACAAAATCAGTAGTCCAGAAGGTATAAAATTGAAATTTATACTCTGACACTGTTCAACAACAAAGTAACACCTGAATAATTATTTCTGATGGTCTCGTTTAACGGAGAAAATATTTTTCATTTTATGAAAGATAGCTTATTATCTCGGGAAAAAGATTCTCCAATCCCTATGATTTAAACTGATTCAATTTCCAGTTCAATTCTTAAAAATAAATTTTTTAAAGGCTCAAATCACTAAAAAAAAAGTTTCAAACGAATAATTTTATTAACAAATAAATATACTTCATAATAATTTACTTCTTATTAAAAATTTATTGAGGTCAAGTTGCAGATAATTCTTTTCCAGAGTAAATAACCTACATCATTCATTAAAATCGTATCACTTTCAAAAATGTGATATAAAGCGACAAGAAAAAAAAATATAGTCAAAAACAATATATCTTTTGAATCAAACCTTGTTTATGCTTTAATTTTTTTCATGAAAAAGAATCTTTTCTCAGATTTAAATGAAACAATCAGTAATAATATTGAATTTTTTAAAAGTATAATTAGATCTTTTTTTCTGAGACTTGGTTTTTTGTCCCACTAATACTTCAAGTTAAATTTATTTGTCTAATAATAGCTATTTGATATTCTGTGTTTTTCTATAATCTTACTGAACAATCAGAATTTGTATCCAATCTTAATGAAAAATAGCTCAATTTTTAGGCCGTGGCTACGGGTACTGAAATTTCGGTACGAATAGCCAGCTTTTTCGGTACGTTTCGACACTTCCCATTTTGTAATATTTCAGGCGAAAAAACGAATTAAAAAAAAGTTCATTAATTAATAATTTAGAGTAAACTTTGATAATTTTGTAAAGGATTTTCTTCTCTTTAAAAAGGGACTAAAGTTTCCAAGTACACATTACATTGTTCAAACTTTGCGACTTATGGAGCACCCTACTATAAAATATGCTCAACATATCCCTAAAGTTTCGTAATTTTTTTAATTTCCGGGGTAGGGATAAGTTTGTACTCCAGCCATAAAGGAGCTATGCAAGCAGACTCTTATTTTCAAACTAGGACGTCAAGCTTCTCAAATGTTTTGAAATTATCCTTTAAACGCACTTTTGACATATATTTTTTTTTAATTATAAGGACAGTTTCGAAGCTATAAAGTTGAATGTCTCATTTTTTAAAGCTTTGGATAGGCCTTACGCATATAAGTTTCCAACTTTGAAAGTAACTATCACAGCCAAGAGGTATATTTTTTTATTTAATCACAAAAGAGTGTAAAAAAAACTCTATTTAACCTAAAAACCAAGTTTCAGAAAATCTATGAGAAAACTGTGTTTCCGCCTGTAAAACCTTAATAACTGATGTTGAAACATGCGCAAGATAGTGAGTTGATGATGAGTTGTACCAATCATAACAAATCATAAGGATATAATAATTGTCGAGTAAAAACGGAGTGGTGGGAACTTTCGCTTATACGATTTATTTAAACTCCATCCATTATTAAATATTCTTTTTTTCAATACAGTACAATGCATTTCATCCTTTACCAGAAATAATAAACTATCAGTAGAACAATTTTCGAAAATTGTTTTCTTTTTCAGGAAAAATTGTGAAAAGCTGCAATTCGTTTACGATAAACGAGATTAAGGAAACATCTCGAAAAGTAGACTAAACAATGGTATGAAGTACGAGGTCAATGGATTTGTAGACACATCCAGAGTTATCATTTTGAGATAAAATGCCGTCATATATTAATATCGAATACAACGTCCAATTAATAAACCCCTCAAGCCAGAAAAAAAAAAATATTTTACTCGACAAAGATTTTGTAATTGCAAGACTTGATTCGGAATCTTCAGACTTTTTTTGTTAAAGAAAATAAATTAAAGTGTATCTACATTATTAAATAAAAAAAGTTGCACAATGTGATACCAACAATCAATTAACCGTTGCAATTTAAGTTCATCCGAGTTTACCTCTCCTTAAATGAAAATGAGTAATCATGATTTTTACAGACTTCGCTTTCTGAGACAGTTTAAAATATTTTCGACAAAGTTTTTCTTAGCCTTCAAATGAGCACGATTGAAAAATATGTACATCTTTAAAATCTTTAGAAACTTTTTCCTATAAAAGGAAATATTGTTTATCTGTGATTTGCTGGGAATCAATTATTTTCTAATCAAACGCTTGATTCAGTCTCGTAATTAAGAGATTTTAAGACAAGGTTCTGCAATTACAGAGAACTCACCAAGATGCACGACCAGAGAGAATAAGAAAGGGAATGTCCTCGTAAATATTCGTGAGCAAACTGTGCCGGATATGTACATTATGCAGAATACATATAAGATCCCATAGAGTTCAACGTGCTTGGTACATACCTAAGTTATATCGCGATGTTAAAATTACCTACTCGGATTCCTAAAGACGAATCTCAAAAACTTTTCCTACGGCTTAGATGCTCGTGACTTCATATGGCATCAATCGCTTCCTCTAAATCACTTTCTCTCTTTGAAAAAAAAGATCTTAAAAAGCTCTTGCATGAAACAACTAAAAGCAATTAAAATATTAAAAAGATTTATTATGCCCACTACTTTTAATATTTAACGATCAGAAAACTACTGACCCTGATAGCTTTGAAAAGACAGAAGGCAATGTTTCAAACCAAAAAAGTAATTCAGCATTTTAACGTTCAAGCTTGGACATTTGAAAGCTTTTCCGTGATATTTCTCGCCTAAACAAAAATGAAATTTATGACTGCCTTTAGTAAGAAAATGTGACCAAAAATTCGACATTCCATGATTTAAAAAATTACGCACTTAAATTTCACATCATTTCATTCTCGAAGCCTTCATGGAGAATTCTTCATACTTACAGAAAAGGAGAGAAAGAAGTACCCAATTTGACAAGTCACTGGGTGTCAGACTTGGTAAAAGGAAGAAGACTCTTCTTGTAAAGAAGATTTAGAAGGTGAAAAATAATCAAGGCAATTAAAAAATTGTCTTAAAAGAATTTTGACCGCTTTATCTTTATCATTCAAATAAAAATAACGAAATATAGACTAATCGACATATATATTTATGAATTAAATCTGCCGTTCAACTTTATCTCATAAAAACGACATAAATAGTTACGTTGAAACTCGATAACATCGCTTCTAATATTACATAGTTGCTACAAAATATCCCAGTTGAAAATCTGATATTTCCTTGTTCGAGTGAAGAATAAACGATATTAAACTATAAAATGAGGCAAAGTAGTTGTAATGGTCCCAGAAAATAACAACATTTTGAATAACTCTTAGAAATGGCTTCCTCGCAGAGAAGGAATTGCAATGAGAGCGTGGGCGGGCAGATGTCAACATTTTATTGGTCGTGCCGTCAATAAGTCTTTAAGAAATGAATCTAGGATCATTAAACTTGCATGAATTGACATATTTATCAAACCATATTCGATCAAATTTTTTTGTAGAGTTTTGTCAATTAGCAATATTTTATTAAAATATTGAAACTCTGGAGGCACAAAGAAATAAGTCACACACACACGAATATTGTTTTCAAGTACACTTTAAATTTGAATGCTTGAATTAAAAATTATTTACAGTTTGACAACTGTCCTGAAGTATTTCGCAAAACTAGCAGTATAAAGTTTGAATGCAAGAAAATCGAAAAATATTTCATTAACAAAGCAGAGGACGTATAGAAAGAAGTCAGTCATATGCATACGTCTCCAAAGTTCAAAAGGACAAACCTTCGTTCTCTCCACTTCAGAACCTTTTCAATCTAATCAATACTTTTGATGAAATACCAAAAACGAAAAGCATTTTTTTCTGCATGTCAGTTATCCACACAAACACACCTTCATATTTTGAGTGACAAATAAGTATACAGAAGCCGAGAACTGGGCCAACTACTCGCCGGGAAAAACGACAATATTGTCAAGAATACGCCATCTCGTCCGTGTCATAAACGTGTGAATGAAAACTAAAGAAAAGCTGAAATTGAGTTAATTATTCGCGGAGAATCTACCTCAACGCTTGCGCTCTGTGCAAATATACGGCGAGCAGTCGAACATATGCACTCGTATGTGGAATAACGTGAACGTTTACACTGAACGCAAGGTTGTTACCTTGGTATAGTGATGCACTTGGTGGTGCAGCTTTGTGTGGTGATGGCCTTCTCGAGTTCCTCGAGACCCGCAGATTTTTTGAGCTTTTTCACGAGGCTCTTAACAGCCTTTTCGCTCCATTTGTCCTCGCCTTCGGCTTTCTTCCAGCCCAGCAGCCGCTTTACAATAGGCGGATTAAAGCTGGGCAGCATTGAATTCATCATTTGCACTCGGCGAATCTCTTGCGACCCGCATTGGGCCGTTCAAACGAATTGCGTAATTAAACGCGCCTTTTAAACCGCTCACTACACGTCCAATTTTCTACTACAGTCACCACTGACAGATCTATCCCGATTTCAGCGTTCAGCCGTCAAAACGACGCGAATTCCTTACACGGACGGCGAAAACTTTGCACGACCGCCATATTGTTCCCTGACCTTTCGTGTCTCATCGATCGATCTCGGCAATCTTCGACAATTTTCGGCAATCCCTCCCCCCCTCCTAAACAACCATGTTCATTTCCACGTGCCCCCTCCAGGGATGAGAACCTGACGTGATTCACGTGTTTTTTCTACAGCAATTTAATATATATCTTACGTCGAAAAGTGATGACGTAGCGGGATGAAAAGAAATAAAACGGCTCGTGATTGGCCGAAGGCAGAATCTCTCTATTGTGACGCGATCGTTCCCTCTCTCTTTCCATCTCCGTCATAATTGCACGAGCGCTGCAGCCAACTTCAAGTGACTACTCTAACCTCTTGTCTACTGTCAAAATATTATAGTCGATTATTCTGAACAAAATGAATTCGGTTCGCGAACAAAGGAAAATCGATCTCCGATAAAGGTATGATGAAAAATAGCGTGCACAACTCGGGTCGAAAGGCTATATGATTGCAACAAGTGTGAGTGCTGCCCGAGCGAAGCGAGGGCAGCAAACTTCACACTCATTGCAATCATAGCCTTTCAACCCTAGTTGTGCAATATACTATTTTTCAAGTTTTCAAAGAAGCTTTCGGTAAAATTGCGTTTTCAATAGTACAATCTACTTTGCAAAAATAATTACTGCCGCGGTAACTTCGCACTTCAACTAGTTAAAACTATTTTTTGCTAAATTCTAGTTTTGACGTTAACATTCATACGTAACTAACGGTTTGAAAAAATAGATGAAGATTGAGTTTATTATTCACTTAATATAACTTTATGTGTCTTTCCCTTGAAATTTTGTATATCTTATCTATATTATATCTGGGGTGATAAGGCATAAATGCTCGTTTGATTCTTTAAATTGGATCATTTCGATATTAAATGGAAGATTGAATTGAACTGTAGCAATTTTGATAGCTTAAGATTTATTGTGGAGGAAAACAACCTCAGTTTTCTTTGAAAGTTGAAGATAAACAAGAAGTTGAAACATTTATATTTATAAAAATGCCTATGATCAACAGAAAAGACGTTAAACAATAATGTACTGTATACGCTTTTTTACGTCACACTGGTTACTGAATTCCTATTGAAATATTTATTTTTAAAAATTATATCTTTTATGTGATGTTTTTTGAAATACAGACATTTTTTACTAATAATATTGTATGTATACTATTTTTTTTTTATTTAACTTTGCTTCTTTTAATACATAAAGGAGAGTTCATGCAAAATTTATATTCACTTGTTTCAATAATCTTTTCATCATATTTGGTGTGCGCTCTCAATTTGGATTATTAAGAGTTTGACTGATTTAATTTATAAAATTTATTTTTACTGAATAATCAGTTATACGAGTATCTACTCAGAAAAATAATCGCTTTAGTAAATGAATGAGTCAATATTGCTGACAAAAAAGATAAGTAACCTGAAATGACTGGCACACGTTAACGGTAACATTCAACTAATCTGGTTTTAACACTTTTAACTTATTGATGGTAATTTGTCTTTCTGTTGTTAATTCTTCATAAAAAAAAGCGAATTTTCTAGAGGCTAATAACTCTAAAGTTTGTCTAAATTTCGAATTCTTTTAAATATGGAAACTGTAGTTTTATTTATTGCAGAAAGTATTATATTTTCATTTTTACAATTTATCTTTCAAAAAATCGTGTAAACTAATTATTTACGACTTTTAAGCAAACTAACTGCTTCAAGGACTGAAAAGTGAAAAGACACGCAAGCACACACTATTCCTTTAATATTAGAGGAATATAATTTTGGGACTTTTGGAATACTGCAGCGAAATATTTCAGTAATATTGAAGGAATGTTTCATAATCTAAATATTTTAATGGCATTTTTCAGGAATATTACCTAGGTATATTGTTGAAATATCAAATTGAAAGTATACAGAATTACTTATTGCTTTTCTACCAAAAAGACGAATTTGCAATGAAATAGTTGCATTTCAGCCTAAAACATATACATCTTAATCTTCAAACAGAATAGTTAAATTATCAATAACAAATAAATTTTCAACAAAATGGTTCAATTTTTATCTGAATAGATAAATTTTTAACCAAGAAAATTAAATTTCTACCAAGAAACATAAATATTGGAAAAAAATTTTTAGTATACATTTTCCAACCCAAAAAGACGAATCTTCAACCAAAAATAATTACTTTATAACAAAATTATTGAATTTTTAACAAAATAATAAAATTAACTTTAACATCAAAGCATACTTTTATACAGCATGTAAAATATGTGTTTCTATCATTAATAAGAGCTACCTTGTATTATATTGTTATCAGACTTCAAGTCAGGTTTTTAATTAAAAACTTATAAAATTAATTAATTTTACTTCATAAATATGTTTGCATTTCTGCAAAGTTATACTTTTACAATTCAGTGGTATAGAACTGAGGGTTTCCCGATTTAAAATATGCAGAAAGCAGAAAGAATCAGTTTTTTCATCATGTTTTTTTATTCAAAATTCCTGAAATGAAATAGCTTCTTTACTGTAATGAACTCTATATTGCAAATGAAATACTGCCGTACAAAACAACAAGGCGATAAGTACATTTTTGGTCTTTCTCACCTGATTCACAACTGTTTTCTATTTAAATGTATTGGAAAAAAATTGTGAAACAGGGAGCCAAATCCTAAATTTAGTGACCACTTTCATGTTCAGTGGGGCGGAATAGTTTCCTATCTGATAATTAACTCTATACGTCTCATTTTTGTCAATTTCTACAAATTCTCAAATAGATATTTGCCGTAATTACACAATACAAAGCAAACATTGCAACGAAAAGTGGTTTATACAAAAGAAAAGAAGTATGTGCAACTTTAATTGTATGCTTTCGTTGCATCTGATAAAATATAGAACCGCCATAGAGTCTATTTTCTGGTCACGTCGTCAAAGGTCTAATTTCCTCCTCGAAGCAGTTGTGTTACGCTTGATATACGACGAGTTCTGTGTTGAAACCATTACTTTGCATAAACGAACAAGCGTTGTGTGCGTAGGGTAAATGGAATAACGAAGCTTTAGAATTTCGTTTGGTCGACAGGGCGCAATAATAACAATATGCCCCTGTGTACTTTTAGGGGTAGAGTCATGACGGCTGACCGTGCACACCCTCCTCTACTGCGGGCTTTCATACACCCCAAAATTGGCTGACTCGTACCGCGTAACTCCACTGCGCAATCAAGACCGGCCATTATGCGCATACGTCATTATAATTTCCCTATTCCCTCTCTTTGTTATGTTTAATAGGGTTTCACACAAATATTTCGTACTTCAAATATTGATACTACATTTAACTTATTCAATTTTTTTGCACGCAGATTTTTGAATGTCCCGGAAGTTAGAACCGCAAATTTAATATTAAAACAAATGAAAGTTGTGCTAAATGAGGCTGGACTTGTGGTCATTTGTACAGTAAATGCTTTTCAGAAAAATCAAAAATTACGAGCACGCAATATTGGAAATACATTTTTTTCCTGGAACCGCAAATTATCACGAGTGCAAAACTAGAGTTGGTTCGACTAGAGACCATTTTTCGCAGTAAAGTAAAATTCCATAAACTTAACCGTATGAAAAAAAATTTTATTGTTTCGTAAAATCCAAAATGTTGGTGAATTGTCTTGGATAAAAGTAATTGTCTCTCCCCGAAAAAACATTTTGCAAGACCAAAGGTTGTCATCTTGAAACCCGAAATGTAAAACTCAAAAAACATACACCACCCAAAAATAATCAAATTTCGTAAAATCAAAACTTGTGCTGCATTTTGCGCTATAAATTCAGTTGTCTTTTTCTCCAACAAAATTCTGTAAAGCCAACAGTGGTCATATTAAAATCCAAACTGTCAAACAAAAAAACATACACATACACCTAAAATTAATTAAATTTCGAGAAAACTAAACTTGTGCTGAAGTGTACTCGACGGATGCAATATTCCTTCCCTCTAACAAAATTCTGTAAGACCAACAGTTCTTATGTTAAAAGACAAAATGTGAAGCTCAAAAAATATACGACAAAAGTTTGGATTTATCGAAATTTCATTATTTTTGGTTCTTGAGATTATTTGAGGTACAAATTTGGAGCTTTATTATGAGAAGTGCTGGTCCCATTAAATTTTGTGAGAAGGAAAAAGATTGCACTTTTCGACCAAAGCTCAGCAAAAGTTTTAATTTTTCGAAATGGATTATTTATGAGCCTCGTATGTTTTTTGAGTTTGACGTTTTTAGTTTTAATATGAGAACTGTTGGTCTCACAGAATTTGGTTAAAAGGAAAAAATTGAAATTGTCGAGCATCACTCGTCAAAAGTTTGAATTTTCAGAAATTTAATTATTTTTGGGTCTTGTATTTGTTTTGACTTTCAAATTTTGGATCCTAATGTAAGAACTGTTGGTCTTACAGAATTTTATTGGAGGGAGAAACACTGAATTTTGTCGATCAAAATTTAGAAAAAAAAACTTGTTCCAATATTGTGCCTGTAATTTTCGGTTTTTCTACAAACCGTTAACTGCGCAAATGAACATAAGTCTAGGATAATTTAGTCAAAAATATTTTGATATGACGAAAAAAGATTTTTTCTTCGTATCAAAATCATAAATTTTGCACACCTTTCATAGCATGAAAAAAAAATTTTTATTATAAAAAAAATAATGGTATGCTTCTTCGATTTAAACTGATGAAATTTCAAGCACTACATTTCGAATTATCTTAAAATAATATGCAAATAACAAAGTAAAAAAAACGCTCTAATTGAAAATTTAAAAAAAATTCCAAATTATAAACACAAGTTTTTTTTACTGTTTCTTATTTTATTTCATTTTCCACTATCAAAAACTGTATTTACACCAAATTCGCGAAGTTTTTCCTTCTGAAACATGTATTTCACTAACATAAAATAAATATTATAGAAGTTGCTCGAAAATAAAAAATTAAATCGAAAATACTGAACAAAAAATATTAAAAAACAAATATTCAAAATCTTATAATTTTTACGTCATATGAGAAGTACTGCCAACAAAATAGGTTTGCGACGTTTCAAAATGTATGTTTTCTGTAAAGATATAGTTTCTAAACTATTGAAAAAATTTTATTACGCTCAATATCTTTTGTGAGCAAAGGCTGAAATATGATCTGAACGACTTAGATTATATTTGTACATATATACCGGTTTAAAATTTCGAATTGTATAGCCTTGCCTACTCAAAATGTTCAATTACTTAATTTCGATTGATTCAAATTGAAAAGTTGTAATGCGATTTACACCTTTAAAAAACTGAAATCAATGTTGTACTCGTACGTATCACAATTGAAAACATTTTATTTAATCCTCACGATTTGGATTATTTTTTAAATATGATCTAGGTATTTAATCTTAATGGTTATGAATTTTGAACAATAATTATTCCATTGTAATCAAAAGTTCTCATTTTAAATTTTAAAGCCGTTAATTGCTATTTTTTCAAGTTTGAAGGCTTTTTGAAAGCTTAGAGTTTCGTTTAACTCAGGAAGTTTCAAATTTGAAATAATTTTGTTTGAAAGCTTTGTTTCTAGGTTGATACACATATATTCAGGACACTGTCTAGTGGGCACAAATGTCCATAAACATTATTAGAACGTTCTAAAAACGTCCAAATTCAGTCCAAATAACGTTCCTTGAACATACAATGTTCCAGCGACGTTTAAGAACGTATTTGGAACATGAAGCGTTTTCAGAACATTATTTGGTCTATTTAGGACAGTTTTTGAAACGTTCAAATAACGTCATTTGTCTTGTACGGCCAAGAAACGTTTTTAGGACGTTCCAATTACGTTTGTAAATTTCGTGCCCACTGGGTGACTAGAATTACGGAATTTTTGGTAAAATTAACCAGATAAGTTTAGCGCTAAGGGTAGTATCACGGAATTTTCCGTAACGTTAGCCCTACATAAGCCTAACAAGGGGTTAGTCTCACAAAACATTGCGTAACGGTAGGCAGTTCGTGTATTCAGCACTTCAAATTTTGAATTTTTGAAACTAAAAATTGTATACCTATTAACTTCGAACGACAAAATCTGAAAATTTTAATTTTTTAATTCAAAGCTTCTAATCTCTTCTAAATTGTTTCTCCTAGGACGCTTTAATCTTAATTTTTTTATTTATCATAACAATATTTTTAAATCACTTCTGTAAGGTCTTTGGGAATTTCCAAATTTAAACTTACTTAGATTTTATCAAATTTTGAATACTTTATTTTGAAATTACACAATTTTTAAATATTCATTTTGAAAACTTCCAATTTTTGGTAAAATTAAAAACTGCTTCAGACTTTATCTTGTCAAATTAATTAGTGGAGACTGCCCTAGAATAATAATGATCCTACAGTAAATAATCATTAATTATGAGCACAAATATAAGTGGAATAATCCATTATTTCACTTATATTTTAACACGTATCGTGTCTTAACTATTAGCTACACTAAATGAATTATTTCACATAGATTAGTATTTTAAATCAATGATTATTTACGGTAGGATCATTATCTACTGTAGGGTGGTCTCCCCTACTTTAAAAAACTGTAATATTTTTAATATTGAATTCTGTGCTTTGATTAGTTAGTACATTGATTAGATTCAATATCACCTTAAAAAATCTCAAAAACTATGAGAAACTATTTTTATAACTATAATAAAATTTTCTTTCCTGGTAAAAACCTAATTTTTTTAACTGGTATTTTTTCCTGTTTGAAATTTGTTCTGCTCCCCTTGAGTGCGAATTAAAATCAGCAAAATCGCCATAGGCAAACGAGCAAACAAAATGGGCGGTAGAAGAGAAATTATAACAGAAATCAATTTCCTCCAAAACAAAGCTTAGGGATGAGAGCACACCTCAACCCTCTTTCTCTTTCTCGTCCCCTTTTCTTTTTCCTCTTTCTCGCTTTCTATTTCTGTTCCATTCAGCACGGCAAAAACGGGCTACGCGATGAATATTAATCCGACAATATCGGTTACATTTTTGCATAAATTTGCATGAGAGAGGAGGTGCTCTGGGGAATAGCTGTTTTGTTCTCATTGTTATTGTTCCCATTGGCGATATCGGCTGAGGATGACTGTTAATAAACACCATGCAAAGTATGTGGGCGGCTTATAATTATAGAAATGATTTATTATATGAAGAAAAGTGAGAATTTTCAATTTATGAAATATAATCTTGAGAAAATAATGCTGGAACATATAAGAGATATTTTATCAATAGATTAAAATAATTAAAGAAAATATATTGATTATATTATACAGTAATTGAGATCATAAAAAATCGTATCAAAATATACAAAGCTTTTAATGTTTAAGTATAATTTGTAAGTTAGATTCCACTTCATTTTTCTTTAGTTTTGCAATAAAGGATATCGAATGTTATATCAACATTTACACAATATAATATAGCAAATATATTGTTCAATATTGTTATAAGAAAAAATAGTAAAATTTAACGAAATTACTATCAGTCTCAAAACCCAAGGATTGAAAACATTAAGCTCCAGTCGACAGTTTGCATGTAAAAAAAAATGTTCAGGTCAATAATTTTCTTACTATAAGTAAATTTCCTGATAAAATTGAACTTCACTGACTTTACTTCATCAGTAAAAACTTTAATCATTGAATTCTGATACCAAATTTGTTTCCTCGTTGCTTAAGTTTTCATAGTTTAAGCTTATCGCACGGCTCTAAGCTACATTACATAGAAATTTTACCCCTTAGAAGATGAAAAATTTATTTTTGAATTTATTAATTCCGTATTAAAAACTTGTATCGAATTGCAGAGACTGATAGGTGATAAACTATTTCATAAAATTCTTATACATATATGTTTTTTCTTCGAGTATTTTGATGCACTTGAGAATTATACCCAAACTGAATTATTAATAAACTTCCTGGACCTCTTGGGGGTGGCCACAGATGGTCAATATAACTCATGCAAATTTATTAATCAGTTGCTATAGTAGCATGCCTTTCTAAATTGAGAATTCTTAATAAGAAACTCGAACCCCTTTAACAACTCTATTTACATAATAACTACATTAAATCAGATTCATTATTCAACCTGTCCAAATTTCTATGATAGGGAGAATATATAGATTTTCATTATAATAAAATATTCCAATAATTAATAATACCGTTTCTTTTCTTCTTTTTTTCCTTTTTATCTACTGTGATCAAATACATTTTTCTTTAATCTTTTGATTTTAATTTTTGTCAGTTACAGGAAACTAGCAGAAGTAGCGCACTACGCACGCTTGTTACACGTTTCTTATTTAGATTTTCTAATTATCCAGTTAATAATAATGCTTCAATTTAAAGTACTATCAAATATAATTAATAATCATAAATTGAAATAAATTATAAAATAGCTACATTGGCTTTCATACAATTTCAATTTTAACTTTAGATTTTTGGAATTGTTCATCTTAGGAGATTTACAATGGAAAATTCTTCAATTGTCACGATATACGATTTTAATAGTTAAACTTAAAAATTGCAAACATTTTAATGGTAAATTTTCGAAATTAACCATTTTTTTGTTTTGAAGATTTATAATTTCAATTTCTACAATGGTAAAGAGTTGGAATTCAAAACTTTGGAATTTTCATGATGTATAAATAAAAGAATTTAATTTGGAAGATTTTGGAGATCAACAGTCAAGCTTTTAATTCTAAATCTTCCAAACTGAAGAAATCATGATTTTAAATAATGAAAATTACAGAAATTTTGATTGTAAAACTTAAAACTTGCATAATTTGGAACTTTATATTTCGAAGGTTAAAACTCTTCAATTTTCAAGATATAAAATTAAAGCCTCTTCAATATTTGATGTGTAGAATAGAAAATGATGGAATTTTGCATATTTTTTTGAAATAGTTTAATTTCGTAGACTTAAAATTGAATTTATTCAATTTTATTGATTTTCAATTGCAAATTCTTCAATTGTAAACAGTAACATTAACAGCGATAATTTATTTTTTGGAAATTCGTTCAATTGTTAACAGATATAACATATGTTTTCGTACATAAAAAAGGAACCTTGCAGCAACTTCAAGGTACTTGAATTGGTGACTGAGAATGTAACAAGTTACTATTTTCACGATATAACTGTAGCTGTAATTAGTTCCTTGTTTTAAAGAACATCCCCAACACTAAACTTAAAAAAATTTTAATGATCCTAAAGTTAGATAAAAATGATTGTTATGTCGATCTAGCATGATAAGGATTTGATATTCTGATTTAAACTAAAGAATTTCCATTCAGTCGCAACAACTTCGAGTAAAAATAAAATTTTGTAAGTACAAAATGAACTTCGGGATGTAAAAGATTCTTAATTTAACGTCTGGGGAACGAAAAATTGGAATTTATGAGGAAAAAACTTATTTTTTCCTCTTCTTCTCATTTTAAAAGTTATTTGTAAGAAATTAGTTATGTTTTTTTTGGAAAAAAATTATATATAAATATGGAGAAGAAAGTAATATAATAACCTCTTTTTATTTTTCCAATAGTTAAACTAGAGACAGACTTACGATCGTTTTTTAATACTTTTTATACTTTTTTCTTCGCATTTATGTGTAATTGGTTCCGAAAAAACATGACTATTTTCTGACATAGAAGTTTTTCAATTCTGCGAAATGTAAAAATTAATCTGATGAGGAATCGGTTTGATTCCGAAATGCTATTGTACAATTATTCATTAATAGCCTGGAAGAAGTCGAAAAAATAAGGGGTTTTTCTTATAAATTCTAGAATTTTATAAGATGTCAAAATAAGGTATACTAATAAATTATCAAACTGGGTGGTCGAAAAAACTTATGAGGCAAAAGCACGGGATAAGCGTGAAGAGAGGAATAAGGAAGGTTTTATGTGGAAAAAATGAATGAGTGAATGTAAAGATTATTATTATACTTAACAAACTTCGTCTCAAAATTGTTTGATTTTTTGATTTTGTTTCTTTGTGCCCAATTTTGCGAAAATGTTTTCTTATCAGGAAGTAAACAAAATAAAGAAGATTTGTCAGTCGCTCATTATTGCGAGTCAAATAAATATTAGAGCAACGAATGTATAGAGCTTAGTTTAGTTATTTGTTAAATTATTATTCGCATCAGTGACATATTCAGGGCAACCAGTTTTGAGTCCTTTAAAAGGAAATTGCGGAAAGACGTCCATAAATTCTCTACTCACTTTAGGACGAATTCCAGCTGGTTTCTATGCATATAATGAGCAGGTAGAGAGAAACTGTATAGAAAATGGTTTATCCATATTGGAATTTTGGCACAGAGACCGAATAGTGGAACTCCATACCTATAAATGGCCATGTATCAGTGGTTCCACGTCGCCATCGAGATAACAGTGGCATACCCACAGGATTCGTATTGGCGAATAATTCGGAATTTTCGCAAATACCCTGAGGTTATGAGCTAGAGAGCCCTAGGCTCACTATTATTGAAACTCGAAAGTTTCAAGCTAAATGCTGTTTAGAGTTCAATAATTTCTTTCAAATAGTTTCACGGGGTCAATTATGATTCATTTATATATTTTTTTATCACAAATTTCGTTCTGATTGGTTATGTTGCATATGAAAATTTCAAACTTTCTTAAGTCTATTCAAAAAATATTGACCCCAATTGATTTATACGAATTACACTGCGTTAGGGACCCTGAACATTATGTAAAGTTTTTTGGATGTGGGGAAAGGGGGGGGTGGGTCAACACGATTCTTCTGAGCTATCTTATATGTATAGGTCGGGGGGGGGGGACTTGTACTCAAAACCATTTCTTACGTAAGATACTTTCAAGTCTGCGAATTACTGAAAAACAAAAGTTAGAAAGATTTTATCGTAAACAGCTGTTTTTCAGCGAAATGTAGTACTTAATCCCGATATAATACCACTTTCGGACATGGCTTGTATTGCCCTTGACCCTAAATCAGGGGAATCCAAACGTAAACAGGCAGGGCCGTCTAAACCATTCTGTTGAATCTGGACGTATGACGCAGCCTGATGCCACTAACGCGATGAGAGCGCGGCCCTCGAGCTGCTTGTCATGCTTGACGGAGCACATTCTCTCTTTAGGTCCCGCGGCTTCTCTCATCATGAAACTGAAGAGGCCATCAGTTCTAGGAATATCGTAAACCGGGGGGTCTTATATCGTCAGTCGAGTGTATCCTGTGTATTAAATGTAAAAAAAATGGTATTACTTTATTTAATAAAGAAATAAGGGGTCATTCACAAACTGCACGAAAACTTTCTGAAAAAAACAGAAATTTTCAACAGTGAAATTTGCTTCCCCCTCCCTCCCCCTCCAAATCTTACTAAGTCTTTATAAACATAGAAAATAAAATGTGTCAATGTTCAATAAGTATTTATTTTTACAAACGTGCAATTCTATAATTTCAATAACCTAATATTTTTAAAGTATTAAGAATGAACCTCAATATTTGTTTAAATTCTTTTGTCTATATTTATTATTATTATATCATTAAGCCGTTTCCCTTTCGGGGTAGGCGTGAATTGCTCGGTGGTAAAGTAGTGATGTTAGATGACAGTTGCTCCCAGTGGGACACTGCGGTGGTTGTTAACCTTTAGTTTTTAATTATATATATATATATATATCAGTTTTGATTCCTTAGGAATCGCCTCATCGGAATTTTCCTTACTACAATATTACCTATATCACTTATTTTTCTTAGTCCTTATTCTACATTTTTTTTATTTTTCAAAACTTTATTTTCTTATTTTTTTCAATTTATTTATTTTTTTTTTTATTTCGACTCACGTTTTGTGACTCATTAGCTCATTTTGTTTTTTTTTCTGTTTTTATTTTTGTTTCACTTATCTAGTTTGCTCGTTTTGCCTTATTTTATTTATTTCTATTTTATTTATAGTGATAGGCTCATTTTGGCTCTCTTGTTTTACATTGTATTTATTGTTAACTTAATTTCGGCTCTTTTGCTTCGCTTATCTTATGCTATTTTATAATATATTCTTACCTATTTCGCCTAATTTAATCTTTATTTTTATTAATTTTTTTTAACTACCCTTAACTATTTCATCTAGCTTAATTAAGTTTATTCTCATTGTCTTCTTAGCTGTTACTGCCCTATCCAATGTTCTTACGTTCTTCTTGTTTCGTTTCTATTTTATTCGTCGTTGGGCTCCAATCTAGGGGTGTATCTTCTCAGATCTTGAGTGTGATACATCCCTTTTTCTTCATCTTTTCTCGGGTCCCACATGATGAAGGTTCATGGTATTACTTTTTTTTTTATTTCGAACGGTCCATCGTAGATTTGTAGAAATTTCACCAGTATTTTTTTTGTTTGTTTGATTGGCTTAGCAGTTTTATGAGCACCTTTTCCCCTACTTTGAGCCTAGTACTTTTATGTTTTTGATTAAACTCTGAAGCTCTTTTCTTTGCCTTCGACACTATGTTCTTGTATGTTAACTCAATTTTCCTTTCATATTGCATGTTAGGTACTTGTGGGGGAATTTTTAACCAGTTTTCCCACGCTCTTTTTGGGGTTTCGTTTAAGTGAATTTCGATAGATGCAAACTCTGTTGTTTCGTGGTGAGTTTCATTCATACAATTTTCAATTATTCTCACCCATCACCACCAGGAGTTATGTTGATCCCGTATTAACGTCCTAAAGAATCTGGAAAGTTCTCGATGGATTCTCTCGACGATGTTACTTTGTGGGTGTCGAATCGATGAGAATACAGCTTGAATATTTTCTTCCTGCAATTTATTTAAACACTTTTCCCCAGTAAATTGCGTTCCGTGGTCAGTAACGATTTTTTCTGGTTTTTCCAGTTTCGGGATGTAATCGTTGAAGATTTTACCTATTGCTGCTTTTGCTGTGCATCTCCTTATTGAATATAATCTTACATATTTGCTGAAAGCATCGATGGTGGACAGGATGTATTTATACCCTCCTTTGGAAGCTGGTAGCGGTCCATAGCAGTCAATACATAAGGTTTCCCCGGTTTCTTTGGGGTGTAGCTTCTTATTTTAGCGTAGCAAGTGTGGTTCGTAACCTTGTTCTTTTGACATGTGTCGCAGCTGGCTAATCGTCTTCTGATTACTTTTGATAAGTGAGGGTAGCGGAAATATTCGTTTAGCATCCTAAACACCCTTTGAGCACCCACATGACCATAGAGTTCGCGGCACTCATCGATGATATTGTCTATTATGCTTCTTGTAAGACAGAGTTTTTTTTCTCCCTTGGTTACTAGGTAGATGAGATTATCTCTGATCTCAAATTTTGTTGTCTTTTCTTCTTTCATGTCACTGAATTCCCTTTGTAGCACGCTGTCCTCTTTTTGTTCTTTTTCAAATTCCTTTAGTCTCTTTCTCAACTCGGAAGAGGGTCTTTTGGCCAGTCGATACAGGAATATTTTACCTTCATTTAAATCGAAAGGATATTCAGATTCGCCTGATGGTATTCTGCTGAGGGTGTCTGCTACGGTGTTTTTCTTTCCTTCGCAGTATTCTATCTTGAAACGATAGTCATGGATTGTCGTGATCCACCTTGTCAGTCAGGCACTGACTAGTTTGCAGGTTTTCAAAAATGTTAGAGCTTTATGATCCGTTCTTATGATCAATCTTGCTCCCAGGACATATGACCGGAACTTTATGAGTGCCCACACGATGGCTAGCAATTCCTTTTCCGTGGTGTAATATGCTAGTTCCGACCCTTTTAGTGTTGTGCTCGCGAATGATATTGGTAGATGATCTCCGTTGTCTGCGGTCTGGTATAGAACTGCACCGAGTGCGACATCGCTCGCATCGGTTTGAAGATAAAACGGTTCGGTGAAATCCGGATACACCAGGATTACAAACTCACAGAATAGTCCCTTGATTTTTTTGAAGGCATCTTCCTTTCCCAAGTCCCATATCCACTTGCTTCCCACTCTCAGCAGATCTAAAAGAGGAACTATCTATTTGGCGTGCTCATTTGTAAATTTCGTATAGTAGTTTATTAGCCCCAGAAAACCCCTCAGTTCGCGAACGTTCCTGGGTGTTGGAAATGCGTGTATAACTTTGACCTCTTCTGGGTCTGGCTTTATTCCAAGAGGGGTTAAGATGTGTCCTAAGAATTTGACTTCTTGGCGGAAAAAGTGCGATTTTTGGAAGTTAACTGTTACGTTGAAATCCTGCAGGCGTTGAAAGAGAATTTCCAAGTGATCTGAGTGTTGTTAATTGTTTTGTGAGGTGCATAACATGTCATCAATGAAATTATTTACGAATTCGCCTATACCCCTTAATACTATGTCTAAAGTGCATACAAGTGCTGCTGTGTTTGTTTTTAGGCCGAAAACACAAATATCATAGCACTTTCCTTCATGTAAGAAAGCGGTATATTTCATTGAGCTTGGGTGCAGTGGCACCTGCCAAAAGCTGCTAACTAGGTCAAGCATAGGCATCATCTTTGTCCCTGAGCACCTCTGAAAAAGAACCTCCGTGGGCTCTGCACATTCGTAGTCATCGGTCATGAGTTCGTTTAGTCTGCGCGCGTCTAGACAGATTTTTATTGATTAATCTTTTTTTTGCGTTATTGCTAAAGGATTTATGTATCCGCTGATAGGTTGCCGAATAATTTCTAATTCTAACAGAGTTTCTAGTTCCTTTTTTACCTTATCCCTTAAAAACATCGGTACTGGATATGTTCTCATTAGAAATGGCCGATTGTCGTTGATTTCTAACTCGTGTCTATATACGTGGATTCTACCCGGATTCCTAGAGAATACATTTTTATAGCGTTGGATTAGTTTGAAGAATCTCTCCTTTTCATTTATGGCCAGTAACGTGCATTGAGCAATTTTTTCTCTAATTTCAGTATCAGTTGATGCCAATTTATTTTGAGCGTCATCATAATTTTCAATATTATTGATTTATTTTACAACGTTTGGATAGGATTCTCCTACTATAAAGTGTTTTCCCAAGCAGTTTAAAGATTTTTCTTTTTGAGAAGTTTCCGGGTCAAATATTAACCTGATTCGTTTTGGATTTTCATTCAATAATTCTTTTTTGATCGTTTTGCTTTTGTCTTTTAGTTCAATTGTGTTTTTCTCGAGATCTATTTTACTTTTTAGTCTTTTTAACAAGTCGATCCCTATTATGCATTCTTTATTTAGTTCTGGAACCACTAGAAAAACGTATTCTCCTTCCCAATTGCTTATTTTGAAATTAGCATACACTTCATGCTTTAATTTTACGGGCTTGGCCCCTGTAGCCCCTGCAATAGACGTCCCCACTATAGGTAGCGATTCACATTCTTTAAAGTTGCTACTATTATTTTCATCGCTTCCAGTGTCTATTAACGCGTTTGTATCTTTGTTTTGTACGCTCATTTGTAGTGCTGGTGATTTATCTGAATCCCTTTCTATTTCGTTGTCCTCATTTTCTAATACGTTGCCTCGCATGTCTGGTGGGAGAGGTTTTTTGAAATTTCTGTGCCCCGGATTTGCCTCTTACAAATGATTTTCTACCAAATCGGGGCTTGAGCACTTCCCGAGTTGTTTGTACCGCTCGCTGTTTCGCAGTTTTCTACCTCTACGCGTAGGCATCGGACAATTTTATTTACAGTGTTATTTCTCGGACCCCCATTATTTGAATACGCTCTGTTTACATTTTCTTGTGAATTACGGTTATTATCCTGTCCATTTTCCGGAATTACACGCGATGAAATATTGTGGTCGCGTCGGTTAATGCCGTTTTCGACGTTTCCATTGGAATATTTAGGAAATCCCCCAGTATGTTTTTTTGAACTTGGCGAAGCATGTTTATCGGACCATTGACCGTTTGTATTTTTAAAATTTTGAGGCCGATCGTCAGACGTATTGAATCTCGGGTCCCGATTTTGGTGTCCTCGATTCTCTTCATTATTGTACCCGCATTCTAGATACTCACGATTTCTATCTCCCTGATATGGCGTATATTGGTTTTGATGGGTATGCTAATTATTTTCAAAATTTTTTCGCTTATAGCTCTGGTCTCGGTAAATCCCCTCGTTATAATCATTTTGGTTGTGATAACTACTCATATTATTCGCTTGACCATGATAACTTTGATTTTGATTGTACGTACCTTTCCACGGCGGACTATAATTTTCAAAGTTCGTCCTCTGATGGTCGCTCCCAAAATTTTGGGTATAGTATCCGCGCGTATTCTCGTGACCTTGATGTCTATGGTTCCCTCTATTATTGTTGCGACCATCTCCTTGATGGTTACAATTTTTATCGATCGAGTCGAATTGCTCGTATACCGGGTTATCTCGTGGAGAATAGTTTTCTTTATTGTTCAATGGTCCAGACTGATCAATACTGTCCAAAAATTCAATAAATTCTTCGCACGTCTTCATATTCCTAATTCGGAATGCGGTCCTAACTTCTTCCGTAAAGTGCCTTGAGAGACTCATAATGATCTCGTACTCAGAGGGTGGTGGGAGAAGGTCTCTAGCTTGATTAATCATTTTAATCGCATATTGAGAGCTAGTGAGTTTTCAGGGCCTGAAATATCCATATTGCAAGTTTTTTCCAATCTCAAAACTTTTTTCTTGGTTTCAATATTTTTAAATAAATTTATATCGAAATGACGACACGTCGTCACTGACATTGTCCCGGGCCATTTCCCACCATTCTCTTGCAGCACCTACTAAACATGTTTGGATTACAAAGGGGAAATCATGTTTCCTTATATCCGCCGCTCTAACATATATGTCTAAATCGTTCAAGTACATCATTGGTCGTTCTCGACTCGACCCTGAAAATTTCGGTATAGGATAATTTTTTAACCACGGCGACTTTACATTTATTACTCCTATATTTCGATCTATCTTTGACTCCAACGTCTTTTGATTTTCTTCGACTTCTTTCAATCGCCTTTGATTTTGCATGTTGGCCACGATGCCATCACCATGATTCATTTGAATCTCCTCGGTTACGCGTTTTAAAGTATCGACCTTTTTCTCGACATATATAAGACTTTCTTCTCAGTAACGGGCCTGAGCAGCGCATCTTTCTTTTCTTTGATCAAATTTCGTGTCGATCTTTTTAGAGAGGGTTCCTAAAAGTGAGTCAACTTTGTTTTCAAGATCTGTTTGGGCTTTTACGGACAATTCCCGATTTTTGTGGATGATGCCCACCATTTTGTTCTGATTTCTAATTGTTTGGTTTAAACTTTCTTGTACCTTCTGAATGTGTATTAACAAATGTTTAAGGTCATCAATCATGTCTTTAGTTTCAATCGTCTTGAATCTTGACTCAGTTGCAGTTTCCCTTCCTAACTTTTCGCTTAGTATATTCGTTTAACTAATAACTAACTAATAACGTTCGGATCGCCAAGAGCTTGAGGGTTGCGTTGGCACTCACTCACGTCGTTTAGTCTTGAATCTTCCCTGTCGGAATCCTCTAAATCTACATTTGAATCTAACGTATTATCAGAAGATTTTTGAAGGACCAGTTTCGATAATTTAATGCTTTTGGACATATTTTCCTCAAGACTTTCATCATTTTCGTCTTGCTTATTCATTTTGAATTATATGATTGTAATTTGTATGCAGTGTAAGTTTTATTATATTTTTATTTTTAATTATAATTTTAATTATTTAGCTTGAAAGATTTTCGTGAAATTCATTCTTTCATTCTAAACTTATATTCACTCTTTATTTATTTCCATTTTGAAATTAAATAATTTCACTTTTATGTCAATTAAAAATTATTGATAATGGGTTCTTGTTTTGCTTTTATATTATTCAGAGGTCTACGGTGACATTTTCGCAGTGTTATCATACCGATTAAAGGTATTTTGTCTTCTTGGCTTAAACCATTGCTTGAGTATTACGACGGTAGTTGACACGTGAGGTATCTCGTTTATCAAAATTTATGTGACCCCAGTTTACTTATTCGAGTCTCAATTGGTTTCTCTTGGAAAATATTTTGCTTTCTACGTTGATTCTTGCGCAATTCTTTCTCTAGCTTTTAACAACACTTGTGTCCCACCAGGGGTATCAGTTGTAGCATTATTATTTTATCTAATTTATTGATGTTATATTGAATTCAAATTTTCTGTTTCCATGTCGAGCTGAGATCCACAAATTTACGATATTACACAAAGCTAGAGTTGTTATCTTTCATAAATACGCGTTTTCCCTAATTATGAATGATTTAATATGTGAAGCAACTCGGACTTTTCTGGCAACATTGAGAATTGCCGAGAATCTATGTCCAGTTTGCTTTTATTGGACTCTTTCCAGCAGCTCGAGTCCAATTACAGAAATTGGGTCAAGTCAGGGCAGAAAGTTAAGACTTGCCCTTACCACTCGATTTTTCAATATTACCAAAAAGGATACCCTTGGAACCGGAATGGGAACACCTCTTTACCCTGGCCGAAATTGATTGCTATTTTGCACGCGTATTTCTAGGAAAAGGAAATAATTATTGATCAAAAACTCCTCACAAATATAGCTTTCGGTGGATCTCAACTCTACATCGGCTGATGACTCTATCAAATTTAGTCTCCTTCGGTTATGACTCATTGAAATGTCTTTTTACTTGTAATTGATTGTGGGCTCACAAGTGCGCTGAGGAGATTGCGAGGTGAATAATATTTATTTGATGAGACTTCGACCTCCTGATAGAATCGCTGCCCTTTCGATTAAATTGACTCCTATCCCTATCTCCCTCTCATTTTCTCGAGCATCCAGGACATAAGTACTTTTATTTCTCTCAGTCTTTTTCTCACCTTAACTGAGACTTCGTTTTCTCAACACTAGGTGCAATGCCTAGAGGAAATTCCACCTTAGTTTTCTATGGCATAGAGGCGCTACAATTCTTCAAGTCAATTCACGTAGGATTTGGCAGTAGGCAGACATTTCTTTTTATTTAATGCTACTTATGTTTGGTTCTACGAAATCAGCGTTCTAGTCTAGATTCCCATGCTGGGTCGCTTCGTGACCATAGGAAATTCAGACTCAACAACTTGGAACAAGATATAACTTGATTTCATATTTTACAGTTACTTCGACCTTCAGAGTTCAAATCGTGCGATTTCCAAGTCGAAAGCTTGGTCGAAAGCTCAATTTCGTTCGAATTCGTCGGTTCTCTGTATCTAATAAAGTTAAATTTTCCCTTGACCTCCTCAAAGTGTTGTGCAGATCGGATCGAGTTCACCAATTTAGGTATCCACTCTCAATTTCCAGGTCTATGCCTGGTAGAAAGAGAATTTTACCCCTGGATAAACACGTCCCTATATACTGAGACTTGAGGACAGATTAGCCAAACTTAAGAAAAACTAGTGAGACTGAGAGGATTCTAATAAAAATAGTTTTAAATAATAAAAGAAACAACCTCGTTTGTTCCTGAATGCTCCCTAGCTAAGGCTACGCGTAAGTTACTCATGTGTTGATTTGCCCCAGTGGCCTGTTGACCTATATTTATAAATTTGTAGCTATATTGAGCCCTGCCCGCTATCTCCCTTTATCACATTTCTAGTTTTACGTTTCTCCTTCCCTCTTATGTTAATTGAAGTGCGGAGATGTTTTGAACCGCTTTAATACATTTAATACGAATTTTATTCTTTATACAATCAAAACAACAGTAACCAATAATTAATCAGGATTTTCATCGTCGTACTCAGAAGAAGTAGCGGATTCTGATTCGTCAGCAGAGTATTCTATAGATTCATTTAAACTATACTATATCTTTGCTACTGATGTATACTATATCGTTACTACTGACACATTTATTTTTCTTGGAATTAGTTTGCAAATGAAAAAAAAAGATTTAGTTGCATGTTATTTTGTTTTTATATAATGAAATTCTATTTTAACACTGTATAATAATTATTAATAACAATTAATTTATAAATTTTTGTTCAATCTTCTGATTTTTTTTCAAGTCTCCTGATTAAAAGCTTCTGAGTCTTTGCCTTGATCGCTGGTAATGCTGGTAGTAACACCCGCTCGGGACTGTGCGCGTGAAAAAACGTGCCGACCGTGACACGAAATGTGATTTTCGATTCCCATAGCCAGGTTTGCAGCATTCCGTTGCAAGGTTTTATCGATTATAACCTTAATAACATTTCAAATACTCTCCAATGTACACAAATCTGGTATCTCCTGGGATCATAACCATTTTTTTACTTCTTTTCAGGATAATAAGTTCAAGCGCTTACTTTAAATGTACACATTCAACACTCTTTTAAATATACAATGTGAAAAGGTTTATAAAAATTCCATATAAAAATAATCTACGTACCTTTAAAATTGTTGGCCATTAAACCGTTTTAAAATCGGCAGCGTGAAACAGAAAATATTTGACTTCGCGCGACTCGAATATTTCGATGCACGAAATCGTTGCGCACCTCAATCGAAAAAGATTACGTTCGGATTGTCATCAGTTGAAAAGGTCGAAGGCTAGAAGCCGGTCCTTCTGGACTAGAGTGTAAAAACACCTATTTTATGAAATGTAATATATGAAAATTGAAGATTTGAAAATTGATTTTTGGGGTTTTGCCCATTTTTTATGTAATCTAGCCCACTGTGGCTCGCGGCACTCGAAATTGCCATGCGTAAGATGATGCATATGCAAAAGAGCTTGCATATTAATTCGTCCGTTCCGCGCTTGTACATCCCACACCGTCAAGGTGAACGCAGAATTGTAAATCATCAATGTCTTTATAACCGAATTATCCTGGGTACAGCTCACATCACCGCGAATGAAAAATATCCTCTCCTGAAAATGGTCTGGAGGGATGAGGTCAGTGAGGAAAGTGCATCTAGATACCTCACTTCTAAAAGCCTAAGTTGATAAAGCCGATGTCAGAAATTTATATAAAAAGCTTCTCGACCAGAAAGTGTACGGCCGAGGCACTTGCGAGATGAATGCAGGGAGCTGTCATCCTTGGGTCGCTTTTCGTCCTCGAGATACACGAGGGTTTCACTGGTCTATTGTTGTAATTTCGTTGTGCCCTGTGGCCTTTCATCTCACGGTGGTGGGACCCTACGGTGGTTGTTTAACCTTTTTTTCAATCGTCGTGTCCCCCTTGGAGCAACTGCCATCCATAAAAATGACACAGGCTTCAAGTAGAACCACGGTAAATCACACCTATGTCCACGTCGCACGACCTTTTGACAAATGGCCACAGGGTACTACAACCAGTTTAAACGTATATCCTAGATACAAGCGTGGCAGATCCCTAGTAAGATCTCGATAGTTCTCCTCCTTTTCCTTTTCCTTTACTGTAATCTTCAAATCTGCTATTCGCCCGATTTCGGTCAGAAATTGTTTGGGGAGCTAAGCCATTTGAATGCTTCAGCACAAATTAATTTCAGCCTTAGCCAATTCATCTTAGCTCGCGATATTTGAAGTCAAACTCCGATTCGCCCAAATTTGTCAGCGCGAATACCGCGTTCAGTTATTTTGTTCAATTCGTAAGAGGAGAACGAACGTGCGGGGCATAAAGGACCCGTTGTAACTGTTTACCAGATAGTCCCGATAAGTGCTTTGCATTGATTCAGGAGGGATCGCTCATTCGAGTCTCTACGCTTGCACTATTCATTAATTTTTTTCGAATCGACCTAGGCCATGCATTTAGATGAATTTACATGCATTCCATTGGCGCTGTCTCATTCTATCTAAATGCGTCTCAACTGGTTTTATCAACAAAATGATAAAACGAAAAAATAAAAAAATTACAAAATGACAAAATGGAAAAATTACAAGATTACAAAATGAAAAAATGACGAACTGGCCAAATAAAAAAAAAGACAAAATAAAGAAAACAACAAATTGACAAAACGTCCAAATGGTAAAACGAAAAACACAGTGAGGACAAATAGACAGTCACTCTCATGAAACCTGTTTTTCGTATTCAGGATGTTTCGAAACCTGGAGGATCATTGGAATCAACGACAACGACGACAAAAGAAAAGCGACAAAACGACAACGGGAACGATAAAGTGACAAAATAAAAAAAAGATAAAAATAACAAAATGGCAAAATGAGAAAATGCTGAAACGACAATGATAAAGCAACAACAATAACAAAGCGACAACAAAAAGAACGCATATCACTTCACTTTCCTGTACCCTAAGCTTTCATACTTTCCATTTCTCTATTTCCTCTCCCTTCCTTCTTCATTTCCCTCACTTCCCCTACTTTCCTTCTCCTGATTTTCTCTAATTTCCTTTTCTTAATTTACCCTAATTTGCCTGCCAATCATTTCCCCTTAATTTCCTTCATTTAATTTTCCATAAGTTCCCCTACAAAAACAAAAACGACAAAAGGACAGCGACAAAATGACAAAATGACCAAGTCCAAGACAACGAGAAAAAAAGAAGATCGATAAAACGACAACGATAAAATAATAACAACGACAAAGGGACAACGACCAGACAACAAAATACCAAAATTACAAAGCGACAACGAAAAAAAGACAACGACAAAATTTCTACATGACAAAATGATAAGACGACGAAAGAAAAAATTGAAAAACCACAAAATGACAAAACGACCAAATGTCAATACGACAAAATGGAAAAGTGACGAAACGACAAAATGAGCAGGCACATCTTATTCATAGATCGCCTAGAGTTGAGTGTGTATTGGAGCAAGGTGAGTTTGTGTTTCTCGACTGTTACAGCTGACTTGTATTGATATAAGGTAAACGCAAGAGTTTGTTGTGTGCGCGTGATAGCATCGATGCGTATTGGGAAGTATTTACCGAGGTCGCCACCTTAGTTATAAATGCATCTCGGGATTATCTTACAGATCGCAACTCGCGTAATAGTGTAGTGATTAAGATCATCGACTTGCGTGCTCTGAGTTCGAATCCGCCCCCCCCCCCCCGTTGCTTTCGTAATTTTAATTGCAATATAAGCGTTGTAACTTACAAATTCCGATTAATTGTAAGTATACCCGAAAAAAAGTCTATTAATAAACCGTGTGTTTAATTGACAATTTTTTTAGCAATATTTTTTTACAGTTTATAGTGCCCTCTAAGCTATAGTCTACACAGTACAGAATAGCGACCTGGTCGGTCAAATGTACTGATCCGGATGTTAGCACCACTTGAGAGTTAATACTGGTAACCAATAATGAGAGTCACATTTAGTTGCCTATTTTTGTAACATTTACTGAACTACCGTGTTGTTCATATAAGTACTTAAAAGTTCAGTAGATTTAACTTGGTTTTGTGTGAAATATAAGGTTCTTTTTTCTTCGTGTAGTTATTAGGACTTCGACATGGCCACGCCGTAATGCATGTGTTGCAGAAAATATGTTTCTGCACAACCTCTTCCAAAAACTCGACTATCATGCAGTTATTTATGCACTCGTGCGACAAAAGTACTTTTAGCGCACTGTAGATCCCCAAAAACTACATAAAACATCTTAGCTTCTAGTTTGCCACTCGGACGGCAAAATTCATACTTATCAATAAGCCCTGTGTTTTGCACCCTTTCCACGCAAATAAATATTATAAACCTCTACTGAGAGGGAGAAACCCTTCACCTACAAATCTCTCACTTGAGGGTGCTTGCCGCCCAGATCTTGAGCTGACTTTATTCTTTGACTGGATTTTTCACTAATGATAGCTAAAGTTTCATCCTAATTCTGGTCAAATGTAAACGGAGTCACTGTGATTATAATACTCATATAAATTGTAACAGTTACCTGCTAGGATAATCGGTAGAATGATTAGCGACCCCACAATGATTGACCACTTCGTTTAAATGAGCTTATATTAAAAAATATCCTCAATTAAAACTACTAATAAATAGTGCAGGATGGAGCGCAGACAATTCCACACCGAATTTGACAACCCAGGTTAGTGCAGTGTAGCGCGTTTTAATTCTACGACTTAGCTATACTTTTTAATCATCCCCCAATGAAGACATAGCCACGAAACTCACAAGAAGTTTTCTAAGTCTGGCCCCTGGCTGCGAAGAAGACTTCATCTTCATCTTCATCTTTCCGAGGGTTATCACTAATCCGCATTAAATTTTAGAGAATTTTACAGTATTTATCTTCGTTGTATTTATTTTTTATGTAATAATAAGTTTGTTTACTTGCAATAGTTATGTTCTTTGGACGACAAAATAAAATCAATTATTAAATTATATTCAGATTCGGTGAATTTATTCAGATTAGAATCAAGCAATAAAATTTTACAGGTTACATAGATGCAGACCCGCGTCATCCTGCGGATATAGGAGAAATGAGAAACTATCTGCTGAAGCCCCGGTGGCGTAATTAGTTAACGCTCCACTCGTGAATAGTGGCGTTACCGGCTCAAATCCGGGCCAAAGCAGATTTTTTCTTGTTTATCCAAAAAATTATTTGACCAGTAATCGGCGAAATATAACATCAGAAATTATTTGAATAATTACCCTGGACGGCAAAATAACATCAATTGTTAAATTCTATTAGGTGACTTAGCATTTGTTCTTCGTTTTCAGCAAGCTCATCATTATTAAGCGTTATGAACCCCAGGCGAGTCTCCGGATTTTGTGCCAGGATCTTGTGGAGCCTCGTTGTATCCGGAATGTTCTTAGATTTCTCGCAAAACCCCTTCCAATCTCCCTTCTGGTAGATCCTTATTTTTTTATTTTATTCATACTGAACCTTCTTGTAGATATTCAAGTCTGAAGACAATTTAGTTCTTTTTGATTATTTTACAACGCTCTTGTCTTTTCACGTAGTATCTCCAGGTGAGTGTTCCACCATTCTGCTCCTTTCCTAGACTTGATTATACTTGTAGGACAATTGTTCTCATATGACGTAAACAGAGACCTTTGCAGAAAATCCGCAGAGTGCTCGAACTCATCTATGGTACCGTAGCTTGTGGAGAATGACACAAGCCTGTGTTTGAGTTCCTGCTTATGTGAGTCCCAAAGTATATTCCTGGTGCTTCTGATATTTTAAACTGCCGGTTTTCCTATAAATAACTGTAAGAAGATATATTTGTGGTCCGAGAGAGACTCCTTGTTGAAGACTCTTCAATCCACTATCTCGCTCCTCAGTTTTTTCGAACATAGAGTTGAATCGAAAATCTCACTCCAGTTTTTAATCTGGAATGTGAAAGTATCACCACGATAAAAGATCTCCAGCTCAGGATTCGCTAGATATTTAATTAAACCCCTTCCTCTGTCGTTGATGTTTGTCTTTCCTCACACTGTATGCTGGGAGTTTGTGTCACAGCCCAATAGCAAAGAAATCCTACTCTCCTGGCAGTGCCGAAATAGAGCCTTGACCTTTGTAGGAGGCTTGGGCCCCTCAGCGTCGCCTGGGAAATAAGCCCAGGCAATATGCACCTTTAGACTTCCTCTTCTTCTGCCCCAGAGTCTAACTCTAAAGTCGGTGAGGTTCCTGGAACAGAGCAGGCGGTGGGTCTCCATACTAAAGGATTCGACCTGTTATCCCAAAGTCTCTATTAAAACACCTTCTTTGTAACTCTGACGTGTCCGGCTCTACTGAGAGGGGCATATCGCGGTGCTTGAGGATTTGGCAACCCTGGCGCCATCCAGCCCTTGACAGGGCGATCAGATCGTGTCTTGGGAGCATGAGAACTCGTGTCCGCGATATTCCAGGTGGTTTATCTATTACCACCTGGAAGGATTGCTCCTTAGTTTAGGTTCTGCAGGCTAAAGTTCGTCGTTTCCCCAGAGCACCCACACCTCGCGATGTCATCCTATTCCGTGTAATTGCCGCAGGATTTATGCAATCCAATGTTTAGTGTTCATCGATACGATAATCCAGCAATTTGTGGAGCTGAATCAATTATCGACGTGAAAGCAAGGTTATTCGAGAGTTTTTCGAATTCGTCCATAAAGGCTCCCTTTGCGACTAGATATGCTTCTTTGGTGGTTCCATAGAAATTGCTAGTAATTAGGTGTTCGTGGTGTTCTGATCGGTGACCCTTACTATCTCGCAATGCTGAGCCTGAAAACTTGTCCAGTCTTTCTCTAATGACTCGAGTATCGAGATCAGAGTTTCTTTTACCATCTGTTTCAATTGTTGTGCATTTTCAGAAGTACTTTGGACCCAAGTGCAAAGCTCGGTTTGCTCGAAAAAGTAACTTGAAATAGAAATCGTGAACGTATATAAGAATCTATACACATGAAAATAAGATTCTGCGAACACAGTAAAAAGAATTTATTTGAAATTGCTGTCTAAGAGTCTGAGTGTTATTCGTAAAATCAATTAAAATGACATTCCTGAAATAATGTTCACTTTTTCGATTTTGATCAATGATAATAGAGGTTACATGTTGTCAACTTACCAGACGCCGAATTATAAACAAAACTGGATGGTATTGACAACTCGATGCTCACTGATCTACCGTAAAGGTGTAAAGTTTGTGAAATCCATGGGCACCTGTTTTCGAACCTTCTCGAAAAATTGATAAAATCTTTCTAGAATCGATAAATTAATCCAACTTAATAGTCACTTAGTCATAGACACTCATTAATGCTCTATCACTAATTAAAAAATATTTGAAAGCATCTCACTAGTATAACTGACACAAAATACAGATTTGATTTATAACAGGAATATGCCCTAATTAATTATCTAAAAAAGATGCAATTCTAGTATTTATGACTCGAAATGAGGCAATTTAATTTTGAGGTTGGGTCCTAGTTTCAACGCCCTTAAGTCACAATGCACTGACGTTGCACATTGCACTTTTAGTAAAAAAAATCACAAGTCACTAATTCAATTTGACTCTAACAAACTCTACCAGAATTTATGCGAACAGTCCTCGCACAAGAATTGAATTAATCAATCGAAAAATCCGACTCGACAGGACCAATGTTTTGAACACTAGAAAAAAGATTGAAAAACAGGTCAAGATTGGTGAATTCTGATAGGATGGCATGCATGTTAGGTTAAGTCAATAAAAACTAAAGCACTTTAATTAACAAAATGACGCCGGAAAGGGCGGCCTTCATTAACAATTAATAATTGAAACTTAATATTTTATTTTTTATCCAAGTGAAAACAATAAGAATATACCCTAAATCGTCTGAAACGCATGCATAAGTATTCACCGAATGTAAATAATTTGTTGAATTAATAAAAAATTGTCTGTAGAAAAATTATATAGCGAAGTGTATCGTTCTCCCGAGGTTCGGGATGACTATTACAATATTTTTCATATGCTTGGCTAGTCGTCCCAAATTTTTGGGACGACTAGTTAATCCCCTTTTCCAACTCCCCCAATTTTTCTAACTTTTTCGGGTTTTTCCTTTTTCATCAGCGCTACATATTTTTCTCATTCAAAATAAAATAAATCGACAGAGAGAACTATAGAATCGAAAAGATTTGAGAAAAATGGACATTCATAATTGTTATAAACAAAATACATAAACATATCGTCAAAGATTACATTTAAAAAAAAGGCTTGTTTCAATCACACGATACTATTAAGGACAAAGGGATATTACAGTGGTATACATTCCACCTTACAATTGTTAACTGTAATTGTTATTAAAAAATTACATAAACAAATTGTCGAAATATGCATTTTTCATTCGAAAACAGTTTTTGTCTTTATCGTACAGTACTGGTAAAGACTCAGGGATACTGAGTTGGTATAAATGTTACCAATACAAATTCATCGTATATTTAAAAAAATTTAATTATTATAAATAATAATACAAATCTTTTATTTGATTAAAGAAATAGTATATTGTACTACTAGGCAAAGAGAAGAACGATTTAACGCGGTCGTTTAACGAGTTCAAATACTACAAATACTACAAATGTAGGGCTTTTATTAATGTATTTTGACCATAACAATTCAAAGTAACATTTATAACAATTTAGTTTCCCTGAGTCTTTAAAAGTACTGTTCAACTAAAAAAATCCAATAAAAAATGCATATTTGTACAATTTGTTTAGGTAATTTGTTAATAGCAATTACAATTAACAATGAAAAGGTAAAATGTATACCACTTTGTTATCCGTTAACCTGATTAGTGTCGTGTGATAGAAACAAATTTTTTTTACCAAAAAAGGTAAATTTTGATGATATGTTTACGTATTTTGTTTATAAAAGTTTTGATGTCCATTTTTTTCGGAGTTTTTTTTATTACATAGTTTTCTATTTTAATTTCTTTTTTTTTAATTAGAAAAAATGTAGAAATGATAAGAAAGAAAAAACCACATATTTGTTTATAAACTTTGCTTACAGCAAACGTTTTGTTAAAAAAATTTGGAAACTGAAAAACAAGACTGTGTATGTGAGAGCACACGAAAATTATAAGTCCGATTTAGACGTAAAGTATGTCGTCACGTAATAAGAAAATCAATACTTGACGATTCAAAACATGGACCTTTGAATGGGATAGAAATTAAATATAAGGACAAGTCGCACAAATAAAAATGTAAAGAGAATGCGAAGAAATGAAGATAAAAACATAATTTAAAATTCGTTATGAGTAAAAATTAATATAAAACAGTTAACAAAAGTCCACTTAACAACATACGTATACCCAGTTTAAAAAAATCAGAGGTAAGATATTTTGGGACATTTATTAAAAAACAATATATTCACATACTTTTACAACATTTTACATGAATATTTAATACATAAACATTTCAATACATACACATTTTTTGTAATGAAATATTTCGAAACGGGTCGTCATTGGCAAATAATGTTTTGGAAAATTAATAGTCATCCTCTGAACTCTCAGTAGAAAATTGATGAGATTTAAAACAAAAATCTCAAGTCTGAAGATCTCCTTGTCAGTCAAGTAAAACTTAATGGACAGATATTCTCCACATAGAATTTCATGTGTTGCCAACAGATCGATGTAGAATTGCATTATATTCAGGGACCTGTAGCACAACTTGACGTTTTATTTCAATTTTAAGATTTCCACGTTTACTTCTCTAACAGCACTGTTAAAAATGATTGGGATGTTGCCACACTTTTTCTATTCGAGTGTAAGGTCCTCTCTTTAAGTGAGATAAAAATTGTGCCTTGTTACTCTAGTGGTAGCACACAATATATGTATGCATACAATATATGTATGGCAATAATACAATACAAGCATTTAAAAAATATAATATCATGTATTGGAACGTTACCTTACGTCTCGAAAATAAACTTCCAGTAC
Source organism: Andricus grossulariae (assembly GCA_011634705.1). Taxonomy (NCBI): domain Eukaryota; kingdom Metazoa; phylum Arthropoda; class Insecta; order Hymenoptera; family Cynipidae; genus Andricus; species Andricus grossulariae. Next base: position 58,433,007 of record JAABKJ010007545.1, on the reverse strand, counting down.
ATTTAATGGAATGTTCCAACAAAAAATTGTTACATTGGGGCGCTGGATTAGTAGTTGATATACAGGTGTGTCGGTATCGATTTGAACTCTAACGCTGACTGATTATTCGGACTATAGCATCTACTTTTACGTAAATTTATAATATTTGTCTACAGTCAACTTCTTGAAATGATTCTACACAATAATCTATTGCCTTTCTACGTTTACTTGAAACAGATATTAGATTTTCTGCATGTTTTCAGGACGAGCAGAAGACGAGTATTGAGAACAGACATGCGTCAACAAAATCTCCACCATGATTCATACGAGATTTTAGATAACAAATACATGTGGAGTCAATCTTATGGGTATTTATTATAGTAAGGAAACGGGACATAATTTTCAGGCCGAACGGTTGCACATTTTTGTCTAATTTTTTGCATACGTCAGAAGTACCAGTAAGCTAAAACTATGGAGCGACCGCTAGACTACCTCCACTACTCGACAGTCTGTCCACACTGGCGCGCATCCCCACCACGCGGCTTACTACCGCTACTGCACACTACTCCACTACTGGATGCTCATGTTTGTTTTAAGCCTAGGAATGGAAGATAAGGAATAGTTAGATAGTAGATAGAATTTCCGGGAAGTTTATACTTGTACAGAGTTGATGGTGTTTCGTAAAGACTATATGACGCAATATTCTAAAGCTGTACTTATGGTTTATATACTTATGGCTATGTCTCACAGCCGTGGGATGGATGGTATATATATATATATATATATATATATGTGTGTGTGTGTGTGTGTGTGTGTGGCAGTGGCTGGTGTTAGGACGCACTATACTCCTACCGAAAAAAGGCGACTTGTCCAACCCAGAGAATTACAGGCCAAGAGCTGCGTTTCTTAGTGCTTCTTATTTATTATCCCAAATTTTCAACTCGATGTGGCTATTCGTGTGAAAATCAGTTTACAAATAAAAAAAAGTGTCGGTAAGGTAGGAAGCCGGTCACGTGACCCACTCGTCACATGCACTTAAAGAACTTAACAGTGTGGCAACTGAAAGCCGGTATATGTAAGAATTTTCCATTTTGTGTGAAAATAAAATTTAATTCAGTTTTGCGTTAATAACAGGGTGGCCGAAATACTTCTTTTTAAAATTCCCTGGCTTTTTCCTGATGTTTCACTGACAATTTCTCATTTTCCAAGAGAATTATTATTCAAAGAGTAGATGTGCAGTCTTGTAACATTTATAACATAGAATCTTTTATAAACGGAATAAAACTATTGAAAATTTAAATTTGAAATGCTCTAATTTTATTATTGATTTCAACCTCCCCAAAAAAGATTTCTACAATAAAAGATCAATTTTCGACAAAATAATTTAATTTGGACCAAATTGTTGAATTTTCAACATACAAAGATAAGTTTCCAAACACACGGTCGAATTTTCAAACAAAAAAGTTTAAACAGAGAAAGATGCTTTTGTACCATAAAAGATGACATTTTAATTAAGAAGGGGGAATTTTCAACAAAATAGTTTAACTTTTAATCCAATACTGGAATTTTTACCTACGAAGATGAATTATCAAACAAAAAAGATTGAACTTAAAAAAAAGTTGAATTTTCAATCCGAAAAGTTGAATTTACAACAAAAAGATGAATTCTCAACGAAAAATATAATAGTTGATATTTCTAAAAAAAAAAAAAAAAATCCCACAAAATAGTTTAATTTTCAACCTACAAAGATGAATTCTTAACCAAAAAGACGAATTTTCAACAAAAAGATGAATTCTCAACAAAATAGGCCAATTTTCAAACAGAGTTGAATTTTCAACAAACTAGTTCCACTTTTAACCAAAAGAAAAAGAGATAAATTTCTAGCCATAAAGACAAGTTTTTTACAAAACAGTGGAATTTTCAACCATAAGATATTAATTTTCTACTAACAAGACAAATTTTCAACAAAATAGTTTAATTTTCAAACAAAAAGATGCATTTTCAACTAAAATGACGAATCTTTAACCAAAAACGACTTTTTTAATAAAGAAGTTCAACTTTCAATTCAGAAGTTGAATTTTCTAACCAAAAAGACGAATTTGTAAGAAATAAAGATTCTACAGTTCAGAAAGAAAAAAAAACACTTCATTCAAATTGTTGAACTTCAAAGCCAAAAGACGAATTTTCACTAAAACTGTCGGCTTTTTAACCCGAAAATATGAATCTTTAACGAGAAATTATTTAACCTAACAGTTTCATTTTTATACAAAAAGAGGAAATTTCAACCCAGAAGATTATTTTTCTACCAAAAAGACGAATTTTTAACAAAAAATTGAAAATTTACCTTTTCAGTTATAAAAAATGATTTTAAATAAAAAAAAAACAACGAATTTTCAACAAAGTAGCTACATGTTCAACCAAAAAGATGAACCTTCAACAACTTTTTTTTAGCCAATTGGTTCAACTGTTACTCAAGTAATTGAATTTTTAATTTGAAAAAATAAATTTTCAATCAAAAATGCGACAGTTAAATTTTTAGTTTAGTTTTTAACAAAGCAGTTAACTTTCAACGAACAAAATGAATTTTCAACTAAAATGAATCTTCAACTGGATAAGTGAATAAGTCAGTTTAAAAAACTAATGTTCAACCACAACAAAAAAACTAATTTTCAACCAGAGATGAATTTTCAACTAAGATTATGAATCTTCAATAAAAAAATGATTTTTTTTTAACAAACTGGTTCAACATTCAACCATGTAATTGAATGTTTAACTAAAAAATATGAATTCTCAACCATAGAAGATTAATTTTCAACCAGTTACGTTTTATAACCAAAAATTACCGAAAAGGCGTATTTTGAAAAAACTAGTCAAATTTTCAACCAAAAAAGATTTCAGTTGACTTTTTAACACGAAAATATAAATTTTCAACAAAAAGGTCAATATTCTACCATAATAGTTCAATTTTAAACCCAAAAAGAAGAATTTTCAACAAAACAATTGAATTTGCAACCAGGTTTTATAGAAAATCTTATAGAAATTCCCTGACTTTTGCAAGATTTTGTTTAAAATCCCTGACTTTTTCCTGACCAATAAAATTTCCTGACTTTCCTGATTTCCGGGTTTTCTCTGACCTACGGCGATCCTGTAATAAGTTTTTGCTGTGGAACAAATTACACTTATTTTTGTTAGAAAATTTCATCCAAAACAAACAGAATATTCTGTTTTTGTATGTTTTTCTTTTAATAAAAGAATATTCTCTTCTATAAAAATGTTGAGACTTGGACTTCCGATCGGCACGGTTGTAAACATGTTTTTCTCTTTCAAACCCGCTTCTTGTAAGAAATCAATACATGGAAAGAATAGAGTGAGGCAGATAAAAAAAAGTATTTTCCTCAATTTTCTTTTAAAGTCGCTGGAACTACATCTTATGTGCCAGTTAAAATGCAGTTAAATTTGAAATGTAAAGTTTTCTTTGAGAATTTCAACAAAACATATATTTATGTCGAACGAGGAAATTGCATATGCCAGAAATTTAAAATTCAATTCACGTTTGCATTTTCCCGTAATCAAATTATGAATTTGTAAGTTGGCGTGACTAAAGTTAATAATGAATCTTCAAATGCTCATTCAAATTCCCTGACCGTTCTAAATTTCTTTATAAGTATACAATTAAACCTTGCAGCTAGGAGATCAATAATTTTAATGAAAAAAAAGGTTTGTTTCTAAATTTATTTTAAACACTTAAAGTGACAACAGTCATAGAGAATTTTATAAAGGGTCACCCACAAATTACGTAAGACATACGTAAAATAAATTAATTTTTAACCAAATAGTTGATGATTCAACTCAAAAATATAAATTTTGAACTAAAATTGGTAGAATTAAATTTTCCGATAAAACAAGTTTTAACCAAGAAAATAGAAATTTTCAAGAAAATAGATAAATTTTCAACCAAAGTGATGAATCTTTGACAAAAAAAAATAATTTCTCAACGAAAAGTGTAATAGTTGATATTTCAACCAAAAAAGTATCTTAATTTTCAACAAATTAGTTTAATCCTCAACCAAAACTGACTAACTTTCAATCAAATAAAAAGGTCCATTTTTGACCAAAAATAAAAAAGTTTTAAAATTTCAGTAAAAAATTAATTATCAACCAAATCAATGTAGTTTTCAACAAAATAGTTCAATTTTCAACCAAACAAATAAATGTTCAATTAATAAGATTAAATTTCTATCAAAAACTGTTATTCCATCCACAAAAAACTAAATTATCACCCTAGTCAAGAATCGTAATATCAAAACACAAAAATAAAATGAAAAAATACAAATTTTTAACCAAATAGTTGAATTTTCATCCAAAAAGATGAATTTTCTAAAAAAAAATTCAACAAAATACATTAATTTCCAACTGAAACAAAAAAAAATTAACTAAAAATAGAAAAGGTACATTTTCAGTTGGAAGAATAAATTTTCAACGAAAGAAATTGATTTTTAAACAAAAAAATAAATTTTCAACCCAAAACAGTTGAATTCAATAAAAAAAGATGCATTTTGTATAAAATAGTTGAATACTCAAGTAAAAAAAAGGATTAATTTGCAAACATTCATTAAATCCTTTGAAATCCATTCAAATTTTTTAAATCTTTAAAGGTTTAAAGTCCTTGACGAGTCTATAAAATCGAAAAGGTATGACAAAATCTCTTGAAATATTTTGAAATCCCGTAAATTATCTTGAAAGTCGTAATATCTCTTAAAATTTCCTCAAAAATTTGGAAAAATTTGAAATTCTCTGAAATCAGATGAAATCTCTTAAAATCGCTTGAAATCGCTTGAAATCGCTTGAAATATTTCATCTCTAGAATTCCTTGAAATCTTTCAAAATAATCTAAAAGTTTTGAAAAACTACAAAATTCCTTCAAATCCCTGAAATGAGTTGAAATCTTTTAAAACCCCTTGATGGAATCTGTTCAAATCTTTGATCATTTTAGTAATCCCTTGAAATGTTTTGAAAATTTTTGAGATGATTGAAATCCCTGGAAATCTTTTGAAATCTTTAGAAATTTCGATTTTTGAGATGGCGGACATGTTATTTTAGACAATCTAGCGAAGAAGTTTAAAAATATGTTTAAAGGCGAAGTGAAAATAGTTGCACTTTAAAAAAAAACGTAGCATCACTAAAAAAAGTGTAAAATAGTATCAATAGCGTTGTGAGTCTGAGGCCTGGAATTACTGAAAAAACACATCTTCCAAAATCAAGACGTCCATATGTTGATTAGACTTAAAAGTTACGAAGGCTTTCAAATCTTTCTTTTCGAAATGTGAAAATATTGTCTACTTGAATCATTTTTAAATAAAAACATTCCAGTTAGGATTCTTTTAAACCTCAATTTTCTACATTCCAGACTTTGAGACCTGTGAATAATGAATATAGGATTTTAGATTGGAGATTTAAAGTGATGAATAAATTGACAATATTAGATCGAGAAGCATCGTGAAATCACGCCTTTTATCAATCTATAATTGATCAATTCACGATACACCTCGCGTTAAACACACTTTTTTCTATGATATCTAAGCCAATCAAATAATATAATCTTGATCAATCAAGTCCCACTATCTATGTATGAAAAGAAGATTTGCTTACCTGAGGGGGTTTTTTCTCCTGCTGACATTTTGGAGAAGGCTAATAGTGCGTCAGGGAAATTTGGAGGAGTAGCTGGGGTATTGCACGGAGTGATCTGAAACAGAGAAATTTAGAATTGTTCAAGCAAAGCATACAATAAACATGGAAAGTTTATATTAACTTTAGAAATACGAAGAGATTAACGAGACACATAAATTTTCTTTTCTTTCATAATGATAAAGTTGATTTATAAAATGCTACAAAAAGAAAGTAAATCATTATTGAACTATTTTTCAAATCAAATTTGCATGACTAAAGTTATTATTTCTACTCTGTCTCATTATTAATGATTGCTTTTAGAGAAAGTGATTTACTTCCTGTATGAATACTTGTTTACAAATCTTATATCTGGAAGATAAGTTTGTAAAAAAACGAAATTATTGTTCTTTTTTCAAGTCTCGTGAAAATCAAACATTAAACATATTGCAAAACGTTAAAATTATACAAATTTACAGAATTCAAATCTAAAATTATGTTCCAAAATGATTTGCTTTCTGAGAATATACCTAATGTATTTTCAGAATCAACACAATGGGCTGAAGCAAAAAAAAAAGGATTATTCATGTTTATTTTTAAGACTCTCTTCTTTAGTTTCTCTCGTTTGTTAAAGGCCGGTTTCATTTTCATTTCCCTTAGTCTTATTTTCATATATAGAATCTCAAACTGAGAATCTAATTTGTAGATCTATGAAAAGATTTCTAAAAAAAAAGGAAGTCTAAAGCGAAGGAATTAAGGGAATCTAAAATTAGGATTTAAAGGTCTTACTGTTATATAAGAACACAATAAATTGATTTAACACCCAGTTGGCATAACATTCATTTTACATAACATGGTTCATGCTATTTCCATTTAACTTTATGATAAGTGTCTTGTCTCGCTTGTTTATCAACTTTTATCTATGACAAGGATCTAGAATCTAGGAGACCAATTTGAAAATCTAAGTTATTAAGAATGATAATTAAAAGCTAAATCAAAGCAGTCAGACATTTTCAGGTTTTTACCAAAAAACTGTTCTTTTTTATTTTCCTTTCTAATAATTTTCTATTTATTTCCATTTTATTTTAATTCTACTCATTCTTGTCCCACTCGTATTTTACTTCGATTTTCTATTTATTTATATCCTGTTCTATCGATTACTCCAGTTCTATTCAATTTATCCTATTTTATCCAGGAATAAAGATACAAAACTTCAATTCTTTTCTTCCAGATTATTATCCATTTCTACCTTAGTCAGTCAATTATTCTTGTCCTATATTTTTTATTATTGACTGGTATCCATTTCTGTATTCGATTTGATAATAGTTTATTCTATTTTAGCATAGGAAAATAGGATAGATATTGATAAAAAGGAACATAAATTGCTATACTTTTCTATCTTTTCTTCAGAAGCAGTTGTTTTGAATGTTCAAACTGAACATGACCTGAGATTAACTATCAAATATTTTTCCAATTCTTAAGAAAACGAATAGGATACAATAGGATATGCGCAAAAATTTGTTTCAGAAAATGTATTGGATTTTTTAAATAATTAAATAGACATTGATAAAACTCGATATAAAAGAAAATTAGAAAACCGAACACGGTCAGGATACAGCTGGACAAAAGAGGATAAATTTATTTATCTATTATAAAAAAAAACTATTCAAGCCACGAACCTCAGGTTTTGCATTCACCTCATAAACTGACTACCACATTTGGAGAGAAAGGGGAAGGAATAAGGAAATTGAGGAATGAGAAGACCCCTATGTTCGGAACTTTTCTTTTGGTCCGATTTTTTTCGGGGATGGTTTACATTAATGCTCTGGTCATATAGAATTGAGATAAATAAATAAAAATGGGGAAAATGAAAATTTGGTTACTTATACCACTATGCTGGAAGCTTTTCTTTCAGTCCGATTTTCTTCGGGGATGGCTGTAACTGAAGGTCTTGGCATGTAAAATTGAGATAAAAAATAAAACTTCCGATGTTACTTTTTTATATTAGTGGTTTAATAATACATAAAATAAGAAACGTTTTAAATTATTAAAAAAAGGGCTACGAAAATTTGACATACGGGTTCAAGTATTCAAATCAGATGGAAATTGTTCTTTTCTCCATAGAATTAAAAAGAATTCCAGATAAATTAGTAAGAATTCATGATGAATTCCAAAGTAATTCAAATGAATTGCAACAAATTTTGGAAACCTCTTCAAATCTTTGAAAATCTCTTTAAATGTTTGAAACTCTACGAAATCCCTCAGTTCTTGTGAATAAATTCTTTGAAATTCATTAAACTATTTTAAAGTTCCGTGAAATTCTATGAATTCTCAAGCTATTTCCTCAAATCCTGGAAAATTTATTAAAACACCTTACGAGCTTTTCAAATCTCTTAAAATGAATTAAATCCGCCGAAACTTGTACAAATTCTCGGAAATTTTTTTAATCCTTTGAAAATGCCCTGAATTATTTTTAAATGTCCTAAAACCTTATAGATCCTGCGATAAAACCGTTAAATATCTTTCGAAATTCTAGTAAATTCTTTACAACCACACGCATTTTTTTTAAATTCCTTAAAATTATTCAAATCTTTGGAAATTTCTGGAATATTTTAAATTCTCTCGAAAATACCTTGGAATCTTTTCAAATACGGTAAAATATTTTAAATCCTTTGAAATCCTTTGAAATATCTTCAAATTATTGAAATCTATTAAAAATTTCTGGGAATATTTTGAAATAACCTAAAATATTTCAAAATAAGTCCAAAAAATTCAGAAATATATAGGTTTAGATCTGAATTCAATAGTGATTAACCCGTGTGTTAATTTATTGAAAGAAAAGTGACTAAAGTGATCTTTTCATATAAAAAAGTAATTATAGTGACTATCTTTAAAAAGTGATTGTAGAAAAAAGCTACTAAATTAATTAATATTTGCAATTTTTTTTCAAAATCCCTGACTTTCCCTGACCAACAAATTTCCCTGACTTTTCCAAATTTCTAGGTCTTTTCCGACCTTCGGTCACCCTGTTTTTAATATAATTAAGATTTTAGAAACCCGAAACATTAAAATGAGATTATTTGCCAGTAAGTCGCTTATAATGTCCGTTCCCTGACCAAGAAAACTCCCTGACTTTCCCCGACTTTTCCCTGATATCCAAGTTTTCCCTGACCTGCTGCCACCCTGATATTGTTATCCATTTCTATTCGAAACTTTCTGTCTCTGTTGAATCCTTTCTATCTCTTTCAATCTCATTAATTCCTTTTCCATTCCTTTTGATCCTTTTCTATACCCTTTAATTCTATTCTATCCTCTTTCGATCAGGGATAAGTGAAGTATGAAAGCTGCTCACATGACCTGGAAAGAGGTGATGTAAAAAAGGCTTTCCGGTAATCTGCGATTTACCGCTGATGTAATCTGGCAGTAATTTGACCGTGGACTGTAACCTGACAAGTAGATAGTGGGTGGAATGAGCCAGTACCCAGAGTTTGTACGATCGTACATACATACATACATACATTCATGCATACATTCATACATACATACATTTATCCACACATAGCCACATACAAGCCACAGAGCAAGTAGTAAAGTTCGTTCAACCTCTTCTTTACTCCTGACGTCAGAGTCAGGTGGACAGATACAGTACACAATAGAATGTGTACATCGTGTTGGTACTATGTGAGTCTCCTGTTTTGCATGTATACACTGGCAAAGTATTGAACGACAGAGGCCACTTTGCCGATAAACAACGCTGGATACTTTGGGAGTTCTATTACGAAATTCCGGCATACATTACGTATCATTGAGCCTCCTCTTTTTTTTCATCACGATGAAACTGAGCCATCGTGTCACTGGGGCGTTACAAACAAGTCTTTGCGAACAAAAAAGAATGACCTTTCTCATCCACATTAGCAGAAAAGTCAATTTATAATGTGGACAAAGTCTGCAAGAAATTATACATTTCAGAGATGTAATTCTAGTAAGGTAATTCTAGCATTACTATTCTAGTAAGGTTAATCCTCAGGGTGTCTAGTGATCAGGCAATTTGAAATTCCCGCGTTTTCCCGGTTTTTTCCCGACCACACTTTTTCTCCCGACCAATTTAAAGATGTCTTTTTGTAATTTGTCCCAAACGAAAGCAACGCATAGAAATGGGAAATTTAACGTAATATACATAATTATACACAAAAATTATGTCGTGAAGAAAACAATTATTTGTTTATCACAGACTGAAATGATAAAATAATGAGTATGCCTCGATTTCTGAAGTTCTTTTAATGTTAATTATATGAAAGTGAAAAGGTTTTCTCTTAAACAGGTTGAAAGTATCGGAATTTCATATAAAAAGAGCCAGGATAAAGCCAATTTGTCAAATTTTTAAGAAAATATTGCAAAAGCAGTGCAAATTTTAATGTTTTCTTAGAATTCAAATAAAATCTAATATATTTAAAAAAAATTCCAATCTCGATTGGAATCATTTTAAAGGTGAATTTTTATTTTATTGTAATTTATTGGAAATAGCTGTTTGTAAGCGCGACCGAGTGCTTACTGTACTTAGCCATATTAGTATTATCATTAAATGTAATAATCATAAATATACGAAAGAATAATAAGTGAATAAACAAATAAGGAGTTATACAAAATTACGTAAGGTATTTTTCAGAAATTTTTATATACAAGGGAATTTAGAGAACGAACTTAAATTAAAAATATAAACTCTGTTAATCAAATAAATGTGAGACCTTAGTGAAATAAGTTCTACAGAAGAAACTGTGCTAATAACAATAAGTACATATATTTTTAAAGTGTTAAAAATGAACTTCAATGTATAGTAAAAATATTGTTTAATCTATAAATGATAAAAATTCCACTTAAATGCGAACTGCATTAATGAACCCAATAAGAAAATCAAACTGAAATCAAAATCAAATTGAAAAGTATACCATTAAATGTTGGATTCAAAATTTAATTACTTTGCTAAAAATTCACCTTTTTTTTTAATTTGTCTTTCTAGCTTCACAATCAACAATTTGATTATATTTTGGTTTTTCTATCTTGACTAAAAAAAATTTCTTTTGGTTGGAAATTCAACTATTTTGTTGAACACTCGTGCTTTTGGTTTGTATATTCATCTCTTTTTGTACAAATTTAATATTTTTTTGTTAAAAATGCAACTGTCTGGTTAAAAATTACCCTGTTTTGGTCGAAAATTCATATTTTCGAGTTTACAAATCAACTGTTTTGTTGGAAATTCGTTTTCTTTTTGGTTGAAAATAAAATTTTTAACTGACAATGTAACGATTCCATTTCTGGGTGAAAATTTATTTATTTGAGTTGTAAATTTAATTATTTCTTTGAAATTGAACTATTTTGTAAAAAAGTTAATCTTTTTGGTTGAAAATTTATCTGGTTTACTGAAAAATCATCTTTTTGGATTAAAAGTCCAAAAATTTCATTGCATTTTTGTTTGCTTTCTTGACTGAAAAAGTTTGTTTTGGTGGAAAATTGAATTATTTTATTGAACCTATGTCTTTTTGGTTTCTAAATTAATTCTTCTTGCACAAATTTAAATCGTTTTGTTGAAACATTATGTAATTATTTGTGGAAAATTCGTATTTTTGTGTAAAAAATTAATTTTCTTGGTTGAAAATTCAAGTTTTTGGTAGAGAATTAATGTTCTTCATTTGAAAAACATCTTTTTGGTTAACAATTCAACGATCTGGTTGGAAAAAAATTCAACATTATGGTAAAAATGTTATCATTGTTGGTTCAATTCAACTGCTTTTGATTAAAAATAAAAATCTTTTTTGGGTTCAAATATCAAATATTACATTTTTTGTTGAGAATTTAGCTTGTTTGTTTGAAAATATAACTACTCAGTTGAAAGTTGAACTACTTTGTCATTTCATAGGAAACAGTAAGATTTTACCAAAACCCCTAAATAAATTCACGAAAAAAATGTAGCCGGTAAAAATTACCCCTAATCACTATTATTGTGAAAATTTTTGCTTGCATGGTGCAACATGTTTGAAGCTGAAACAAAAATGTTGGACACATTTTAATATTTTTTCTGCTAAAAGGAATACTTTTTTAAAACACGAAATAAGTTATCATGCGGTTTCTAACAAATTAATTAAAAATATATATTCATTTGATGTTTATTATTATTTTCCTGGAGTGAGACGTCTCCGAATTTTGCCCAACTTTTTTGTATCAACTTTTAAAAATATTTATTATATTACTTTTTATTAACATTTTATGAAAACATTAAAATTTGCACTACTTTTGCAATATCTTCTTAAATGATTGACAAAGTGTCTTCATTAAATAAACTTAAGCAATCATTGAAAAACTCGGATGTTATCATACCTATACGATATGTAAAGCAATCAAATTTTCTCTCTCTCTCTGATTATCGACTAAACAAAAAAAAAGATAAAGTAAAAAAAAGCCACATTGTTAAATATAACAAATTTTAGAAGATAAATCTATCTGCGATTTGGGCGAAACAGTGGAATATGTAATTATTTATTTAACATTAATTATCTGAGATTTTTTCTTTCGCTTTAGAAAATAATCGTAATTTTGATTCATTCTTCATCACTGATAGCTTTTCTTGTTCTTCAAAATATTATCTACAATTATATTTGTATTGTTTTTACTAAAATACAGTTCAATTTTCATTAAATAATATTATTAATTAACTAAAGAATATCCAGCGCTTTAGCTAGCTAGCTTATTTCAAGCTTATTTTGAATTAAATTCATTGAAGCAGAGTTGCAGATAATATTTTAATGAAAAAGATAAGTCATGAATAATAATCAAAATTCTACATTTCCCTCGGATTTCTCTGTTAAAATTTGTTATGTTTAAAAATGTGCCCATTTTCCTTGATTTTATAAACTATTATAAAAATTTTAGGTGGAATACACTACCAGCAGAAATGATATACACGCCTATTTTTTGACCTGCGGCTAAAGTGCTTTAATTTTTATAGCATAGTAACATGCATTTTTCCCCTTATGATAGCATCAAAGGTAATAAAATTCCACGTCTAATATTTCGAAGTTGAAGGCAAGTCAATTTAATAAAAATAGATCACAAAAAACGTAAAATGTATATGTTTTACAAAAATCGGAATAACTCTGAAGATAATTAACATTTTTTTAACTTTTCGGGTTTATTTTGAAAGTAAATCTCTTATAATATTTTCTAGATTTTTAATATATTTATCTAATTTTTTCCCTAGATTCTGTCCAAGGGCCATACAGCCCGATAAATTACCAGCATTTTAGGCCCAAAATGAACCGTGAAGTTTGAACTTCGAAAAACCATCTTTCGAGAAAAACGGATCTAAACTTGGCGAGTGCCATAAGCACACATGTTATATTTTTTTCTTCCATCATGAAATAGACCCACTTCCGGTTACTATCTGGATATGAGTGTAGTCCCAATTAATTCACTATAGGACCCAGTTTCATCCCTCACTCAAACCCAAAAATATTAATTTTGATCTCAACTTAGAAAAACATGAATTTTCATGCGGACGCCCACATATAGTGCTCAAAAGTAGCAAAATTAAAAAAAATGTGTAAATACTTACAAGCATTTGTCGAAGAAGCATCATGCATAATTGTTAAATAAATTTGAGTAATATTTATAAAAATATGATATCGTTTTGATTTTTTTTTCAATAATGTGGTGAGTACAATCATTATGTGAAATACTGCGGATTTCTTGCACCAAGTTTGAACATATCTTAATAACGTAGCAGAATACGATGGAAATTTACTTATAAAATAAGCCCAAGAACTTTGAAAAATGTTGATTGTTTCCAGAGTTATTCCAGTTTTTCAAAAACATATACAGTTTTCTTGCAATATCTTTGTATTAAATTCACATGTTCTCTTAAACATGGGCTTATTAGATGCAGAATTTTATTACTTTTTCGCGCTATATTGAGGGAAAAATTTAATGTTAATATTATAAAAATTAAGAAACTTTTTGCAACATCTAAAAAATAGGCGTGTAGATAATTTTCGCCGGTGGTGTACACAACTGGTGAACACAATTGGAAATTAAAGTTTTCTGAATGGAACCATTCTCATTTTGATACATTAAAAAGTAAAAATTAGAATTTTAAAAGTTTAATCATTTTCAAATCAAATAAAAAATTTTAAACTTTGTATTCAATGGAGTTAAGATTAAAATTACAAAGCTTGCAAATCTTTCAAATTGAACTATTTTAGGGCAATACAAATTCGACATCGAGCAACATTAAACCATTCCGGAAATAGGAATTGTGAATTTTTTAATTTAGCCCCTGAAGTAGATGAGTAAGGCCGATTTTACGCAAATCCGTCTCTCAAATTACGCAATATCATTTCGTAACTTCATCGGGACCCTTCGTAAACATTTTAGAAACTTAGCACGGACACGAACCACTTCAGCTGTGGAACGATTTTTAGGTCGGTAAGGTAGGAATTTGTGTTTAGAACCGGCCTTACTCATTTACTTCCTGACCTCTTCATTTTTGTAAGCCTTCCTGCCGGAATAATTTCAAAGTTGAGGTCTTAAAAATCAAACAATTCTAGAATAAGGCATTTAAAACTAAACAATTTCAAGTTCAGTACTATTCAAAATTGAAAATTATTTTGCAACTTGAAGATTTCAAAATTTAAATAGTAGGAATTTGAAATGTTTCTTAATTAATCACATTTAAAGTTTTAAATATTATATCAAAGACGATATCAATGTAATGGATCTAATCTGCGCAAGTAAATAATGTACAATGTACTTGCCGCTCGCTTAGGTTATATCGACTTTGAAATACTTCCGCAATCGCTTAAGTAGTCTCTATACTTTGTCAGGCGTTAACTCGTCGGTGTTGAAATTGGTATCTCGTGATTGCATGATTTAAGCCTGACTACTGTAAGGTCAATGAATTTATTTTCATACCATTAGCAATCCAGGCATTTTAGAGTAGGAATGTGAAATTGCAATATACTGTTATATATATATATATATATATTCTATAAGACACAGTCACTCAAGTCACATTTAGTCACTTTTTAAAGAAAAAGTCACTATAGTAACTTTTTTAAATGGAAAAGGCCCCTTTTCTTGTTTTGTTTTTGCTTAAATGGGAACTGAATGAATTGAAACCAATAAGAAAATCCAACTATTTTTGTTTGAAAGTTACTTCCTTTTAGTTGAAAGTTAATTCTTTTTTGTTGAAAAGTCTACTATTATATTTTTGATTCAGAATTCAACTTTTTTGGTAACAAACTTTATTTTTTGGTCGAAAACTCAACTGTTTTATGGAACACTCGTCTTTTTGGATAGAAAGTTCATCTTTTTTGGCTATAACGTGCTCCTACTATTAGGTTCTAAATACAACTGTTTAGTCAAAAATTATTATTTTCTTTTTAAATTTAGCTTATTGGTTCATAATTCATCTTTCTTGGTTGTAAATTAATATTTTTTGGTTCACAACTTGACTATGTAATTGAAAATTTAGCTTTCTTGGACGAAAATTAACTTTCTTCGTCTCTTTTGCTTAAAAGTGCAACTATTTTGTTCAAAATGCAACTATTTGGTTGAAAATAATTTTTTTTCCAGCTATTTGGTTTATAATTTATCTTTTTTGTTTGGAAATTATTCTTTCTTCGTTGAAAATGCAACTATTTGGTCGAAAATATATCTATTTTAATAATACAAATTTCAACTATTTAATAGAAAATTATGTTTTTTTTCGGTAGATAATTAATCTTTTTGGATACGTGTTTCTATTGGCATTACTGGACTCTTTTAGTGTGAACAATAGTCACTTTAGTCACCTTCTAGCTTAAATTAGTCACTTTTTTCAAGTATATTAGCCTATGGCAGTTCTGTATAAGACTATAAAATAAATAAATAAAGCGTCACAAATAAATTGAACATAATGGCCTTCTCTTTTGAAAATATATTCAATCTGGTAGGAACTGATGATACAAATTTGTATTCCTTTTCTGGAGAAGAAGAATTTACAAGGTCTTTAATACGTCAATTTCAATCCAATCAGAGATGATGTAAGCAGTACGAAACAGGTCGTGTAAGAAAGTGGTACTTTAATCGTGACTTCAGTCAAGTTTGCTGAACGATAAGAGTTGCATACTCACAATCAGTCCTTATTACGTTCATTATGATAATAAAAATATCAGAGAGAAACCAACAAACTTGTGAGATTGCTTCATATATTTTTTCTGGTTTACTTATCGTTTGTCACCTTAAATAAATTATTGTTTTAATGAAAGAATTCATTATTTCAACATCTCTGTGTAAAGAAATTATTGCTAGGTTCTGGATTTGCATACATTTTTATTAAATCCCAATAAAAAAAAAATGTTTACTCAAGAAAAAGTGTTTGAAAGGGAAGTTCTAGATGTTTAACTTTATTAGATATTTCAACCAAAAAAGTTGTGAATTTTTATTCAAAAACAGTTGAGCGCTAACAAAAAACAAGAATTTTTAACAAAATAGTTGAATTCTCAACCAAAGCAGATTAATTTAAAAAAAAACAGTTGCATTTTGAAACAAAAAAGACAATATTTCTACCAAAAAAGATTGATATTTTCAAGTCAAAAAGACGAATTTTCAAAAAAAAGAGTTGAATTTTCAATGAAAGAGTTATTTTTTAACCAAATAGTTGAATTGAACAGTTAGATTTTCGGTTGAAAAAATTTAGTTTCCAAAAAAAAAGAATCTTCAACTAGATAGTTAACTTTCGAGCCAGAGATGGACATTTAACTAATAAAATGAATTTTTAACAAAGTAATTGTCAACCAAGCAATTGACTTTTCAATCAAGAAGATAAATTTTCTACCACAAGAGACGAATTTGCAACAAAAAAATACATAAATTTTCAGTTACAAAATTAATTTTCAACCAAAAAAGAACAAATTTTCAAACAAAAAATATTAAACTTCAAAGAAATAGTTGAATTTTCAAGTTAAAAAGACGAATTTTTTAAAAGACAGTTGAATTATGAACCCGTAAAGATGAAAATTCAATAAAAAATATTATTTTCAACGAAGAAAAATGAATTTTCAACCAATTAGTTGAATTTAAAAAAATTAATTATCAATCAAAAAGACGAACTTTTTAGAAGACAGATGAATTTTCAACAATTAAGTTCTCAACCAAGAAGGATGAATTTTCAACCAAGTAGTTGAATTTTTAAGCCAAAAAGACGCTTTTTTGAAAGGAATTATCAGCTGGAAGACTTAAATTTTCAACAAATAGATCGTTTTAAACCAAAAAAGAATTATTTTTAATGAAGTAGTTGAATCAGCAAAAAAAAATCTTTCAACCAAACAGTTGCATAAATAACCAATAGTGAGAATTTAAATTAAGATACAAATTTTTAACAAAATAGATGAATCTTTGAACAAATAGTTGGATTTTCATTTCAAAAACCAATTTTTTAGAAGACGGTTAAATTTTCAACAAAAAAGTGAACTTTCAACCAAGAAAGATAAATTTCCAACAAAATAGATGATTATTTAACCGAATAGTTGAATTATGCCAAAAAGGCGACTGTTGAACAAAAGCTTTAAATTTTGTACCAAAGAAGATGAATATTTTCAACAAAATAACTAAATTTTCAACCACATAGTACAATTTTTAACCAAAAAGAATGAACTTTCAACTAGCAATAGTTGGAGTTTCTTATTAAGTTCTTTTAATTTAGTTCGCATTTAAGCGAAAAAAATGAGAGAAAGCGGAAACAGGAAAGTTTCTTGAAAACAGGGCAAAAAGGAAAATTCTTTTAAAAAAGGTGAAAAAGGGGAATAGGGGAAAGATTGTGTAGGCTGTAATTAAATTAAAAATTAATCGACTTTCAAAGTTTTCGATTTGTAAAACTTGAAACTTTGAATACGAATTCACAAAATTTAACATTGATCAATTTCAAAAGCTCTTAGTTTAACATTTTCTAAGCATAGAGCTTTAATGAGAAATTATTCCATTGCTAATGTTCTCAATTAAAATGTTACACTTTGTTCTAGTTTTAAATTCTAATTTGAAAAGTTTCAATGTGATTAAAATTGAAACGAAGTATAGCGAACTCCTGGGGAAAAAGGGAAGAAGTCGAGTATAGTCGCATTTTTCTTCAAAAAGTTGAATTAAAAAAAAAGTCGAAAAAAGTTGCACGATCCGAGCCCTGCAAGTTGTGAGATGACAAGAGGAAAGAATTCGTCGCATGTAGGACCGTTGCGTGAATACGATGTATGGTCGCGAGTTGTGTAGGGATTTGGCACACGACTTATCGGAATGCCACCGACAAGAATAGTAATCCGCCTAGCTTCTGTCTACTGACAGTGGTTCTCCATCTTCCATACCAAGTGAAGATTATCACCAGTTTCGCAAGTATGCGAAGCATTTTAAAAATACTCAACACTTCTTGAATGTCTATTAGTAAATTACATACTTCTATTAAGCCTTTCGAAGCCGTTTGTATATTTTCCTCCAGAAGCCACTTTATAGCTTGTAATTAAATTCTCCTTTCACTCCGTTCAGGATTACCGACACGAGAAATAATGTAGGGAGAATATTTTTATATTTTTAGGGTGGGCGAAAAAATCCATTTTCGAAATTCCTCAATTTTTCCCTGAAAGACTGATCACTTTTCCGTGAGCATTAATATTCAAAGACCAGCATTTTCATCTTGTAACATTTTTTAGATGGAATATTCTATAAATGGAATAAAACGATTTCGGATTGAAATTTATTTATTTCAACCAAAAAAAGATGACTTTCTACCATGAAAGAGGAATTTTCAATCCAAAAGAAGGATTTAAAAACACAGTTGAATATTCGACCGTAGAATATTACTTTTTAACAAAATAGTTTAATTTTGAATTAAACAATGAAATTTCTAACAACAAAATAGTTAAATTTTTAACCAACTGTAGATTTTTCAACCTACAAAGATGAATTTTCCACCAAATGGTCGAATTTTCAAACATGAAAGAATAAACTTCAACCAAAAAGTTGAATTTTTAAGCTAAAAAGTCGAATTTTTTATAAAACTGTTGACTTTTAAACTTGAAAAGATGAATTTCCAAATTCTAACCGAACGGTTGAATTTTCAACAACAAAAAAATTAAATTTCAACCAAACAGTTGGACCTAAACCTAAATAGTTGAACTTTTGAGCAAAAAAGATGAATTTTCAAAAAAGCAGTTGAACTTTTAGCCAAACACTTGAATTTTCTACCTATAAAGATGAATTTTCGACCAAATGGTTGATTTTTTAAGCTAAAAAGTCGAAAATTTTAGAAAACAATTGATTTTTAAACCTGAAAAGATGAATTTTGAATCAAGAAAGATGAATTTTCAACTAAACGGTCGACTTAAAAAAAAACACGAAGATAAAATTTAACCAAGCCAAACAGAAGAATTTTTTAGAAAAAAGTTGAATCTTCTACCCGAAAAGTTGAATTTTCAACAAAAAGATGAATTAGTATCAACGAGAAATGTAATAGTTGATATTTCAACAAGAACAAAGACGGAATTTAAAAAAAATAGTTGAATTTTTAACCAAATAGATCAATTTTCATTTTTGTTTAGCACAGGTGTATAAAGGTAAAGTAAATGGCAGAATGCCCAGAGGTAGACCGCCGAAAGAATGGTTAGAATCTGTGAATGGTTTTTGAGGCGGTAGCGGGGAAAAACTGGAGGATGAGGACGGTCCGTTTAGGGTGCAATCGACTTATTATTGTTAGCAGACACTTTCAATAATATAACCAGACTTTTATACCCAAAAACAAATTAGGCCAAAAACCGCCCAAATCGACCCTCCTCTTTTATCTTTCCATTTTTAATTAGAAATTGATCGCTTCTAATTAAAAATTCAACTATTTGGCTAGAAAATTCATCTGTTCTGTCGAAGTTTCGTCTTTTCGGTTGAAAATTCTATTATTTTCATAGAAAATTGAACTATTTGGTTAAAAATTAACTTTTGGGCTGAAAATTCAACTGTTTTCTAGAGATTTCGCCTTTTTGGTTTGAAATTTCAATAATTTGGTTGGAATCTTTTTCCCCTGTTGACTGAAAAATCTCTCCTGGTTGAAAATTTAACACTTTTGTTGAAAAATCGTCTTTTTCGTGTGACAATTCATCTCTTTTGGTAGAAAATCAACCCGTTTTATTTGAAATTTCAACTATTTTGAAAATGCAATATATTTCGTACTTGAAATCTTATCCACTTTATAAGTTTATATTGAATTCAATATGGTACCTATGCATTAATTTGATTTAAAAAAATCAAGGCCTCATTCTTCCCCTATTTTCGTGAAAAATCGCCCTATTTTCCCTCTTCGGCGAGCATTTTGTGCTGTGAAGTCTGTTAAAATATTATATTTGTATATTTTGTATTTTATTTTAGACGTTCATCAAATGAAATCAAAGACAACATTTTTAAATAAAATGGGAAGTGGGTGTTCGTATTTGTGCCGTCGCCCTGGGGGGCTTAACTTTTGTGTGATGATCTGTGGTAAAGTAGGAGAGGGTTGGAAAAAGTGTTGAAAATATCGTAACGTAGATTTTGAACGGCCCTTTAATAGAAATACTCATCGATCGCATAGAATATGTTCTTAATATCAATGCTCACGACATTTTTGAGAGATGGTTGTGATCGATGTGTAAAAAGGGCAAGCAGGGGCAAGGGAAGCGAATGGCCACTATCTTTTGCTCGCCCGCACTGGCCCACACCAGACCATGAAGACCAGAAATTAATTTCAATTTTCACCACACCAGACGGCCCCTTGATAGAAAAAAAATAATATACAATTTTGTTATCAAGGAGGAGTAGACTGTTTTATGTGGGGAAAAGGGTATACACTGGGGAAGCCAGTGCCTTCTGCTCGCCCGGACATGAAGATCAGAAATGAATGTTCATTTTCACCACACTAGACGGTCCTTTAATAGAAATACTCATCGCATAAAATATGCTCTTAGCATCCATGTGTACAACATTTTTTAGGGATAGTTGTGATAGAAACGAGGATAGATGTGTAAAAAAGGACAAACAGAGGCAAGGGAAGCGACTTACAATCATTTGGTTCATCAAGGAGGAGTAGACTGTTTTATGTGGGGAGAAGGAACTACACTAGGGATGCCTCTGCCTTTTGCCCGCCCGCACTGGCCCACACCAGGCCAGACCCACCAGACTCAATATCGTTGCACGTACAAGTAAAGTCTGAATGGACCTTCTCAAAAGGCACAACGACCAGTGACGTAACTCGAACCCGTTGTCCTGTTGTCAGTGCAGACACTACAGACAGTGCTGACAGTCGATCCTTTGTACTTTATTCTTGGCCTCACCCACTTCGAGTACCAAAAGCACACGAAAGACCCGCAGTGGTCCCTTTCTGCCTCCTCCTTCTCAGCATCCTCAACTCAACGCCATCGTCTTCTCGAATTTCCTCCTCTTCTTTTGCCCTCGGTACCACGGCCATCATCGCCATGCGATGCCATCCCGCCAGCGAGGGAACCAGCAACCATCTTCATCACTTTTACCTTTAACCGACAATCAAGTATAAAGGAATTTATTCGCGAAAGCATTACCAGGGTGGCCGCTGTGCTGGTCGGGGAAAACCGGGAAATGACTAGGCATTTTTTGAGACCGGGAATTTCACAAGTTTTTAGAAGAAAAATCTATGATAACGCAATTTAAAATAAGTTTTATTTAAAATTTGATTTAATGTTAAGCTCAATTGTTAACTTTTTCAATTATGTAATCATTCAGTTTACAATGTATAATTCTAAAATCTTTTACTTTAAAAATGTTGTATTTCGGGTTTTCATTTTCAAGTGTATATGTTACTGTGCTTTAATACCTTCTTAGTTATAAATTGTCGCTTAAGCTTAAGTAGATTTCAATAGATTTAGTACATTTTTGTGGAACTAAGCTGTCATTTATATTTTCGGTTGGTTTCTTCAATTTCTGAGTTTATTAATCACTATTCCTTTTGTTTATAAATATATTTTTTTCTTTCATGTTATCAGTTTTTAAGGACCTTAGATTTAAGTAAATATGTATCATATAATTTCGGTTCCTTAGAGGGCTACTCAGCCCTAGGAACTTTTTATTAAATTACAAATTTTGAATTTAAATAATTTTAAAAAGCAGTTTTTAAGACTTAAAAGGGGATGATCAGAGTTGGGATTTTTTAAATCTCATACATGTCCTACTGAGAGTCTATTGGATGACTATTAATTTGCCGAAACATTATTTGCCAATGATGATCCGTTTATGACAAAATCGACGTAACAAAAAATTGTTTATAGATTGAAATATTTATTCATTAAATTCTCATGTAAAATTAGGCAAATATAACTTAAATTTTCAACTGTTGAAAACTCGAATTTTATTTTTCTTCCATTTTTAACTGTTGAAAATTCAGTAAAAAAGCAAAAATTTAATAAATATTCCAATATATAATACAAATTTGGAAAAAGTCGATTTTTTTTGTGAACGGGTAGCCATGTGTAAATAATATCTCAGCAAATTATTATTTATATCATTGGCTCTCAGATAGGAAATTTATGATTTTGAAAAAAAATCTCAACTCTGATCATCTCTTGTTAAACAGTCGAAAACTAATAGCATTTGAAATGAAAATTTTTTGATAAAAAACGTTTCAAGTTGATGAACTGTAAATATAAATTAATTGTTGATTTTTAAAATTAAACTTTGGTTCGATTACTAAAAATTAAACAATAATTGATTTTACATAACAGAGTTGGTTCAAAATTCTACAATTTACAGATTCTAACGTTAAATATTGAACTGTTTCAATTCGAGAACATTAGTAGTCAAACTGAAATTATTTCAAGCTAAAATATTTCAGTTTTAACCCATTCTACTTTAAATTTATTAATTAAAAAAATGATGATTTTTAAATATTTATAAATATTTGACTGTTCATTTAAAATGATAAACTGTTCAATTTAAAACTGAATTGTTTGAAATGTCCAATAATCGTTGAAATGTCCAAGTATTAATTTAAACTTTTAACATTACAATTTTCAGTGTTTCATTTTTAATTTATAAGTGAAAGTATATAATTTCGAAATATAAATAACAATTTAACAATTATGACTTCAAGAAGATTTACAATAAAAATAATTTGTCTTCTAATTTAAAAAGTGTGAATTAAAAAAAAAAACAGATTGCAATCATTGAAATTGTAATTTTTTAAATTAAAATTTCTTAAAATGATCGAATTTTGAACTTTCACAAATCGATTGATTCATTTTTTACATTAAAGGATTTAAAATGATAGCGTGGATTTATGTTTTTCAACTAGAAATATTTTAAAGAGTTCGATTTAGAAGAGTTTAAAGTTTAAACTTTGAGTTTTTGAAGTTTAATGGCATTTAATTTAAAATTCTTGGATTAACGAGTTAAAAAACATCCAATTTATGCCTATAAACTATTGAGCGTTTGAATTAAAAATTTCTCATTAAAAATTTTTTAAGCCTTTATTTTAAATGTTTAAAATTCAAAAGAGTTCCATTTTTAGTGTTTTAATTTGAAGTTCTGTTTTAATGACTGTAAATGAACATATTTTAGCCCAATAGTTCGCATTTTTTTTAGATTCAATGACCATAAACTATTTTTGCAACACGAGAAAACACGGAAAATGGTCAGGAATTTTTTTCATCGGTTAAAACGGCTACCCTGCGTTTTAAAATATAATAAATGTCCGAAATATATGAAGACATGAGAATTACAACTGGATAAAGAACAAAAATGAAATTTTAGAGGATAAACAAAAAAAAATTTCAGCGATAGGTTTTCAAATATAAAATGCTGATAAAATTATAGATGCAGGTGTTCCCCAAGAACTCTGAAGAGCTGAACAATTTACAAAATATTTTTTTTATACGTTGGAGGAGGCAAAGCAAAATGGTCTAGCGGAACCTATAAACAATTTTTTTTATTAAAATAAAATTTAGGGCAGTATTTTTTATTTATAAGAATATAAGAATGACAACGGGATAAAATCAAATTGTTTCTATACCGCATGGTTGGACATTTAGTCAAAATTAGAGAAGTATGGGGTAATTATTTATAAAGTTTCAGGGAGGTGAAAATATATTTTACAGAAAATTGTTGTGTTATAGAGCGGAAAAAACAAATGGTCCTTATCCAGTTATCATCCTTATAATTCAAAAATTTATTTCTTCGACTGAAAGTTAAAATAATATTTACTTTGGCTATGGCTACAGGTACCGAGATTTTAGTACGAATAACCGGATTTTTCCGGTACGAATAGCAAAACTGGGAAAAGGGACGCGTTGTGCTGAAATTTCGGTACAAATAGCCGGATTTTTAAGTACATATAGACACTGCCTTTGACATAATCCTAATATATGTCGATTATTAGTGTCTTAAATTACTTTTAATCGTTAAAAACAGAATTTCGTAAAATTAGTCCGTGTCAAGTTGTTATTCTCATTGCAAAAAACTCCATATTTTTAGGTTTACTGTTTATTTGAATTTCTAATTTTTATTGACAGAATTTCAAATTTTTTAATGATTTTATTTAGAAATTAGATAAAAAATAAAAATATATTTTGTAAAAGTCAACGTTTGTATTTTTTATTGACTTAAAAATATAATTCAACAATTATCAGTATAAGCATATACAGATATACGCTATTAAGGAAAGTTTTCTCGAAACAAAAAAAAAACGTTCTGAAAAATCTAATTTTTTATTTGATTAAAAATTAAAAATGGGCTTTTGAGCTATCCAATATCCACTTCTGAGAAAAGTGTTTAAAATTCAATTTTAACTATAAAAAAACACACACACAAAAGACACCTGTTAATGCTAGAAATATTTTAAATTATTTGCCCCCCCCCCTGAACTCTTTTTTGCACAGATAAAAAATATTTCGAAAAATCTACTTTGATACAAGTTACGATTAACTTTAAACACTGAAAAATCATGATGAAGAATTTTCTTTCGAATATCGTCTCCATAAAAAAAAATTGACCAGATTACAATATTTTTATAATATATGTACATGAAATATTTATATTGGCACGAAAAATAACAACGATAACATTTCTTGGAGGACATTCTCTTTGTCAGTGATTTTCTTTACAATTTCAAAGATTATCATCTTACACCACCTATTTAGCAATACAGGTATTCTATACATGTGTGCAAGTATGCGGCATATGCTTCCACACACATACGCGCACACAAAACTAAGTTCTTTATAGACTCTGTTGCCTATAGCTCCGGTGCACCTTTCTTTCGTCCTCATCTTCGCCGAGTGATTCGCTTTTTGACCAAGTGCTTCTTTAGTTTGAAATAGGCGTTATTCAATACCTATAGCTAGATTCTTTTTTACCAACAAAGAACTTCCGGAAAGTGTTATTTACACACATACGAGTACTCATGTATTGATGCTCCCAATCTTAAAAAAAGCCGAGTAAGGAACTTAAATTATGCCTATATTTTCACTTAAATTCCGCACCAAAATTATTGTCAATAATTAACTTTATTTCTCTAGAACGTATCTGATATCATTTTCTTAATTGAAGAGCCGGATTCTATAACCTCCTATAAATTTTTCTCGCTGAGCGGCGCGTTGGCTCCTGTGGCGAACTTTCGAACAAGTTTCGAATTTTAATTATAAAAGCACATATTCTTATAGTTAATGTAATTGCGCATCTCTCTTCTCTGAGCAAAGAAGTTGCAGCTTTTGCCGTTTTAGAAGTAAGCCCGAAACCCCCCGTCCTTTAGAAAACAAATCTTTTGTCTTTTTTTTTTACTTCAAATCGATGTAATTCAATCAATTCTTGGAACTCTTTTATAAAATGTACAGGAAATATTCTTTATGATGTTATACGACTGGTAGAGTAGTAGTAGTGTAGTGCTCTATTTGTTTGAGAATCATCCTGCTTCATACGAATAGGTTACATTCGAGGGGTTAATTACTTCTGCAATTTTATGCACTCATGCAATATGCATTCCTTTGCAATCACATGCAATCTTTTAAAATACTTTTTAATCCCACCTTACGAAAAAATATTATAGAAAATTCAGTATACGTCTATAACGGTTGTCTTATAGTGAATTTCTCGTAATTTTTTTGTGATTCTAGAAAAATCATTATAGAGTATCATTAGAAAATCAGTATAGAAATAAAATTGTTAAAATATTGAAAGAGTTGATGCAAAAAATAGAGAAAGTACACACGAATGATTTATTTATTTAACGTAGGATTTTGACAAATTTTAAGAAATTGCAAGGAATTCAAGAGAATTTTCGTGGATTTCAAGCGATTTCGACAGATTTCATACAAATTTCGTCGAATTTTCAAGACTTTCAAACATTTCAGGAGGTTTTAAGGGATTCGAAAGGATTGAAACAAATTTCGAGGGACTTCCACAAATATGAAGACTTTCAAGAGAATTTTATAATATTTTTACTAATTTTAAAAGATTTCATCGGTTTTCGAGAGATTAAAAATATTTCTACGAATGTCAAGGAATTTCGAAATATTTCAAGAGATTTTATAAGATTTGTACGTTTTTCAAAGATGTCAAGGGATTTCAAAGAATTTTGTAGGATTTTCAGAGATTTCAAGGGATACGTGATGAGAATGTGTTCGTTAAAGCGAAAGGAGCTTTAACAAAAGAGAATTCACAATCATCAAATTACAGTTTTCGATGCTTTGACCTTTAATTTTAAAAGGTCTGTGCACAACTGTGGGTGAAGTACAAAGACAGGCAAAGCGCGAGATCCAAAAGTAGCACGCCCTAGGCGCGCTCAAACTTACAAGCGAAGTGAGCCACGCTGATGGCGCGCGATAACAATGTGCCCGTTTATATTATATTTTTTGTAAATTTTTAAATAAATTTCGCCTTTTTCAAAGAAGACATCCTGTAAGTATTATGCGGACTAAACAATTGTTGTGGCCAGGAAAATTTCGTTTTCATAAAAACGAATTTTCACATTTTTTCTCGGAAACAACAAAAGGTACACAAAAATGTTAAAGTTAAAGTTTGCACGTATAGAAAATGAAAAAAACACGCATCTTGCTATTTTATGGTATCTTGTATCGTTCACGAGAAACATTCGAAAATTAACATTTTCGGAAAAAAAATCTCCCGGCCTCAAAAATGGTTTTGCATAGGATGTCTTTCTTATATGGATTAGCAGAAACTTTTTTTTTCATATTTAAAAATAAAATGGTTGGCTATTCCAGAAAATATCATTTTCATGTTTTCAAAATTCGAAGTGGAAAAATATAAATTATTTTCTGGAAAATCCCACTTTTTTTCTTATATTTTAATACAGTCTCTGCTTACATTAGGAAGTTATCCTATCTGAATTATGTAGGCTAAAGTCAAAACCACTTTTGAGGTCGTATTGCAAAAAAACGTTAAATTTTTATGTTTTTGAAAAATTGGAATATTTTTGTGAATAATTAAGAATCTTTTTAATTCTGGAACTTATTTTTAGGGAAAATATATACATAATATTCTTGTAAATTATTAGGATATTTTTAGATTTTTTTCCCTAGATTATGCCCTAGGATCAAACTTAATACAAAAAATAAAAAAATTTCAAATAATGATTGTACTAATCACACGAATAAGGATCTTGAAAAAAATGTTATAAGTATTTATTAACTAAGATTCTAAAAATATCTTAACAATTTAGAAAAATATTATGCCGATTTACCTTTAAAATGAGTGCAAGAAATTTGAAAAATGTTAATTATTTAAAGACTTATTCCATGTTTTGGAAACATCCAAATTTGATGTTTTTTTTATGATATGTCTTCCTTATAAGCCTAATTCGACAAAAATTGGAAAAAATGTAAGTGTGGGTTTTGTGTTAGAATCGATATTTTATATTTTAAAAAAAGTCCATTACGGCAACATAGAAGGGTTAATTACTCAAATTTCCAGTGTACACTAGACTGCAAGATTTCATGCGATTCCAAAAGATTGCATGAGAGAAACTACAATAGAAGGATTTATTTTAGACCACTCATAATCTCATATGAAATTACACAAGAATAGCGATTCAGCACAAATAAACTTTTCACCTGAAAAATCTCTGAATTTCATTTATATATTTAAAATCTCTTCAAATTTTATTAAAATTCATAGGAAAATTTTTAAAATCTCTTAAAATCAGTTGAAATCCATTGAAAGTTGCAAGATCCCTCAAAATATAAAAAATAATTAGTTGTTCTATAAATCTTAATGTTCTCTTATTGAATTGCTGAAATCCGTAGAAATCCTTTGAAATAAAAATTAATGTATTCCGTAAAGTATAAATCATTTGAAATCCCTTGAATATAAACTCAACTGTACTTATTCATTACAATTCTCTAGAAAAAATGTTCAACTCCCTAGAAATATTTGAAGTCACTTCAAATCCTTGGAGATTTAATTATATCCTTTACATCTGATGAAATTCCTTAAAATGTCTTCGGAGATCGTAAAAATCCATTAAAAAAAAGTATAAATAATTTAAAAGCCCTTCAATATCATTTGAATTAAACTTATTCATTATAATTTTCTTTCAAAAAACCCCCCCCGTTTAAATTCCTAGAAATATTTGAAATCCTTGGAGATTTAATAAAATCTTTAAATCTTGTGAAATTCCTTGAAATACCTCAAAATTTCTGGAAATCTTTGGAATAGCTAGAAATCCCTTGAAATTCCACTTGATTCAATTTACTTTCCATAGTTCACTAGAAATCTCTTGAAATATTTGGAAATTCTAAAAAATTCTTCGAAATGTCTTCAAATTCGGTATATCTCTTAAAACCCTTTAGAATCTCTTAAATTCCTTGAAATCTTCGAAAATCATAGAAATCTATTTAAAAAAGTGTAAGTCATCTAAAAGCCCTCAAATATAATTTGAATTAAATTTATTAATTAAAGTTCTTTCTTGAAAAACCATTTCAATCCCTCGAAATCTTTGAAATTTTTTGAGATTTCATAAAATCCTTAAATATTGTGAAATTCCTTGAAATACATTCAAATCCCTTGAAATTTCACTTTATTTAATTTATTTTCCAAAATTCAAGAGAAACCCTTGAAATGTTTGGAAATCCTACAAAATTTTCTAAAATTTCATGAAATCTTTCAACCAAAAAAAGTAAAAATCCTCTAAATTTCCTTGAAATGTTTTGAAATTCCTTGAAATCCGTGAAAATATTTTTAATCTCTTAAAAACCAATGAAATCATTTAAAATTAGTTGAAATATTTATAAATCTCATAAAATCCTTTTAAAAGCCTTAAAATCTGCGGAAGTTCTTCGAAATTTGTTAAAATGCTTTTGAATACCTAAAACCTCCTGACATGTTTTGAAATCTTTAAAATCCCCTTAAATTGTTATGAAATCTCTCGAAATCGCTTAAAATCCATGGCAATTTTCGGGAATTAGAATTAAATTAAACTTCTTCATCAAAATTATCTTCAAAAACCAGTTTAAATTCCTATCAATCTTTGAAATCCATTAATCTTGTGAAATTCCTTGAAATCTTTGAAATCGCTAGGAAACGCTTCAAATTTAATTTAATTCAATCTTCAAAGTTCAATAGAGATATCTTAAAATCTTGTAAATCCTAGAAAATGCTTGAAATCCCTTGAAATTTTTTCAATCTCTTAAAATCCTTTGAAATCCCATGAAAATCTCCGGAAATGATTGAAAATCTTTAAAATTATCTCAACTTCTTTGAAATATGTCTAAATTCCTTGAAATTCGTGGAAATATTTTTAAATCTCTTGAATACCAATACAATCTTTTTAAATCACTTAAGATATTTGGAAAGCCTTTAAAAGCCGTTTAGAAGCCTTAAGATCAGTGAAAGTCCCTTGAATTTTGTTGAAATCCTTTGGAATCCCTTAAAACCTCCTTCTATGTTTGTAAATATTCAAAATGGTGTCATCAACTCTTTTCAATATTTTATAACATTCTCAATTTCTATACTGATTCACTTATAATAATTTTCTTTAACGATTTTTTAAGAATCGCAAAAAAATTATAAGAAATTCATTATAGGAAAATCATAGACCTATACTGAATTTCCTATAACATTTTTTCGTAAGGGTATATATATTTCGTAAGACTATAAGGATTGCATGGGATTGCATAGGATTTCAAGGGATTGCAGAAAGAGTCTACACCCAGGTTGCGGGAGTAATTAACCCCTCGGGTAATGTTTAATTTTTCTCAAAACTTTTCTATAAAAAACAACATATTTCATCGTTGAGAGATTTTGCGATTTGAAGTGTAGAACCTGCCTGATCTGAAATGGATTCGATCAGTAAAAAAAAAATACTAGCAACTACAAAACTTGTTGCTGTTATACGGAAACTTTTACCAATTTGAAAGTAACCACAATTTGAAATAAAAATTACGTGCATTTCAAAATTTTGTAGTATAATGTAATTTATTGTATTTCATTGTAGAAATACATTCACACCAGGGTTTTTCAATAGAGTACTGTAATTGAACATACTGTGCGAAACTATCTCTATAAAACTGAATAAGTTAGATTTGACTAAGAATTGGTTAAATTTAACTAATTTTTCGTCTATTTGATGGCTCACTTGTTGCTTTAACAATTAGTACAAATTAACTTATTGCTATGGTGAAAAGTAACTGAAATTTTATTAATCAGCAATAGGAAAATTTACCAACAGTTTGTTGAAAGCAATTTAACTTACTTTCCAGTTAAATGCCATAATTTGAGAAATTGCTTGACACTTGACAGTGGCAGAGTATAAAAAGTAATGTCAGGTATAGAAAATCAATTTATGATATCTCAAAAGAGGGAAATCCCAATTTTATAAGTTCTATAATCTCTGCCTAGACGTGCAATATTGTTATATTGTTGTACCTTTGTCCCGACTTTATGAGGTTTTAAGCTTGGCTGCAGCTACACTTTCATGGCAGTCATAAAACTGTGAACCTGTCCACACCAATAAATCAATGCAACTTAAGATATTCGAATGCGCTACACTAAAATTATAATGGAATGTTATTCTACTTACCCGAAGTGAGAATAAATGAATATGCAAAAAAGTTAACATTTTTTATAATCTTCTGTGTCTGCACTCAGAAAACAAATTTTCTTTAAACAAAAAAAACTGTATTCTTGGATATACATGAAAATTTGCTTGATTCAAGTCAATTTTTGTTGATTTAACTGAATATTTGATTGACCCAACGAAATACCCCATCTACCAAAATATTTTGTTAAAACAAACAATACATTTTGGTTGGGCCAACCAAATATTTTGTTGTGTATACAATAATTAAATAATTCATTTTTATTGTGACAAGCAAGGCTCACAGATAAATGATTCCTTCTTCATCTTAGAAATTTCGATTGAAATAACTTTCATTTCACCGACATTTAAGTTACACAATAGAGTAATTTGTTACAATATTTATTTATATGAATTTTTCACTTTTGGTTGAAAATCGAAAATACTCAAAAGGTTTTAAGTGCCAGAAAGACCCTCCGCAGGTCTGGGTGTATATTTTATAATTTTTTTGATTGAAAATCTATACAATTTGATATCCTGTATGCTCTGGATTTTCATTTGCAAACCACAAAACGTAACCAGAGCAATTATACTTCTTTATTTGTCTCAGAAGTTTTACACGAATAGAAGAAACTTTCGAATAATAAGAAAATAATAAAAACTGAAACATTGTTCAAAATTTTAATATTATCTTCCCAGACGCCCATTTGAGATCTGGGCAAAGCTAATCCAGCTTAATTTTTTTCGCCTTTTGACCATTATTCAAAGGCTCTGAGATTACCCAGCCTCTGACAAACACAGGGATTTTTTTACATCTTCAGTTAAGCAGGATTTAAAACGCGCAAATTAAATCAATACTTTTTTTAAAACTTATTAATATTTTAGTAGAAACATATAATCTGCATCTGTGTACAGTTGTACATACTGGCCAAGTTTATAAGTCATGGAACTAAATGCTAATACATCTGCTGGGTAGCTATGACAACGCCATCAATTTTGAACTTTTGGGAAGAAATTCGCATATCAATTCAATATTAACAAAAAATCTTATTGTGAATAATTAATATTAGGCCACAGTATAATTATTTCTATTAAAATGAAATGATTAACACTGATCTTCTTCAATTAACTTTGCGCTGATAACTTGGAGATGCCTAAAGTTCGCGTGTCAAGTGGCGCTGTTGTCAAGGTCTTCATTCACCTTTTTTATAGAGAATTTTCGAAATAGGAAACCAAATATAAAATGGATAACTCCACCAAAAAAATTTCGAGCAAAATATCCGTGTTATTTTCTTTTCTTTTTGCATCTGTAACAAGTTGTGAAAGTTTTAAGAAATACAAATGTAAATACTAATGAATATGATGAATATAATATATCCAATGATCACCATTTTAAGCCTGTAACTTTTTAACCCAGAATTATTCATAAATGGAATCAAACAATTTAATATTAAAATGTCAAATTCATTTATTCATTTCAACAAGACAGTTCAATGTTTAACAAAACAGTTGATTTTTTTTTACAAAAATAGTTGAATTTTCCATAAAGCAGTTGAATTCACAATAAAAAAGGAATGATGTTTTTTTTTAACAAAATACTCGAATTTTCAACCAAAAAATTAAATTTCCGATAAAATAGGTGATTGCTTACCAAGTAGCTGAATTTTCAAACAAAAACAAAAAAACAACAAAAATCAGTCGAATTTTTGGCAGAAATATGAATTCTAAAAAAAATGTATTAGTTGATATTTCAACGAAAGGAATGAAATTTCTACCACAAGAGATGCATTTTACAACGAGAAAATTAATTCTCTGTCAAAAAGACGAATTCTGAACAAAATACTTGATTAAAAAAAAAAATTAATTTTCAACGTAAAAAATATAATGTTTCAAACAGAAAATTTAAATTTTTAAGAAAAAACAGAAAATATAAATTTTCAATAAAAAAAAAAATTTCAACAAAAAAATACGAATTTTCAATCGAAGAGATGAATTTTCAACTAAAATGATACGTTTTCCAACCAAAAAGTCGAATTTTCAAAAAATAAACATTTTTCAGACAAGAAAAAAAAAATGTTTCTTCAAATTGTAAAATTTTCAAGCCAAATGCGAATCTTTAAAACTGTGGAATTTGTAACACAAAAATATGAATTTTCGACAAAGAAGTTATCTTTCAACCAAACAGTTACACTTTTAACTAAAGAAGAGGACATTTCGAACCAAGAAGCTTAGTTTTATACGAAAAAAAAAACAAATATTCAGTTTAAGTAAATTAATTTTTAACCGAAAAGAAAAACAAATGTTTAACAAAATAGTTCAATTAGCAACTAAAGAGATGAACCTTTAATAAGAAAAAATAATTTCTAACAAAGTAGTTCAACGTTTATCAAAGTAGTCAAATTTTTAATGAAAAAAATATCAATTTCCAACATAAAATAAATTGTCAATTAAAAAAGTGAATTTTTTACCTCGTTTTCGGCTAAAAAAACATGAAAAAAATGAATTTTAAACGAATAATGAAATATTATATATATTAGCGAAAAAACAAGATTTTAGTTTTAAATAAAAAACAGTTGAATTCAATAAAAAAAAAAACTTTCATTCAACAACGGAGTTGAATTTTCAACCAAAGAAGATTAATTTACAACCAAACTGTTTTCAACAAAAAGAGGAAAAGTTACATTTTCAGTTCAAAAATTAATCTTAAACGAAAGGAAAAAACTAATTTTCAACAAAATAGTTGGATTTTCAACTGAGTAGATCAACTTTCAAGAAAAGAACCAGTTTAGCGTTACCCAAATAGTTAAATTTTTAATAAAAAAATATCAATTTTTAACAAAATAGTTCAACTTTCAACCAAAGAGATGAATTTTCAACAAAAATAATAAATCTTCAACAGAAAGAGTTAAATTTTTAGTTCGAAAAGCAATTAATTTTCCACGGAATTAAAAAACCGAAAATATGAATTTTCCACGAATAATGTAATAGATAGTAGATATTTCCACCAAAAAGAGTTTAATTTCTAACACAAAACAGTTTTTTTGTTTCAAAACTAAACTCTTTTTTGTGGAAATATCTACTATTACATTATTCGTTAAAAATTAATTTTCATTATTCATAATTTTAGATATAAATTCATCTCTTTTGTTGAAAGTGTAACTATTTTTTTTTTAATTGATATTTTTTCATTAAAAATTCAACTACCTGGAAATTTTTTTGGTTGAATGTTTATCTCCTTGGTTTGAACTACGATTAATTTGTTGAAACTTTGTTTTTCCTTTTGGTTTAAAATTAATTGTTTTTTTACTGAAAATGTAAGTTTTCCATTTTTGGTTGAAAGTTGATCTTTTTTAGTTCAAAATTCGTATTTTTGGTATGAAAACTAATTTTCTTGTATCAATTTTTTGTTTGGTTAAAAATGCAACTCTGTAGGTGGCAATGCCCTTTTTTGTGGAAAATTGAAACGTTTTACAGAGAATTCGTCTTTTGGCTTGAAAATTAATTATTTTAGTTGAAAACTTACATCTTTGTTTGGAAATTAGTTTTTTTTTTTAAATTATTTTTTGACTGAAAATTAAAATTTTCTATTTTTGGTTGAAGATATTGAATTCTCAACCAAAGAAGATTAATTTTTAACTATCAATTTGCATTTTTATATAAAAGGACGAAAATTCTCCTAAAAAAGATGAATTTTGGAACAACAAAAAAAAACAAATTTAAAATAATGGTTCCATTTTCAACCAAGAAAGATTTTAGTCGAATTTTCAACAAAATAGTATTAATTTTTAACAAAAAGGTAATTTTTTAACCAAAACAGTTGAATTTTTAACCCAAAAAGATGAATATTCAACAAAATCGTTGGATTCTCAATAAAAAAGGATGTTTTTTTTTTAAAGAAAAGTGTTGCAGTTTCAAACAAATAATAAAGTTTTGTCACTAAAAATATAATCGAGTCTGCAGAAAAAACGAAACAGAAATATAAATACAGAATAAGACAATTTCAAATTGAAAGTCAAAAGTTTCCAATGTATTATGGTAGACAAGTTATTTAAACTTTAAAGGGTCCCTTATAGAAATTCCCAGACTTTTGCAAGATTTTTTTTCAGAATCCCTGAATTTAGCCTGATTTTCAGGTTTTCCCGGACCCACAGCCACCCGGAGCAATGTAAACCAATTACAGGGTGATATTAGACACATTAGTGAAATGTTAAGTACTTTCCTTTATTAGATTGTATGTCAGCAGCCATTAGTAAATGTCGAGTTCCATATATGCAGACACCATTGTAATGACTGCTCTTTCCTTATGTACAGGGAGATCTTCGAAGTTGAATATTAAAAGAAAAGCACCCTATCCGAAGATAAACCAGGAACGATGGTTCAATATGAGAGTATTGTGAAAAAATGTAAGTGAGGTAAAGGGATTTGGGCCTGGGGAATTCCTTGTCTGCCGCCAGAAAGGTCAGGTAAAAACAAAGCAAAAACAAGGAATAACAGCCAGACTCCCTTCTGCCCCTTATAGGGGTAATGGCGCGCTTTGTCTTGGAGTCGAAGCTGCCGAAGGTTCCTCCCAGTCCACGTGGGTTACATTTACCATCTTAGCAGGTCATAAATAATAAATATTCTTCTTGAGTTCACTCCTTGCGTATTTTCACTTTTTGCTTCCTATCCATTTAGATTAGATGAGATAGATCAGGCTGATTAGAGTCCTTCAAAATCCACTTGTCTAGATCCAATCTGCAAATATCTATCTCCAAGTTTCCTACGTTTACTGCTATACCTAGCTCTATTATATTTGTATATTACGAAGACTTTCTACACCCCGAAACGATTATTAAGTTTACCTCGAGTTACATCAATGTTTATGGTGCTGGTTTTTCCCCCGAGACCCTTGACGCTCGATTTTACTGCCTACTGGGTGTGAAATGACCGCAGGTAGAATATCGTCTTGACTTGCTGATTGCTGATTTCCAAGTACAGGGGTTGAACCCAAATTTTCTCAAGAGTTATTGGACCAATTAAGTTGAGTTGATCTGTCATTGATGCAGCCGGGGCACGCGTCTCAATCGGAAATAAAAATTTTAATTTTTAGAAAATATTTTTAAAAAATATACTCAAAGTTAGTCAAATTGTGTAATAAAATAGTAGAATAGACAAGTATGTTCCCGAAAATTATTATTTTTTTGTTTGTTAACAAACTAAAAATAGTAAATTACCAGTGCAATCGACAAGAAAACCAACCTCACGACTACACTGTTTATTTAAAAACATACTTGTCTCATTTAAATGTTTTTTATGTAATACGGTTACATATATAGACTTTATTGAATTTATGTTTTAAGAAATTGATTGTTGGAAACATACTTCTTTTTAAGGCTTTTTGTGCAATTCTGTTACACAATTTGCGAGGGGTTAATTACTTCTGCAATCTGGTATGTAAACACTCTCTGTAATCTCATGCAAGCCAATGCAATCTTTCAAAATCTCTTGTAATCTCTTCTAATGGAAGTGTTATAGAAAATGCAGTGAAGGTCTGTAATATAATGGTCTTCCTATATTGAATTTCTTACAATTTTCTCGAGATTCTAGAAAAATAATAAGAAAATCAGTATAGAAATAGAAATGTTTAAGATATTCAAAAAAATGATGCAAAAAAATAGAAAGTACAAACGAATGATTTATTTATATTTCACGTAAGATTTCAACAAATGTTAAGGAATTTACAGGAATTCTAGAGAATTTCCACGGATTTTAAGTCATTTCATGAGATTTCATGAAAATGTCTTGGAATGTAAACATTTTCTTAACACGCCAGGTGATTTTGAAGGATTTGGACTACTTTCGAGGGTCTTTTACGGATTTTAAAGCTTTTAAACATTTTTTATGGAATTTTAAAACCTTCTAACTAATTTAAAAATATTTTTTAGATTTTCAAGTGATTTAAAAATATATCCATGGATTTCAAGGAATTTCGAAACATTGCAAAGGATTTTAGAGAATATTAAAGATTTCCGAACATTTCTAGGTATTTTAAGAAATTCCAAAGGATTAAAAGAGGTTTCAACAATTTCCGGAGATTTCAAAGAAATTTGCAGGAATTCCAAAGATTTCAAGATATTTTCAGTGAACTATGGAAATTAAATTAAATTAAATTTCAAGGGATTTCTAGCGATTCCAAAACTATCAAGAAATTTTCAGGAATTTCTAAGCATTCCAGAAAATGTCCAGGAAATCTAGAGAATTTCCATGAATTTTAAGCGATTTCTTCAAATTTCATAAAAATTTTACGGAATTTCAGATATTTCCGAGCATATTAGGCGCTATAAAGGGATTCCAAAGAATTTCGAATACTGTCGAGGGTCTTTCACGGATATTAAGGCTTTTAAAAGTATTTTTTGGGATTTACGAAAATTAAAGGGATTTCTAAGAATTTTGTAGGATTTCCAGAGATTTCAAGATATTTCTAGTAAACTATAGAAATTTAATTAAATTAAATTTCAAGGGATTTCCAGCGATTCCAAAACTTTCAAGAAATTTTCAGGAATTTCTAAGCATTCCAGGAAATTTCCAGAAATTCTAAAGAATTTCCATGAATTTTAAGCGATTTCTTCAAATTTTATAAAAATTTCACGGAATTTTAGAGATTTCCGAGCATATTAGGCGCTATAAAGGGATTCCAAAGAATTTCGAATACTGTCGAGGGTCTTTCACGGATTTTAAGGCTTTTAAAAGTATTTTTTGGGATTTACCAACATTTCAACTATTTTAAACAATTTTATTGGGTTTCAAGTAATTTAAAAATATATCTCCGGATTTCAAGGAATTCCGAAACATTGCAAGGGATTTTAGAGGTTTTTTTTAAAGATTTCCAAACATTTCAGGGTATTTTAAGAAATTTAAAGGATTAAAAGGGGTTTCGAAAATTAAAGGGATTTCTAAGAATTTTGTAGGATTTCCAGAGATTTCAAGATATTTCTAGTAAACTATGGAAATTTAATTAAATTAAATTTCAAGGGATTTCCAGCGATTCCAAAACTTTCAAGAAATTTTCAGGAATTTCTAAGCTATCTGCTTCGGAGAGACTCCTTTACTGATGTCACGTCCTGAATGCGGCTTTCAGGCACGCCCAGGTATGTATAGGTGACCGCGTGTGATTAGACTCAGTATAGTGGCGACCGTCGGAGACTCCCTCCACACCCGGAGGTTGAGGCATGCCTGACTCAGAGCCCGATGACAGCCAGTTGAGGCGGGCGCCCCTCAGAAGAACCGTAGGTGTGAGCACGCGACAGTGTACGTCGGACGACGCGTTGCGAACGCGGGCATCTCGGGCGGCCATTTTGAATTCTGGCAGGTCTATCGGGCAACCGGTCAGCCGTTCCTGTCCGGATTTCGACTACTTCAGAATGATTGCATTTATTGTAGAGTAAGTCTTATGTCAAAGTTTTGGTAAATAAATATCAATGTGTGAAATTTAAAAGAAACGTGCATTGGTCACCTTCACTCTCAAATGAAAATTCTGTCTCGCTGATATGATCCCACCCCTCGTCCTGTCTTGTGTTATTGGAAGCGAGAGCTAGTCGACCTGTCAAGTACGACAGGGCCGGTACCAGCAGGGCTCGGATAGGGAAACCTATCTAGCGTCCGAATAAAAAAATAAAAACGGGCTTTGTGGGTTGTTCGTCGGTCAAGAGGGGCCACGCACGGACTCGGTTTACTCCGGTATTGTTTCGCAGTTGACAGGTAAGTGTCAGCCATTTTGCGTAACCTGAATTTACATCCCCGGCCAGATCGCGATTAACAGTATGAACGCCGTGATCGATAACATTGAGGGAACTTAACGAAAGTTGACAGATTCCTGGAAATTTAAGAAAGCTACATAGATATCCGAAATTTTTCGATGACTTGAAAGAAATTACGTGTGTTTCCGAAATTCTTCGGTAAGTCAAGGAACTTACGAGCGTTTTCGAAGCTTTTCAATGATTTTGCAGAATTTGAGGGAATTTTCGGAATTTTTTGGTACTGTAAAGAAAGTACTAGTATTTCCGGAATTTTTCAATAACTTAAAGGAAGTTGTGAGTGTTTCCGAAATTTTTTTTTTAATTTTAGAGGGAACATACCTGAAATTTGAGAACATTTTTCGGAAAAATAAAGAAATTGCGTACGTTCGCACGATTTCACCAAGGTTAAAGAAGGGTCCGTTGTTTCATTTTTTCAGGTGTTTTGATAGCATCCTCAGCAATGAGTGGATTTCTCCGGATACTTCAAGAATGGCTTCGGAATTTGAGAATTTTTAGGAAACCTTCGGTGGCCCGTAGAAATTTCGGGAATTTTAAGAAAGTCTTCACTCGTTTCGAATTTTTTCGGTATATACATTTTTTCAGTAATTGACCGTGACATCTGGGCGCAAAGAGGCACAATTACCAGAGTGGGCAAACGACCTCACAGTGGAGCCCCTACGGGCAATCCTAAGAGGGTTGCCATTAAACACGAGCAGGGTGGATGAGGTGCTGCGGGAGCGAATAAGGCGGTACTTCGCGCGTCAAGGGGGTAATTAGGCTGTACCCTGGTACCTAGAGGACGACGACCCAAGGAGTTAGTACCACGGAAGGTGGAGACCGGCGCGTATATAACGTGTCCCCCAGAGGGTACAAAACACTGAATCGGGTTTCGCCAACCGTTCACGATGTTAGAAACGACCCCCCATTGGCACCGACATTGGCCAGGGGTGGCGGGATACAAGGCCTTGAGAGGTGCGCTATCACCAACCTGCACTCCACCTCCCAGCACAGATATGTGGAGGGGGCATAATAGGTTAGAGACACGCGCCTTTGGAATTACTGGTAAACTCGGAATCGGGAAGTCCCGCTTAAGATCGAGACACAACCTAACGAAACCGAAGACTGGTACCCAAAGCAATACCCGGAGCCCCACCCGCGAGAATTCGCCCCAATTTACCACTGCGAATATAGGCTATGGGAATGTGAGCAGCCCCGAACAGACCGGACCACACATCACTACCCTGCTTTGAGCCTCTTCCCCCATACGAACCCTATCATAGAAAGGGAGGAAGATGTCGAACAAGAGCGGTTGGGGGCCAATCGGAAAATTACGATAGGTGCGGACCACAAAATCTTTCGGAGCTGAGAGAGGCCAAGTATAGGCTGTACACCACAGGGTATGGAGGGCATGAGCCCGCAAATCGATACCAAAGCGCAAATTTTAGTCATACCCAGGACACTAGAAATCAATACGTCCCGACGACCGGAGAGGGACAAGATGGACCGTTTCGGGAGCCATGGCGGCAGAATCGAGAGTAGAGTCACGCCCGCAAAAAAGGTACTTCCACGGTTGGGAGAAAAGACCCGCATACGAGGTCTACGCACCGACAAACTCGCTTGGGCCAAGAACTCCGCTTGAATTTCAACCGGAAGACACCACGAGCCACAGGTAAGCTCCACGATGGGGGCAAGGCCCCGTGCGACCCCTCAGGAAACCAAGAGACGTGACAAGGATCGTGAGAGGGTCAAAAGACAGTTCCAACGGACAAAAGGGATCAAGTGTGGACAACTTCTTATGAAGGGTCGAAGAGGGCAGAGCCGCCTCTTTCCTCATGGACGAGGATTTGTTAGTTGCGATGCCCTTCCTTTCAAAGGATATTGCGTGGCACTGGTTCCGTCAGAACAGATTACGATGGAAAACATGATACCAGTGCAAGCCGAATTTCTAAGCCCGCTTTGGGAATGCTTTCTACGAGGAAAAGTTAGAAGAGCAGATCCTCTCGCGTAGGAAAGGCCAAAAGGAATCGGTGGCGGACTACCAGACATGCATGTATGGGCTTTACCAGCTATCGACTAGGCCAATGGATCTCGAAGTCCAAGTGAAGAGAGTATACGCGAACATCAGATCCGACTTTAGGAGGGCCATGAGGCCCGCGAGTGAGCACAAGTCCGAGGGATCCAGTAGACGTGACGGTAGAGGCCCCCGGGACCGAAAATAGTCAGCCATATCGTCTGACGGTAAGTTGGCACAGTCTCCAAAGATGGACCCCTGGTCATCCACCTCCAGAAAACGGGGATATGATACGGAGGTAGAATGTTAGATCTTTCGACAAAAGGTTCACTTCCAAATTGGCTGCACGAATAACCGAAGGCGTAATTACTGACATAACCGGCAGTAGTGGGAATAGATCAAGAGGCGAATCCGGCTTCCATAGGTACTCCATCGCGCTCGGCAGACAAGATCCCGGTAATAAGTACCGGAGAAACGGAAGACACCATCGTT
The DNA here is from genome assembly GCA_011634705.1 of Andricus grossulariae. Taxonomy (NCBI): domain Eukaryota; kingdom Metazoa; phylum Arthropoda; class Insecta; order Hymenoptera; family Cynipidae; genus Andricus; species Andricus grossulariae. The sequence continues at coordinate 58,391,996 of JAABKJ010007545.1, read as the reverse complement.
CTTAGTACAAGAACGAGGGTGCGTGAAAAACAGAACCCCTGGCAAGAGAATCAGGTGATACTGGCCCTGCTGAAGGCGAACGAGCCATCAGCGATATCACCGTACGAAGGCCCTTTGTCACCGCTACGATTAGAACTAAAGGAGCCTTCGAGGAAGGAAAAGGGCTTATATAAGGAGTCTTCACGACTGCCCGAATTGGTTACACCCATAAAGTCTTTGCTGTAATCGATGGCGGTGCATCCCAAACAGTCATGGGAGATATTGACTTGCTTATGACTGACGACGGTACGGTCAGTCAGGTCCAGGCCGCGTGTTATCTTCCCACTGAAATCGATCGTGTTTTGCGAATGATGAAGATCCATATTGTCCCAAGTATCGGCGAACAAGTATTCTTGGGTGTGGACTTCATCCATACATTCGGAATCGTACACGATGGGAGCAAACGAACCTTTTACATGGCGGACTACCCAGGAATGGTCAACCATTATATCGAGCAGGTTACCGAGCTGAAAGTGAAAAGGAGGGAGAAAAATCTGAGAACATTAGACCAGCGTTGCGGCCTCAGAGAAATAACAGCTGAGGAGCGACAAGAACTGGACACGATAGTTGCTGGGATTATTAAACTACCTCCTGAGGTACTTCCAGCAACCGATCGCATGACTCATAGACGTCGGGGGACACCCACTGACAAAACAAAGGTAATATCGAGTGTCCACATATAGATTTTTCGTGGACTACCGTATGCTCAACAAAGGGGCCAAAAAGGATGCGTACCCTTTGCCAAAAATGGACATGATCCTTGAGCAACTTCAAACAGCGAAGTACATAGCGACCTTGGATCTAAAGTATGGCATTTTCAGTTGACAAGGTTGCCCTTTAAAATGTCAGGAGCCCCTGCGACATTCCAGCGACTGGTAGACTCCCTGATAGGGCTGGACATGGAGCCTAACGTCTATGCGTATCTTTACGATATAGTCATTGTAAATGAGACGTTTGTGAGCCACCCTACCCAGTCCTAAGGATAATAAAGCAACCGAGACAGTTTTTGGGAACGGCGTCGTGGTACTGTCGTTTTATACCCGATTTTGCGACAGACGCGAAAGCAGTGCATAAATTGCTTAGAACGAACGTCCCATGGGAGTGGGGAGCCGAACAGGAAAGCGCGTTCGCTAGGCTCAAGGAGGAAATGGCGACAGCACCGATTTTGACATACCCCGACCTGGAGAGGTTCAGTTTACGGTAATCTCCGACCACAGTTCATTGAGATGGTTATATAATCATCACAATCCAACTGGTCGATTAGCGCGATGGGCACTTGACCTCCTCGAATACGATTTTTAGGTCGTACACCGGAAAGAAGCGTTGCACAATGTGCCTGACGCCCTTTCTCGGATGTATGAGGAGGAAGTAGCGATTCCCATAGCTGCCATGGAGCTGGTGGAGAACGAATGGTATCGTAGACGACTGCGCGAGGTGGGCGAAGCCCCAAGAAAATTCCATGAATGAAAAGTCGGTGACGAAATGCTATACCGGCACCACTCGAATCCGCTGATAGAGCCGGTAATCAAAGAACTGGAAGCGTGGAAGTTGGTAGTACCGACCGAAAGAAGACAAGAAGTCTTCGACGAGGTGCACAATGATACACAAGCCGCTCACCTGGGAATTTACAAGACAAACCAGAGAGCATCGGTTCAGTATTACAAGCCGGGCATGTATCGTGACATTTCACTGTGGTACGTTCATGCGACAGCCGTCAGCGAATCAAGGCTGATCGGAAACATGCAGGGGGCCTGATGAGCCGCAGGGTAGTGCACTAGCCTTAAACCGTAGTGGCCACTGGCGTGATGGGTCCTTGGCCAAAAAAAGCACTGGAATTCGAATGTCTGGTGGTGTTCGAAGACCGATTAAATGGGTGGAATTGTCGTTCATGAGAAGAGCTAATGCCCAGACAATCATCAAAGCTTTTGAGGAACATATTCTGAACCGATGAGGGGCACCGGAGGTGCTCGTTTTGTACAACGACACAGAATACGTCAACCAAGCGTTTGGAGGGTTGACAGAGACTTATGGAATCAGACATTCCTTCACTCCAGTACATCACCCACAGGCGGACCCTGTGGAGCAAGTGAATCGAGTCCTTAAAACAATGATCTCAGCATATCTAGCTCAGGACCATTGGCAGTGTAAGGTGTTCCTTAAGGATTTTAGGTTCGCCTACAACACGGCCGTGCATAGTACCACAGCGATCAGTCCGGCTTACTTGAATCTAGGTAGGAACTAAAACCATATAATAACCTGCGCCAAAGGGTGGAAGAGCCATCAGAATTTCCCTCAACAGAGCACGACGAGTGCAGGCAAAGAATGGTTAAGCTGAAGGAGCTCCAGAACCTAGTCTCCTTACGCCATGAAAATGCGTTCGATCGCCAGAAGGTAAGCTACGATAGAAGGCGACAACACACAGTGTTTCAAAAGCGGGACAGGATCCTGCGCACAGCCCAGGTAACATCCTCAGCCCAAAAAGTAAGAAGGAGAGGATTTGGGGGTAGCAAGCAGAAGCCATACGTCGTAGTCTGCGTTCTAGGACTGTCAGTATATGAGTTGGGGACGGAAGACGGATAATTGGTAGAAAAAGTCACAGTAAAACTGCTAGTCCCCTACCACAATGAGGGACCACCTAGAGAGGGGGGAGTAGTGGAATAATAAATAGGCAACCGCTTCCTAATAGTTTCCCTAAACCCTTGCGTGCCCGGGGTGGTATAGAAATAAGCTTTGTAAGTATGAATCTTCGGGCGACAACAGTCCAGCCGGGAGGCAATAGCTGCTGGGATTGGGGAAGCTAGAAGCGACCGCGAGCAGGCCGACAGAAAACGCAGGGACGAGGCCAACAAGAAAGTCCGCGTAGAGGCCGAACGACGAAAGGGTGAAGACAAAGAGCGGCAGTGCCTGGAAGGATTCTGGCGTAGCCGTCTGCAGGGAACCGTGGGCAAGACACCCGTAAGGACCAGGGACATGGGGTCGTCTCCGACTTGTCCATTCACAATAATCCATGATCTGGAACGTACAGAGAGGAAGCGTCTGCAACAAGTGCGGAGGTCGGGGACCCCGCGGGAGGTGTGTCCTACTCCAGGACACTTCTGCTAGGAACCCGAAGAGGCTTCTTTCCTAGTGTGAGTTCCCGCCAGGAGCCCTTCTTAGGGTTTTGCGGTGGTCCCAACGGAATGGATCAACACGCCTTCCTTTTCTCATTTTAGTTTTTGTAACCTTTTTTTTCTTTATTTTTAATATTATTTTTTAAACTAGTTTTCATTTTTTCTCTTATCGTCAAAATGTGGCACTTAGTTTTTTTTGCCCTACCACTTCCTTGAATATTCAGTAATGTAGAGAGGAAAGCAAGTGTGTGAGAAGTAGGATCCACGCATAAACTAATAATGCCAAAACTGTTTTCCCTTATTTTTTGACAGGTATAATAAGTTTTTAGGGAAATTGCCATTCAGTTTTTACTTCAGTTGGACACAACAGGGAGAATATAGGGTAATCGAACATAAGATACAGCTTCAGAGTAGGGTGATGCCAGAATGGGCTAGATAGCTTTCCCCTGGACAGGAGCCTTGAGAAACCATACGATCCAGGGTGCTGGGCAGGTTCCTGTGTGCAATAAACTAGAGCCATGCGAATCTGAGAAATCCTGGTAGAAGACCTGCAGTAGACCAGCAACAATTTCGTTTTTTTTTTGCTTTTCCCGGTAACGTTATTGCTAAGGTCTCCTTTGAAAGGAATCACACTGGAGTGCGGGCTGAGAGGATTGATGGAGGGGAGGTAGGGCCACGTCGCCAGTAATTGAGGCTGGTAGGCTTCAACTAGGCCCAGGGTAGTAGTAACAAAGTTTCTTAAACCTCGGAAAGATGTAAAGCAGCGACTCTCGGCAAGCCAGAGGAACAAACTGACAGCTCGAAAACATAGAGCAGATGACGCGAACAGTCGAAACCCTAACAGCCACCAAAGAAACGGAACGAGAGGATGGAACTTTACCGACATCGCGCAGCAGTCCCACGCCAGTCACGGGAGGCAGTACTGGCCGACCACCACCGCAACCAAGCGGCCATGCTTCACCGACCAAGTGGGTGGTGCCACAGCCAGCGGCCATGTTCGACCTTCGATGCAATGCCACAGCGCCACTACAAGCGGCCACGCTTCGCTGACCAAGTGGGGAGTATCACAGCTAGCGGCCATGGTCGACTGTCGACACAATGCCACAGCGCCACTACCAGCGGCGAGTAGTGGTAATGAGTCGACCGCTGAGTCAGACCAAACCAACTCTGTAACACCACATCGTTAAGCTCCACTAACAGCGTCGAAGGCAGCACGCAGCAGACTCGACCAGCCCTGTATCATGGTGTGACTGGACGACTATGCACTGGCAAAGGCCAGTAAACGACCATGGTTGAGAAAGCGCTTGGGGACCAATGAGAGGACAATTAGTCTAGTAAACAGACCCAATGAGCAAGCAGCAGAAGTACGAAGACACTCATTGGCTGAGACTTCAAGGTAGGTAGTTCACCTTCTAACTTCAGTGCTCGCAGTCTTGGCACTCGACTCCCAGGCGGTGAGACAATTGAGACCGCTTGTGATTAGATCAAACGAGACTCCCTCGACACCTAAAGGTTTAGGTACGCCCGAGTCAAAGCCTGATGTCAGCCAGTTGAGGCGGGCGTCCCTCAGAATGACCGTAGGTGTGAGCACGCGACATTGTACGTCGGACGACGTGGTGCGAACGCCGGGCGTCTCGGGCGGCCATTTTGAATTGTGGCGGATCTCTATGGCAACCGGTCTGGCGTTTCTGTCTGGGTTTCGACTCTTTTAAAATTATTCCTTTTATTGTAGAGTAAGTTAAATGTCAAAGTTTGGGTAAATAAATATTATTATGTGAAATTTAAAAAAAACGCACATTGGTAAGCGCTATTCTCAAAAGAAAATTCTCTCTCGCTCATGTGATCCCATCCCTCTTCCTGTCTTGTGGTTTACTCCGATATTGTGTCGCAGTTCACAGGTAAGTGGCAGCCATTTTGTGAACCCTGGTTTTTCATCCTGGGCCATCCCCGGCCAGGTCGTGGTTAATAGTGCGAACACTGTAAAGCTGGAAAACCTCGTTATAATATACAGTCAGTTAATTTCAAGTTTTCAAGTTTTAGTTTCTCAGCAGTTGACCCTAGACCTCTTGACGAAGCCTAGTATGTCGACTACTTATCGTGTTGAAATTTCCTCTGGTCCTATAAAATGGGCCCCGAGGGTCTGTTGCCTGAGCCCAGGTAATGGTCTTTTCAGGATTTACCGAGAGCCCTGAGCTATCGCACCGGAGCACTACAATGCGCAGCGCCGACCTCATCAGACCCATCACCGTCTCTAGATGAGCTTCCTGGCTAGGTATACAAAGTCATCTGAATATCTCTGAGTTTAATTCCTCTCTTTATTTAGCCTTTAAAGGAGGCCGTCTACAACAATTTACCACAGGAAGGGTGACAGGACACTCCCTGTGAGCATTACCGCACAGCCATTCCCCTTACTAGACCCTTACCCTATCTGGTTTCGAGTCTTCTCCGACGTAGCATGCTTCCTAACTAACGTAAGAGCTGGCCCGGCACGCCACATCTCAGAGCCTCTCTAAAGATGACTTCTGGAGCAGTATTGCTGAAAGCATCCTCTATATCCAAGAAAACGCCCACGTCATACCCCTTTTGTTCCGATTGCTGCTCCAATTTTGCCACAACAGCATGAAGCGTAGTTTCTACCGAGCAGCCTGCCTGAAAAGCCTGCTGCCCTATATGCAGCGGGGAGGCCAAGAACACCTCATCTCTGATGTATCTCTCGACCAGCCTCTCCAACGTCTTCGAGATAAAAGACGTTAGGCTGATTGGTCGGAAATCTTTTCCAGCAGTGTAATTCTCCCTGCCATGTTTGGGTATGAAGGCCACTTTGCCATCCTTCCATGCTGATGGCATGTGTCTAAGGGCTATGCTTGCCCTAAATCATTTCGTCAGAGGAGGGACGACCAAATCCATGCCCTATGTAGGTTCGGTAATCAAGAGCTGCAAGGGCAGCTGCAAGGGCAGAGATGGGTTCTGAAAGTTTAGGCGCCCCAGAACGACCGCCGGACTCTCGGGGGTGCTGGGAATCAGTACGGTCACTATAATATTTCATTCTGTATGGCTAGCATTCAAAATGAAAGATTAAAACAGTTTCAATTTGGCCATTCCAAGTTAAATCATTGAATGATTCCAAGTTTAAATTAAAAATCAATAGTCTTTACTTCAATAAGTTTCATTATAGTAGGATCTTTAATTTTAATTTTCAGTCCCAGTAATCATGAGACACAAAATGCTTGATTCGAAATATATCAAAGTAAACACTATTACAAAGTGAAAGACTTAATAACTACACAATTATTAACTGATTGTTCTTTAAATTGTATAATATGATATCAGAAGTCTTCAGACTGATCTACATGATAATTCGAAAATATTAAAATGTAAAAGTTTGAAATTTAATACTCCAAAAATTTAAGAAGTTCAAGAAAGTATAGATAAAAATGCAAGCATTTCAGAAACCAACACTCATAATTGCATGATTTTAAAGAAAATTTATAGAATTTTACATTTGAAATCAAAGTTTGCAAAAATTCAAAACTTCTACAACTACACATGGATTTTTCAGTTCTTAAATTGAATATTATGTGTCTAAAAATAAAAAACTTTAAAATTAAAATTGTGCAACTGTATACATAATTGCATGTGATATCAAATGAAATTTGAAGTAATTAGATAGGTTCGTTTACCAAAAAAATTCAAAATCCCGGTCAAAAATCAAACTAGCTGATATTTTTCACTTCTTCGTGATCTTAAAAAGGTTTGCCTTTATTTACAGAATATTTTTGTTTCCTGTTTCAACGGTAAATTTAAATAAGGAAATGTAACAACTTGAGTGTCGTGGTCAATAAGGGGTGGAAATATAGCAATTGAGGAAACAGTCTATTATAGCAAAGAATATTATGTGTGGCTAATAATTATTTATTATTGAAGTTCGACTGACATCAGAATGCTGGACATTACTCTTCTCCGATTCCGGCATACTGATTTTCTAATCCGATTTCTTTTATCAACGTATTCTTTCTTTGGGAGCAACTAAATACGATAAGAGGCATACATGTGTTATGATTGTTCCGTCTGAGTACATACAAAATTGAGATCATTGATTAGTCATGAATATATTAAATACTATCATATATGATTTAAAACAACAAATTAATTTTACTGTCATTTTTTGCCGTCTTCAGCAAATTCAGCAAATGTTTTACCCCAAGATCTTTTTCTTCATTCTTCTCATCAAGTGAACATAATTTTCTAAAGCCGTCATAAAATCAAGCCACTTTTCAATAGCTTCATACTGGATGTGTTCTTCACTGCACTGTAAGAAATAAAAAAATTGTACCAGTTAGAATGGTAAAATTACCAACAAAAAATTGGTTCAATTTTACTACTCTGATTATGGGGTGAATACCACTTGCATGTTAGAAGTTTCAACCAATCTTATAACTTCACCACTTTTAGACTGACACTATAGCAAGGGTTTGTAGAAGTACAGTTTTTGCTAGTAAATCTGTGACTTTCCGAGTAGGTAATAAATGGACCTACTTTCAGAGTGTTGAATTTTTTGACGCTCGTAAAAGTACAGCAACTGTTAAAAATTCCTTTTTTCAACGTAATCTCACGTCTTCAAATTTGATAATTGATAACGCTGCGTACTTGCACAGCTCTTAACGTAGTATAAGTACAAGTAATTGTAAACAAATTTACAAAATCTTCTTCAATTAACATATAAGCTTTCGGATGGCTTCTGTTTTCGGTACCGAATGGTAAAGTACGCGTTTTTGCTTTGAGCTATCTTTTGTGGTTTTGGCGACGGGCGTGAATGTGTGATTGAGATGAAAAGTGGTGAGGGAGGTGAGCGTAAAGAAGGGGGTGTGTGGTAGTGTGGGGGAGCTGGTTTGTAAGGTTAATCGGGTTAAGAGGAAAATTGCAAGTGCTAATTTGGAGGTTAGTTGCCGCAAACAGAAAAGTGAGAGGGAAAACAGAGGACAGCAGATCGGTAAGGTAGGCCAGCATGTTTGTAATGAGGTGTCCAGTGGGGTCCAACAGAGGGCAGCAGCAGGTAGACAACAACCCCGCTGCTGATGATCTCACGGAGGTCGGCGAAGCAGGGAGGGGTAAGGGTGATGCCGGAGATAGTAACAATGAAGGCGAGGTGCAGTTTACTACTCCAGGGAACTTGAAGTGGAAAGAGAAGGAAGGGGGACTAGCTAATAGAAGGGCACGAGGTAGGCCGCCAAATCGAGAACTGCCTAATAGATCCAGATCTAGCAGCTTAGGATCCAGACAACTTTTTGACAAATAGAGGCAGGAGGGAGGGTTTACGGATAAGAGCGATGCAGGGCACAAGACGGAAGAGAATAAAAGATTAAGGGAAGAAGAGGGGAATGAGCAGGGCGTTGAGAAGTTGCGAAAACAGTTTAGGAAAAAGTCTCCACCGAAGAGAAATAAGGTAAAAGGGAATATCGATCTAGAGAGTTCGGAAAATGGAGGTCATAAGTGAGAAAGAGCGAAAATCGGATATGAAGACGTTGGAAGAAAGAGTGAGAAAGCTAGAATTTGAGTATAAAAATATAAAAAAGGGGATATAGAGGTAAGAGAAGGATAGAGAATAAAAGAAGTGAATGAGAACGTTATCCTGAAAAATTTGAGAATGAAAACAAGATTGAGAGAGTTAGAAAGGAAAATGCAAGTAGGAGAGAAGACGAAACGAAATAGAAATATAGTGATGAGAAGAATGAAAGTGGATAGTGAATCAGGAAGAAAATAAGTGGAAAAGTTGATGGGGGAAATTGGGCTAGAGTGCACGTGGAAGAGGTCCATGACGACAAGAAGAAGAAGCAGTGACTAGGGATTGGAGGAAGGAGGTTATAGAAACAGTGAAGATTCAAAGGAAAGGAGAAGGCGGAGCGACCAGTTTCCACAAAAGTGGGGAGTGGACGTCAGGACGAAAGGAGGGAGAAAGATAGGAAGAAAGAAGTAAGAGTAGCGTTTTGAAACATATCAAGACTAATGAATGAAGATAAAGGGTTCTGGGACGAAGTGAAGGAATGGGATGTGGTGATGTTGAGTGAAACCTAGGTAGATTGGAAGGATTGAAGGAGGGTGAGGAAGGTGAGGTGGAAGTTACCCAAGGTAGATATGGGGCAGATGCAAGAGGTAAAGAAAGAGAAAGTAAAAAGAAATAGAATCAGAACACTATCCGAGCATTGCAACGCTGAAATGCGGGAATTGGAGAAGAGAGGGAAGGAAGAAAGATGGAGCGACAGGAAAGAAAGCAATCAATGGCAAATAAGGAGTTGGTAAGCTAAGAGAATATACGGAAAGAATGGAAGAAGAGAATGTTCTGATTGGAGATGTGGCAGGCGTGGATGAGATGTTGTGTAAGATGATTGGAAGGGTAGAAAATATAGTGTTAGAAATTAGGCCAAGTGAGGAAAAAAGAAGGGACAAGAGAGGATGGTGGGATGTGAACTGTGTAGAGAGTAAAGAGCGCATGAAGTTTTTGTTAAAGAGTTGGAGGGGAGGAGAGATGTACAGACAAGTGTATGTTGAAAGAAAAAGGGAACACGAGAAATTACTGGATGTAAAACGACAAGAGGAGAAGGTGAGGTACATCGAGGAGGTAGAGAAAACAATAAAGGAAGGAAGATAATGGAAGGTGATCAATAGCGACAGGAGTGGATGCAAAGGAATCAATTAAGAGATAAGTATGGATGAATGAACGTTATATTTCAAGAAATAGCTGGGTGGGGTGGATAGCAATGTGAGGGGGGAAGTTAGAAAGATCAAGGAGGGAGAAATGAAAGGTGGCAATGAGGTGATCAGAGAGGAGGTGAATCAAGCAATTGAGAAGTTGAAAATAAACAAGGCGGCAGGAGAGGATGGGATGGAGAATGAAGCGTTGAAATTTGGCGGAAGAAGGGTTAAATAAGAGATTTGGGAAGTATGTTATAGAGTATGGAGAGGGGAAGGATGACTGAAGGACTGGAGAGCAGGTTTGGTAGTTCCTTCATTAAAGAAAGGAGGGGGTAGAAAAGTGGAAGATTATAGAGGAACCACTCTCATACCAGTACCGTATAAAATGTACGCAAAGGTGTTCAGGAAGATAGTAGAAGAAGAGGTAAAAGGAAAGAAAAGAGGTAGGGATTGGGTAAGAGAAAGGAATAGGGATAGAATAAAGGAAAGGGAAGGAGAGGAAAAGAAAGGAAATAAAACGGATAGGGATGGGATAAGGGAAAGGAATAGGAATGAGATAAGAGAAAGGAAAAGGAATAGGGATGGGGTAAGGGAAAGGAATAAAGGAAAGGAAAGGAAAGGTAGAGGGATGGGATAAGGAAAAGGAAATTATTTGTGGAATTGTTTATTTATTTATTCATTCACTTGTTTATTTATTTACTCCTTGTTTTTTTGTTAATTTGTTTATTGATTCATTTACTCGTTGATTGATTTGTTAATTTATTTATTTATTCAATTTGTATAGTGATAAGGTAGATGTAAGAAAGAAAATGAAATAGTACTGTGTATAGTTATGTGAGTATGTATGTTGGTGAAATGATCTCATATGCACAGAACAAATTTGTAGTGCGTCCATTATTTTCTGTTTGTTAAAGCCTGAGGAGGGTCCCAATCCAGGGCCGAAAAGTTGCAAAATAAATAACATAATATTCTACCTTTTGGAATAAGGAAAGGAATTGTTATTATTTGTTTTTCTTACATCCATGACCGAATGAAGGCCTCTAATTTTGAACACTCTTTAAACTGGGAAATCCAATCAAACGTTCGCCAATCAGAAGAAAGAAGAAACAGGGACAGAAAAATTCATGATAAGGCAGAGGAAAAGGGTCTGAAATTTCAAAGATGAAATTAAGAGTGGTAATGGTAGCAAAGTTGCACAAGAATGCCTGCAAGAAATACTAAATAGTGAGAGTAGAGGTAACACGGGACACTTAAGATAGGCGAAGGAAGGATGACAAGTTAGAACGAAATGGAGAATGTGTGACGAGGGGAGGGAGTGGCAAGTTGTAGAGGAAGAAATAAGTAAGAAGCACGAAGAGAAGAGATGGGAGAAGAATATGGAGCCAAAATATTATAAATTGTATATATTCGTCAAGATAGAAGGGGTCCCAGAATACCTAGGGAAATTGAGAAAGGAATGCCAGTGGTACAGGATGATACGTTCTAGAATGGGCGAAGGCATGAAGAAGGATGATGAGCTTACAAAATGTTAGGGAGGAGAGAATGCGTGAGGGAAGAGAATACCAAAGTTGAAATGTACATGTATAAGAAAAATTGCTGTTGCGTGACTTGGAAAGGCTTGCAGAGTAATGGTAAGAGGAAATGAAAGCCCTGGAAGCGCTCGCGCACTTGCTATAGATAATAGGTAATAGTTAGTATAAAAATATTTAAGAACTTGTAAATAATAAGAAGGCGAAGCGATTATTATAAAGCATTAGGTATAACGGTTAAGCGAAATTGTACAAGATGTTAAAGGAACGGAGCCCTCAAACCCGTAAAAGGGAGAGTTATGAAATACATAAATACATACGTATAAGCTTTCAGATGTTTAAAAATGGGCCACTTATCGTAAACATCAGAGATTTTCGTAGCTGAGCTATTTTTTAAATCTTCAGACCGAAAATTAAAGATAACTTTTCAGTGTTGAAGAACAAGATCCCATTACCCGCGATTATTTGTTAACCATTCAACATTTTGTTCTACTGAAGCTGGAAGAGGAAATAGTTGTTGCTTTAGTATCAATTGAAAATAAATATTTCGCGACTTGTGAAGAATACTTTTCCAAAAACTCACAACCTATATGCTGATCATACTCTTCATGATCCTCATGATCAGTAACGGTATCTAACGATCTCAACTTCCTTAATCTGAAGTAATATCTAACAGCCAATCTTCCCTTTGATGATAAGGATTTTCTGGACGGAGATTTAGCTTTGGGGACAGGCGGTATGTGATAATACTGAATGTCTTCAATAGGGAAATCTCTCTGTACCTTCTGCGCTATATATTAAAAATCTTTGTATCTAGCACCTCTGCAGCACGAGGAATAAAGAAAGACACAAAATTTAAATCAATTTAAATTAATTAATTCATTTATTTTTATTTTTATTACAAGAAATTTAAGTTAGGGGAATGGTGAAAAAGTGAAGAAAAGCATGGCTGAATTAAATAATAAAATTATCGTGTCCTTTCTCAAAACTTTCTCTATGCGCATGAATTTATTGATAAGAAAAATCAATAAAAGAATTTTCAGTTCAATTAAAATGTTGTTCAAGCTCCACTTAAGCCATCACATGTTTTTCACTGTTTTCCAAACCCGGAAAAATGGCTTTCGAGAAAATGTATGTTACTTTTAAGGAAAGGTTTTTAAATTCTTTCCTTTCGCATTCGCTGTCCGATAAATTTATCCTTATTACATGGTATACGATTTTCCTGTTCAAAATATCCTTCAGAGTCTTCAACATCAGATAAAAATCAAATTATGTTTTCATAGCATTCTCAACAAAATAATTTAAAATAACATTGTTATTCAACTAGAAAACATACACGCCCGCTACGCGCCCAAATATTATTTTTTCGTGCTCACACAATTTTTAAATTTAAATATTAAAATGATATTAAAACAAATTTTTTTAATTTCATAGTATCTATTATATAAAATAATAGAAAATATATGCAAGGACAACATTTTTGATAATTGATGAAAATTGGTATTTTAACTTCAGAATAAATGTACGATATTTTTGGACAATAAATGGACAATCAAACCGTTGCGTTTTTGGTGAAAAATACAAATTTTATACGGACAACACCAACATAAAGTAACCAAAAAATGATTTTATTATCAATATATTATTTTCAAAAAAATGGACTTTTTCAGTCTTTTCATGTGTATTAAAATATTTATTTATTAAATTCTCATGTAAAATTATGTGAGTCTTACATTTTTGACAATTGTTCTTAATACAAAATTCGCTTTTTTCCGGAGGTTCCGTAGTTCAAAATAGAACTTTCAATTTTCATCATTTCTCAACAGCTTAATTTTCGAAGTTTAAATTTTAAACGGCTGAGAATTTAAGAAAATTGAAAGCTGAATTCAAAACAGTTAAAACTTGAATTTACAATTTTCTTTGATTTTTATTTTTCATTTCATTTATAATTGTTGAAATTCAATTTTTACGACAAAAAAAACACTAACATAATCTAAGAATCAATCATTTCAAATTGTTAAACTTCTTTAAAATTCAATTTATTTTTTGTAAACAACCGATTTCATGTAAAAAACCTAACGTAACCTTCAATTGTTCTAAAATTCAAATGGCCTCGAAATATATATTGATATCCGCTAGATTAACCTACAATTGTACAAGAAACATTTTATGTTTCGTTGAAATCTAATGAGCTCATACTAAAAATTACGATTTCTAGTGGAAAACCCCAACATAGCCTAAAATTTTCAAAAAGTTTGGAATATTCTTTTAAATCTGATTCAGAAATTGTATTGTATTGTATTGTAATGTATTGTGTTTTACTACTCTCCCTTTTACGGGTTTGAGGGCTCCGTTCCCTTCACATATTTTACAATTACACTTAACCACTATGCCTTATGTTTATCTTAACCTATAATCGCTTTGACTTCTTATTATTTACAAGTTCTCAAATATTAGCTTACTAACTATTATGCATAGCAAGTGCGCGTGACCTTTCAGGGCTTCCGCTTCCTCTTACCATCACGCAACACTAATTTTCCAAATAAATCATTCAATTTTGTTTTTCTCCTCCCCCATGCATTCTTTCTTCTCTTTTCGCTTCTAAGCTCTTCATCCACTTTTTCCCTTGTCCTCAACCACTCAGTATCCACCTAACTTCATCTACCACGGTCTTTCCGCCTTCCTCTTCCCCTGTACATCCCTCCAACACCTGCTCCCACGATTCCCTTTCATACCCACATACCCTAAACATTTTAATTTTTTCACTCATCCAATATTTACACTCATTCATGCCTTCTCCCATTCTTAAACGTATCATCCTGGACCACCTGCACTCCTTTTTCAATTTCCCTAGATATTCCGTGACTCCTGCCAACTTGACGAACCTATACCATTTATTATATTTTGACTTCATAATTTTTTCCCACCTCTTCTCTTCCTGCTTCTTACTCATTTCACCCTCTACCACCTGCCACTCCCTCCCCTCGTCACACATTGTCCATTCTATCTAACTTGCCCTCTCTCCTCCTCCCATCTTGAATGTCCCGTCTTACCTCTGCTCTCTCTCTATTTAGTATTTCTTGCAGGCATACATGTGCAACTTTGCTACCCTTACCACTCTTAAACTTTTGTTTGAAATTCCAAACCCTTTTTCGCTGCCTTATCACCAATTTCTTTCTCCCTGTTTCTTCTCTCAACATATAACCTAAGCAGTTCCAGCTCACTCCCATAAGCCATCTCAGAAATCTCTCTTGCATGTTTTATACCTTTTTGTACTCCTTCCACCCCCAAATTTCCACTCCATAACACATCACCGACCATACCAGTGAATCAAACAGCCATACTCTCATCTTCCAGTCCTCTTTGAATCTACTTTTTCCAATCCCCCATACTTGACTCATCACCTTACTCGCACTTTCCATCCTTTTTTTCACCTGAAGATCGTTTCCGCCACCCGCTTCGAACCAGAGTCCTAAATAACAAAATTCCTCCAACATTTCCCCATTTATCTTCCATCCAGACTTTACTTCATTCTTTCTCTTTCTGAAACATATTATATTTGTCCCCGTCACATTAATTGGCAGGTCTTTCTCTCTCACATACTCTTCGAATCCTTTTATTAACAAGATCATTCGACTTTCATCCTCTGCCGGAAGCACCACATCGTCCGCGTACGCTAACGAGTATATTCTTTTATTTTCGAGAACTGTACCCCCTTTACCTTTCTTTTCCATTTTATCTTCTAGGTCTGCTAATAATATGCTGAACAACAACGGACTTAGCGTACACCCTTGTCTGATACCCCTCACTGTCCAGAACTCCTCTCCTTTCTGTTCCCCGATCCTCACCCTTGTCTTCGTCTCCGTAAAGACCTCTTATAGGATATGGGAGGTGGGAAAGAAGAAAGAGGAAAGGTGTGTATAGAGGAAGATGAGGAAGGGTGATCATGTGGTTAGTTATCATTGTCTTGTGCACTATATATAAACTATATATAACTTTTTCACCTAGGCCCCTTCACCCTATCTTCCACTATACCCCTAAGACTCTACCCTATCCTCCTTCTTGCTCCATTCTCTTACCACATCACCTCTCTCCAAATTCTTCTCTCCAATCACATTCCATTGACCCCCACAAAGTCTATTTTAATCTCCAGCTATTCTGTTATATCCCCTCCTCTTTTCACTTCCGACAACTGATCCCTTCTAACACTAGCCCCTTCTTGATTCTACTCCTTCCTCCATACTATAGGAATTAATAGTTTTTTATACCTTCTTCCATGACCCACTCTCACTCACAGTTACCGCCTCCCTCATCTTCTCCGATACCCTTAATCCATTTGCCCTTTCCTCCTTTTTCTGTTCCATTTCCTTACCACCCCCCTCGCATACAACCGATCCTTTAAAATACTCATCCTTTTTTCATATCTTCTACTATTGCTTTCTCCTACTTTGAACTTTCCTCCCCCGCCGCGCTTCCTATACTCCTATACATATCACCTTATATTTCATCTTCCCTTACTTCCCTTACTTCTCTTACTATAATCTTTCTCTCAGCTTTCCATCCTAATCCTAATTGACGCCATTTTCCTTCTTTAAGCGATATGTCATAATAGTATATTTTACCTTTCTTCATGGCTCCTTACGTTTGCACCCTTATACTAATCCGTATCTTCGATTTTTCCACCTATATCACTCACTTTCTCTTCCCTCTCGATCACGTCTTGTTCCCCACGACACCTTTTCTCATTTTCTCTACTCTATTCCCCTCTTATAATCTTTTATATATACCGCCCCCTATACCCATAACCCTTTCTCCTCCTTCCCTCTTCTCGCAATCCTCTTCTCTGCCCGTCTTAAGTTTTTTTTTCTGAAGCAGAATTTTGGCAGTAGACCTGCTATCCTTCTGTTAAGGATATAGATGTACTATTTCTTAATGCAAACCCCTAAATATCTAAAAAAGATGGTAAGACAATACTTCTTTATTTTTTTGTTACCTGAATTATTATCAAGAAATGCTTTGGAATTGAAAATTTTTCCTGAAACTAAAAATTTATCTGTTGACGCTATGTCGTGTAATTCTATGTTTCATGAAGAGTCTGGACATTTCATGATATTGTTCCTTGAAATTTGAGGATTATAATTTCAGATGATATATTTCTATGCTGTAAGAAAGGAGAATGTGTTTCCACTATCTTGATCCCTGATGTCTTTTATCAACGAAAATATGTACTTAAATGTACGTTTTACTTACCTACCATAGTAAAAATAATATTTACTTGAAATAAATACTTTTGTAGTTCTTTCAGTATGTATTTTTGAATGATTTATCTTTCAAAAGTGAAAGAAATTTGTTTTAAACAAATATTTTTATCTACTAAAAAATATTTCTTGGAATAAAACTAGAGCATTACGTCGATGAGTTTATAAGCATTTTGATCCTGTTCAATTTTCTCCCAATTTTTCGCAATAATAATGAGAATTATATTTTCTTAAATTAATTTTTACGTTATTGAGGATTTTTTAAATAGAAAATTCATATGCTTGCTTTCTAAATATGCTCGCTTCATTTTAAACAATTAATATTCCAAAAATTATCAAAACCTACTGTTAAGTAATGATTATTGAAAATTGTTTGATGGAATATTATTCAATTATTTGCTCGGTGGCAAGCGTGTCCTTTCATGAAATTATTAGACTAATTAGACAAACAGTAAAATTCAAATGTATGTTACATTGTTACACTAACTATCTAATTACGCTAAGCGGAACGACGTATCCAATTATCCATTTCTAGTTGCTTTTGGACCATACCCCATTTTACCAATAGATTATTCATCATGGGTTTACAAAGAAATGTTGCCTTAAAATCAATAATCACAAAATGCAAATAACTCAAAAAGAATATACGACAATTAGTTCCTTTATCATGGATAATCGCATATTAATTTTCTTATTCATACCCTGTGAAAAAAGTATTATTACAAGATTACTTTTCGCTATTAAAACAGTACACTAAAACAATAGTTCCTCTTCAATTTGATACATGAGGAATAACATTTTAGTAATAATTTATAGACTTAAAACAAATCACAGTAAGAATCAAATGACATATTGATTTTTTTTCATTTATGCATGAATGTCATCAACTTGAATTTTAGTTCTTGAGTGGAGAATTAAAACGGTACAGGCATATTGGCTTCATAATAGGATGCTCTGAAAGTAATACGCAATTAAAAAAAAATCTAGTTTTCACAGTGTATTACTACATTTTTGCTTTAAATTTGACATCCCTTTTTGCGACTATGTTTCCGAATAAATAGTGAATGGTTGGATGACATGTGCTCTCTTGTGTGAAATTAAAATAAAGCCCGCTGTTGTGAGTTCCATAGAGCATATTTGCATGCTATATTTTCATGAAGATAACAAAGGGGATATCAAGTAACTGACATTATTGATGGCGTATGCTGATTTGTCCACCAGGTATCTTACCAAGAGTTGGACATTGTGAATAATAAACTATCCAAAACGCCTTTGCGTTCGTGATAAATAGCATATTTTATATTTATAATATTCTATTACCATCGTTCTTTTGGACAAATATATTCATACTCTTTTCACGATGAACAAATTTTATCAATCATTTCTAATATACTTAATTTAATCAAAGATGTTTTGAGAAATAGAGAAATAAATTACCTTATTGGACTTGAGTCAATTTTCAAATATCGCTTTACAGTCAGCATTATGAAATTATTTCAGGATATTTAATTTCAATTTTTGTTAAAAAATGCAATTTTGTACACGAAGTCTGCTCATTAGAATAATGATGAACTTATACAGACAATCAGGTCCTGATAGTGTCTCGGAACTATTTGGGGCTGAAATATCTTGTTTTTCAAGACAAAATATGGTGCACGTATTTTTTTTTACAACAAAATTGAGATAATTCAATTTTATTTACAACAGCATCTAGTGCAATATACTTTCTTTAAAAAACATTTTGAAGAAACTTGAAAATTTGTCGAATTACTAAAATGGCGTAAATTAAAAAAAACTAAAAAGTGAATATTAAATGAAAATTTTAAAATATCGCTTTTTTTTGTAGACATTCCTAGTTTTATATCTTAAAGAAGCTAAAATCAGGTATTTTAGATTTTAAATACAAAATTGATAAAATAATGATTTTTTCTGTTCAGTTTTGATTAATTTCACTTCTTACTTTACTTTGTAACGCGAACAATTTACTCGAAGTAGAAGAATCATATCGAACAGAAAAGGCAGAACTAGTAAAGAGGTAAATCAAATCAGCAAAAAACACAATTTCGTCAATTTTCTTATTCAAAATATAATTCTGAAACTGCATATACTGTGAATTGACACTGTTAAAAATATTCTATAATTCACAAAGTTATAACGTTACAAAAGTAACGAAACATTTTACGAAATTTGCGACACTTTTATCCGACATTGTTCACAAAATTACGAAATTATAACGGAAGTTTTGTAAATTCACCATAAGTTATGAAAAAAGTTTTGTAATTTTTTGTTACGTGTAACAGCATAAAACTTCCTTTACTAGAAACGTAAAACTGTTTTGTTACAAGATTCAGAATTTTCAGATACAATGTATCTGAAAATTCCGCGATTGTAACTGAAAATTACGAAATTTTTAACTATTTTACTATCATTATTTTCAATTCATGGAACTTGTAGCTTAATTTTCCCATTTTTATCATAATTATCAAAAAATCTGAATGTCCAATAATACCGAAAATATGAAAAACAAAACAAAAAATTTGCGACAAATGAAAATTTCTGAAGTTAAAAAAAAATGATAATGTTTATTAACGAAATTTAAATATTCCAAAGTTATTTAAAATCTTAAAATAACATTCTTTTAAATTCCCAAAATCTCAAATTGCCAACATTAGCAAATTGCCGGAAAAAAAGTTATATTTAATATTTTTATCGGCTTAAATAATATTTTATCTTACAGGTATGTACGTGCCCTCAAAATTAAATCATTGTAGCGTGCAGTATGTACGATATAAAATAGAATATTATTCGAGAAGATATGAAAAATATTAAATTAAATTCCTTTTTGGGAATTTTAAATTTTAGTAATTTGAAATGTCGGCAATTTGCTAATTTGAAGAAATCGCTAATTTCTTGATTACGAAAATAATGGGTTTAAAGTTTCAGAAATTTGAAATTTATGGATTTTTATAGTTTTATTACTTATTACTTTCAGAATACTTTAATTCAAATACTAAATATTTTCATCAGATTCATGTTTTCGCTATTTGAAATTTCGCAAATCTTTTAGTTCGTTAATTATATATATATATATATTTTTTTTTTCAACATTAGGGATTTTTATTTTTCGGTAAAAGTTTATCCTCCCATATAACTGTAGCTTCTTTGAGACAAAAAACTATGAATGTTTAACAAAGAATTGATATTTAAACAATTTTATTTTATATTAAAAAAATAGAATTTCTTCTATATGAAGGGATAGTTCAGCGAGGACTGTTCGATGTTATTTTAATTTAATTCAAAAGGATTATCCAGATTTGAGGAAATGGATGTGGAAGTTGACAATCTGAAACTGACACTAACCTAAAACTGGAGCAGTCTTGGCTGCTGATTGCGATAAAGGATTCCATTTTCATTTTAAAAAATAATGAAAACTTGTTCCCAAGATATTAAGCTTCTGATTATAAAGAAATAAAGTTTGATCCAGAAAAGTTAGTCAATTCCAAGGATAGCGATTAAGAATTGAATTTTAAATTTTCCTTAAAAATAAAAACTTTCTGCTGAGCATTTTTTATGCAATAAGACCATTTTCGATAAAAATCTTGATTATCTGTTCTGTACTGCCACCCTCCATCTGGATTTTTAATAAATTCAGCACTGATGTATTTCGAGAGCGTATTTTTTTTCAAATTGAAGACTTGATTTTTTGAACATTTTCCCTCTCTCTCTTTCGCTTGAAAAATGATAAAAGTGGCGCTGAATTAACTCCATACATTCTTGAAAAATATGTTGATAAAGATAAATAAGTTCCATTCAATATTAATTCCGTCCAAAAATTAACATTTGTCTTTCTCTCTGGTTGAACCTTTTATACCTCTCCTATCCATTCTCTGCTTAAGGTGTTCTCTTTTGACATGCTTCTCAGATAGTGTTGAAAAAAATCTGCTGAATATTATTGCGTTATCTCTGATTCAGCAACAGGCCGGAGAGAGACTTCAACTCGGCATACGTGCAATGCAAATTTCGAGAAGCCTTCCGTCGACCATAAATCGCGTTAACGTTATCCACGTCCGTCGCCACGCGACGAGTGCAACACGACCACGTAGTATATATGTATATCCTGTCGTGAAACCTCAATTTAAAAAATTTTTATTTTCCTCCCCTGTAGGTTTATGTTAAACACAGAAAATCCAAGCCGTGTTGATATTCGGAAAATTGATTGCATTACACTGATTTGATTGAAAAAGTACACGATATTTTCGTGAAATGTATGCTTTGACAATGTTGGAATTAATTTTATGGAAAACTTTAGCGAAAAGACGTAGATTTTTATACACGTAAAAAAATTAGCATTGAGACAAGAAAATTCCGGTATGAAAGAAATAATATTTCCACAGTATCTAGGAAGCAATGAATTAGTTGTTTTGATATTAGAGACCGTCCATTAACTCCGTTACCAATTTTAGGCTATTTTTTAACCTCCCCGCTATCATTTACTTCCCTAGTATTGCTACGCCTCTCCCGAAAATAACAAAGCCGTTGGGTAAATAACAATTTCTCGTTTATTCTGTATTTTTTTGCGTTTCTAATGAGTTTAGTTGCCAATATTGTCCAGGTATCTGGTACTTTTTTATCGTATTAAGTAGGTAAAGCCCGTTTTTACATTTTCACCATTTATGATTGAGAAAGTATTAGAATTGTCCGAAATTTGTCACCACAGTTTTTCAACGGATCTCCACGTTTTGAGACCCCCTGAAACCGAAAATCAAGTTTTGGCGATAACGTATGTCTGTCCGTCCGTCCGTAAACACGATAACTATAAAAAATGACGGATCAAATTGAGCTTTGCTCACTTTTGTTGGTCCTAAGAGAATGACCGATTCCGTTAACCAGCATTCCTTGACCCACGGTTATTGTTTTATCCATCGAAAATGTTATGCAAAAATCGAATATTCAAATTTTACTCCAAGCGACGACAGATACGTAAAAAACGTTTGAAAAAATAGTTGCAACTTTTCACAATATCTACAATTTTACATTCCCAAATGTTTGATAGAACTTGATATTTTGCTTTTATTTATCGAAAATACTATGAAAAAAATCATAAAATAAAATTTTGAGTCGAATGACGCGCAATACGGGAAAAAGTCTCGGAAAGGAATTATATCTTTTGAAAATTCCTATAAAATTTCTCATAACAATTTTCTGATATAACTTGACATTCAGGTTTTATTTGTCGAAAACAATATGAAAAAAATTGAAAATTCAAATTTTGAGCCAAACGACGTGAGATGCGGAGAAAAGTTCCAGAGAGGAATTGACGCATTTCAAAAAGTCCTACAAAATTTTAGTCAACCATTTATTGACAGGAATTGTCATGTTGGTTTTATTTATGGAAAGTACTATGAAAAAAATCAAAAATTCAAATTTTGAGCCAAACGACAAAAAATCCGGAGAAAGTTTCTGAAGGAATTTCTGCTTTCAAAAATTCCTACAAAATTTCTTTAAACCATTTCACGACAGGTCTTGTTGTTTTTCATTTATTTATCGAAATTGATACACAAAAATAGAAAATTTCAATATTGCGCCAAAAGACGCGAGACAATTAAAAAATCTAAAAGAAGACTTGTTGAAGTTTTTATTTCATCCATCAAAAATGCTATGGATAAATTTCAGATTTTTAGCAATACACAGCGAGGTAGGGAAGAAAGTCTGAAGAAAGGATCGTAGCTTTTTATTGTAAGGTAGCTCAGAAAATAAATATAAATTCAAAAATTTCTGTCGAAAATTGAGATTGAAGTGCGAGTCTCACGATGAGAATGTTTACCTCAACGCATACAGAGCTTTGAGCAATTTAATCTTTAACGCGGTAACCCAGATTGGAGGGTATAGCATGGAGGTATCAACGAAGGAATAGTGGAGGTACTGAACTATACTTCATTCCGTAGAAACTTCAGAGTATGGAGATGCATAAGAAAACTGGAAACTAAAAGAGATGTTTCTGCTAAAGTTTCATTCAAGCATTTCGAGTGCAATGTATAAATATCCGAGCGCGAAGCGCGAGATCCGACAGACGCGCGACACAGGCACGCTCAAAATTGCGAGACGCACGCGCAGCGCGTTACGAGAATGTGCTAGCGCAGCGCGCAGATTTTTTTTTCTAAAACATGTTATTAAGGTATTCTGATGAAAATTCCCAATTTGCGAGTAATGACTACGATTCGTCCTGGAAATATTTCTAAAAAAATTTCTGAAAAACGTGTGTGCGTATACTGACCCTTTCCATTCCATTTTAGAGCGAAATGTCTCACAGTAAAATTAAATTATAATGGATAAACTTCTAACAAAAATAATAAAAAAAGAACCTTATATCTATAATAGGTACCAAGTTATAACTTTTTCGAAAAAAATTTCAAAAAAGCCAATTTTTTAAAATAAGAGGCTAAGAAATCAGATTCTGAAGTCTGTATCTGTACTTTGCAACCTGTTAACTTTGCAAACAAATATTCTAAATGTTAATTAAATTACACGCAATTTCAAATAATTCTAAAATAATGCAATAGTTTAGCCTTAATAGGTCATAAGTTATGACCTCCCAAATTGACCACTTTTGACCCATTTTTCAGAGCAAATTTCTCGTGTTCAGTTTTTTTTTCAACAAAATTCGATTCCGGGCATAGCTACAACAATGAAGCAAGAGAAAAAGTTGTACTGCCGAACATTATGCGTAAATCTAAAGAAAATAATATTTTAGCCTTCAAAGGTCAAGAGTTTTTTTTTTACTATTTTCAGAATAAAAGTTTTGTTTAATAACTCGTTTAGTACATATTCTACGAACAAACTGTGACATAATAAATAATAGGGGAAAACATTCTGCGTAAAATAAGCAAAATAAAAATGTTTTAACACTTATGGGTCACAAGTTATGACTGTGGAACTTTGACATTTTCCATTTGGAAGGCTTTGTACGTGCTAGAAAATTATTATTCAAATTATACTCTTTGAACTATTAATTTTGTCCATAATTGATATATTTTCTTTAAAAAAATTACTTCCAGAGTATCTCTTCCAAAAATACAAATTTTCAACAAAATACGTGAATTTGATACCGAATTCATATTTTAGTTTTCATATTATGAAGGATAAATTTCAAACCAAAAATGGAATAGCTCATTTTTCAGATAGACAAATTATTTTTTACAAAAAAAAAAACAAAAAAAAAAACGAATATTCAAAAAAATAGTTAAATTTTCAACCAAAGAGCCGATTCTTAAAAAAATTAATTTTTAACAAAGTAGTTCCACTTGCGACCAATTATTCGAATTTTCAACAAAAAATATGAATTTTCCACAAAAATCTTGAATGTTGAAGCCAAAAAGACGAATTATCTACAAAGCAGTTGAATTCCTAACTTAAAAAGTATTATTTTTCAACAAAAAAGTTAATTTCCTACCAAATGATTAAATTTTCAAATAGATGGTTTCATTTTTAACTAAATAGTTGATCTTTCTCCCAAAATTGTTGAATTTCAATAAAAAGTTAATTTTCAACAAAATAATTAAATTTTTAATTGAATAGTAGAATATTTAACCAAACTAGAAGATTTCCGAACCAAAAATATAACAGTAGACATTTCAACCAAAGAATTAACTTTCAACGAAAAATATTTGGATTTTATAATTGGGTGCTGTTAGTTCAGTTCGAATTGAAAAAAAAAATGAGAAAATGGGAAAAAAACGAAAAATCCTTTTAAAAAGGCGAGAAACAGGGAAATAGGGAACAGAGTGTGAAGTCTGAAATATGAAAGCGATTTTCAGACTCAAATTAATAACGTAGTTTATGGACGGCCCACAGTGGGCTATTTTGTAAAAAAAAATTTAAAGTTGATTATCTTCAGGTTTTTAAGGTCGCTGAATCCAAATCTGACGTTATAATTTCAAAATAAAAAAAAGCGGATTCATCATGACAGTTGAAAAATTGTAATAATTTGAGTTTCTTTACAAAATTGCCCATTTTCAAATTTTCGAGGACGCTGAATACAAATCTGACGTCATAATTTAAAAATAGAAAATGGCAAGTCAAATATGGCGAAACAAGAATTGAAAAAATTCTGTAAACATTTTAAAATTGGTAATTCTTATGTTTTTGAGGTCGCTGAACGTAAATGTGATGACACAATCGAAAATGGTAGATTCTATAGGATGATGAAAAAATGCAAATTCAATCTAGAAATATTTCTAGCATATTTTCCTCTCTAGAGAAAAAACAATTACAGCTCGAACATGAATATATTTTTAAAAGTTTTATCAATTATTCAGCAACTTCAAAACGTAAGTATTACCAATTTCCAATTTCAAATTCTTCTAAGCTTTGTTTCGCCATACTGGATCCGCCATCTTTGACTTCAAAATTCACACGTCATATTCGGATTAAGCAACCTCAACAACCTGAAGATAATAAACTTTGTCACGTCACCATCATTTTTTCCATTTGTGTCTCTCCATATTGGATTTTCCATCATTAACCGGATTTTTACGAAAAGGAAATGTGTTACACTATTTTTCCTGGCAGATTTAAATTAGGGATTGAAAAATCTATAAATTATGGTGTCTTCCACTAAGAGAAACTTTTTTTTCTGGTTAAAGTAGAATTTGTTGCAGTAGAATTTGGTCTCTATAATTTTCCCTTATTGTGCATTTAATGAGTTTTTATATAAAATAAAATAAATAAAATTCTGCAAAATAGCTCACTCTGCGGCTCCTTACTAGAAAAGCTACTATTTTTTGTGTTTCGTAGGAAACCCTTATTCAGTCGGTAAAATGGCTGTCCGTCCGTTACCACGCCTAGCGCAAAAACTATTAGGTCTACCGACCTAATTTTTTGCAATACTGAGAACCCTGAGATAAATCCTCATTATAGCGTTGTTATGCAAAAGCATGACGATTTAGGCTTTTTAGTTGAGAAATTCTCAAAATTGACTCAAATTTGTCTCAAAGCCAGCATACAGAATCGGAAATTTTTTGACAAAGCGAAAAAACTTCTTCATAAACTCGTAGGGTTGACTCAAAACAAATCATTTACAAATTTAACTGAAAACCAATATACGAACCGGGTGCTTGCCGCCCGCTTTATGATCTGATTCATTTATCAACAGCAATGGTAAAACGCTACATTTCAAAAGTGCGAAAAATCTGAAAATTTTCAGTTACTCGATATTTTGTAAAATTTATACTGGAAAATTCAAAAATTATGTTGCGTTATTATTTTAGACACGGAAATATAGAGAAATAACAAGACAAGCCAAGTACAGCAACAAGTTCAATTAAATCTACATTCCCTTGGCGATACTAATTCGTGAGTATAAATCACATCTGTAGATCGTATTGTTTGGGGATATGCTGTAACTTTGGTGTCTGCTTTCTCCTTTCCGTAACGCTAATCGCATTATCATAATGCACCGTTGGTTGGCAATACAACGAGCGTAAGTAACTAATAAAATTATCTCTGTGAATTTCGGTATTTAGTTTACTGCTGTGTGGAATTCACAGATGTAAATCTACACTTTGCATGTAAGCTTCAACGGGTCCTACTGTAGAGATTAATGTAAAATCGAAATTACTGTTCCAAATCGAGTAACTAATTATTGCGTTGAATGCTCACTTCAGCTAACATAATATCCGAAACACATTTCATTGTAGGTACCATGAAATTTGTAACAGTAAAAAAATACAAACGCTTTTACGATAATCTAAATGTCTCTGGGGCAATTATTGCTTACACATGCAAATGAATCATGCTACGGGTTATTATGTACTAAAAAACAGTCAAGGTATTAATCAGTAATCAGTCTCGCGTGACGAAAAGTAAATTAGAGATCTTATCTAAGTTATTACTTTATAAACTAGTCGGAGCTGGACAACTTTATACGTTATACTCTATAAAAAGATCGAAGAAAATGTATAGGGGAGCGGCGCCGAATGCGGCGCGGCAGCTAATGTGGGGCGTTCGAGTTTTCGAATATTAACGCATTTTCTGCTTGTGGAGGTAGTTTCATTACATTTTTCGTTAACGCTTTTACATTAAGGTTTGCAACGTTACATTATCAAAAAATTGGAATAAATTAATTAATTGCCTGACTTTCATGACGAAAAGGTAGTTTTTGTTCTTTCGCTTGTAGTGTTAGAGTAGCTAAAAACAAGTAAAAAATTACAGAAGTTTTGTGTAAAATTATAAAATTTTCTTGCAAATATATTTTTCAGAGTTTCTTGAATGCTTTGAAGTTTAAGATTTTGAGTAAAATTAATAAACTTTTATGTGAAAAATCTGTATTAAATACTATTCACATGCGACTAATATGGCGCATTCGGGACTTAAATCGGCAGGTAACTTGGCGCACAAGTTTTTGGTTTGTTTTGCTCCGAGAATCTTATCATGCAATGTGGATTTTGTTGTAACAAAGTGCCGGTTTCAGTTAGAAGGTAAGAAATATTCACTTAGAGTAATAATATTTCGTTTCTAATAGGCATAAAAAAGTTTTCTTTTAATAATTATCCTGTATTTCGTAGTTATCTTAGAATAATTGTTTTTTGAAAACTTTTTACCATTTTTGGGGCTAGGTTTATTTTGACAGAATAAATATTTAGAAGGTTTAGAGTAATGCTATTATTTGAATGTGGAATCATGATAACTGTTTTGAAAGAGAACAACATGTACTTATTGTTAATATAATTTCGATTTATTGTTTATAAAACGTCTGTAAGCTCATCTTAAAATAAAAAAATTGTAGCACTCCTAACCTTTATTGTTCTAAATGGGAGTTTATAAACGAAAGACTGCAAATGGTCAATGGACAGTTTCCCCATTGATAATTATTCAAATATATCCTTCATTATTTTTTTTTCATACTGGTGAGTCAGTCTGCACAGTTAACAAAAAATTTTTTTCTCAACGTTTCAGAAGACAACCCTCAAATTATTGTGAGACATTATGCACTGTTAAAAAGAAACAATTTTTCTTGAGATTTCAGCAGACATAATCCCTCAAATATGTTGATACTATTAAACGTAAATATATTCATCTTATTTTTATTATATTTTACTGATTTTTCTTCATAATTTGATTTTCATTCAATAATCATGAATTGAAATCGAAAAGCGCCACATTATCAAACGAGGTAGGACAACTTGGCGCAGATGTACTTTTTGTAAAATGCATTAATTAACGGTTTTAATGAACTTCATTGAAATAATCTCCATGCATAGGGCATTGGTAAGATATTGGCCTAAACAAAATGTATTTTATTACAATCTTTTACTTTATATTTTAATTTTAATCGTGCATTGTCCTTTATGTGCGCCGCATTCGGCGCCGCTCCCCTGCGACCTGAAAATATAAAATAATATACACAGTTTACATCTATAAATAAAAAATTTACCACTTAACAAAAAAATTCTTCTTATCTTTTTCTTATATAAATGTATTTCATTCTAAATTATTTATCTTCCGAATTCTTGATCACGGGCCGTGCATAAATTATGTAACGTTTTTATTGGGGGGGGGGGGCACAGCAACGAATATAAATATAAAATTTTTTCAACTCTGCGAATTTCTAAAAAACAAAAGTTGAATAGATTTTATTGTAAACAATTAAACATACTCTTCTTAAAGCAGTACATATTAATTTCCATATTTATTTTTACTATCATACTTTCTCCTATAAATTATCAAAATTAATATTTATTTATCGCTGGCTTCACAGTATTTCTCCTTTTTCTTGTGTTTCCACTTAAATGCGAACTAAATTAAACATTTCATTATTTGCTTTAAAATTTAATTATTTTGTGGACCACTCAATACTTTTATTAAAAAGTCGTTATTTGTGGTAGAAAATTCAACATGTTTGTTGTGAATACGTCTGTCGGCTTGGAATCTCAACAACTTGATTAAAATTTTTTTCTTTTTTGACTAAAAAATTTACTTTTATTTGAAAATACAACTATTTTGTTGAACATTTAACATATAAATTTGTATTTTCGGCTTATTCGACGTATTTTGGCTGAAAATTGAACTATTTTGTTTGATGTATTTGACTGAAAATTTGTGCTTTTGGTAGAGAATCAATTTTGTAGTTAAAAATACAAAATATTTCTTGTTTCACACATCAACTATTACATTTTTTGTTGAAAATTCATCCCTTTCGTTGAAAGTTGAACTACTTTGTTGAAAATGTATTTTTTTTGTTAAAAAAAAATCTAAGAATAAACTAAGCTTAAATTATTTACTATTATTACTTAATTAAATTCATCTCTTCGGTTGAAAATTCAACTATTTTGTTGGAAATAAACATTTTTGTTGAAAATTTATATTTTTGGGGGCAAAATTCAACTCTTTTCTGGAAATTTGGTCTTTTTGGCTTGAAAGTTCCACAGTTTGGTAGAAAATTCACTTTTCTGTAGAATATTCATACTTAAAAATTTTTTAATAACTTTTTTGTAATGGAAATTAAACTATTCCATTTGTCGTTATAAATTGACTTTTTGTAATGTCAAAATTCAACTATGGTGTTGCAAATTGATGAAATTTGTCAAAAATTGGTCTTTTTTGAATAAAATGAATCTTTTCGGTTTAAAATTCAACTATTTGGTAAAAAATGTATGTATGTTATTGAAGATTCACTTTTATAGTAGAAAATTGATTTTCTTTTTTGAAAATTCATCCATTTGATAGCAAATGTATGTATTTTGTTAAGAATTCTTTTTTTAGTAGAAACTTAATCTTCTTGATCGAAAATACATCTTTTTGTTTGAAAATTCAACTTTTTCGTCGAAAATTCACCCTTTGTAGAAAGTTCTTCTTTTTGGCTTGAAATTGACTTTTGAGTGCAATTTTTTTTCTTTTGTTACGTGAACATTCTTTCTTTGTTGAAAGTTCAGCTTTTGTTGAAAATTCGTCTTTTCGATTTGAGAATTCATTTTCTTTGGCAGAAATGTCATCTTTTTAGTTAAACATGCAACCGTTTGGTTTGGCACTAGATTCATGTCGCACTTCCGGATGCGCAGTAGACATGTGCAGTTGTGTACTCGAGTGACGCCACACTTCCGGTTGCACATGAATTCCGTGCATTCTGCGAATTCTGTGAATTTCGCGAATTCCGTGAATTCCATGAATTCTATTAATTTCGCGAATTTCGCGAATTCCGTGAATTCCATGAATTCCATGAATTCCGCGAATTACTTGAATTCAAAGAATGATGTAAATTCCGTGAATTTCATCCATTTCGTGAATTCCATGAATTCCGCGAATTCCATGAATTCTGTGAATTCTGTGAATTCTATGAACATCGTGAATTCTGTGTATTCCGTGAATTCTGCGAATTTCATGAATTCCGTGAATTCCATGAAATTCATTAATTAAGTGGATTTCGTCAATTCCATGAATTCCATGAAATTTATGAATCTAGTGAATTTCGTAAATTCCATGAATTCTGTGAATTTCATTAATTCAATGAATGTCGTGAATTTCATGAATTCTGTGAATTCCATGAAACCCATGAATTTAGTGAATTTCGTGGATTCCCAGAATTCATGGAATTCCATGAATTTCGTGAATTTCATAAATGCCCTGAATTCCATGAATTCCGTTAATTCCATGAATTCTACGAAGTGGAAGCAGATCCCTATTTGCATGCAAATGTTCTGATCAGATTTAACATGGGTATACACGCCCGGAAAATTTGTGCTTGATCAATTTAAACCCGAACCGAAACATTTCGGTCCGGTCTCTGGAAGATCAGGAACCAAAAGTTTCGCGCCCGGTCTTTCTACAGGCCCGCCCGAAAATTTCCGGTCCGAGTTTTGCACATCACTTCTATTTTGTTTAAAATTCGCGTTTTTTTGTACAATTCAACTGTTTTTGATCAACAATAAGTATCTTTCCTTGATTAGAATATCAATTATTACACTTTTTGTTAAAAATTCATCTATTTAGTTGAACATTCAACCACTTGGTTGAAAGTTGAATTACTTTGCTAATTAATAAGAAACAGTAAGATCTTACCAAACTCCTCCACCCCTAAATCGTCTTACCTTATTTTTGAACGACCCCTAAATAAATCAAAACTTACAGACCCTAACAAAGGGTGCTGCTCAATGGTAGGAAATTTCAGAAAAAAGTACGTGATTTATGCATGGCTTCTTACCACGCAAGTTTCGCCGGCGCGGCGTCTGGCTTAAAAGCACCTTTACTACTGCAGTACCTCAAGACATTCATTTGCATTGCATCGATAAAAAAAGTATAATAAAAAATTTCACGTGAAACGTAAAAAATCGTAATAAAAGAACAAAATAAATCTCGTGGTTCTTTTGCAGACACATTTTATTCGAAACCATTTCCATTTTCTTTCCTTCAGCACCTGCATAAAGGTTACGAAGGAAAGTTCGTATGGGAATCGACACGAAACGGAACGCGCGTGAGTCATGAGAATGGGATTCACTAAATCGTTCAACGTAATGGATCTCAGAGACGAATTCGGGGATTTAAGGACGTCTGAGAGTTTATCAGCACGAATTGCTAGGTTCTCAATTTGATTCTAGAAATTTCTTTTTCTAGATAGTAAAGAAAACTATCTGGAGAAGCAAATTTCTGAAGCAGAAGATTATACAAAAAGAGATAATAAAATTTCGGATGCATCTCATATATATACTCATATATCTATGTTTGGTGTTATTCAAGAAATAATTTCAAAACAAAAGAAAATAAGAAGTTTAACGAATACGGAAGTTTCATTGGAATTTGTAATGGAAATTCGTAAACTTCCAATAAATACCTATAGAAATCAAACAGGAATTTGCAGAATAATTCATTCTGTCTATTACTATAAACGAATCTCAGTTTTTAGTCATTGAAACAAACATATTATATAGTTAAAATCAGAAAGTTGGAAGTCATAATATAGCGTTAATTAAATAGAAAAAATGTTGACAGAGATTTTGAATTTATAATTGATTTCACTGTTCACGTTAAAATTGTAGAGATTAAATAGGTCTAATTGAAATTAAAATAAGTATAATTATCAGTAGAATTTGTTTTTAAGATTTTATACCTTTCCAAAACTTGGATGCGAATTTATATAATTTCTTTGTAATTCTTACCAACCAAAAAATTCGACGTGACGTTTCAATTTGATATGCCATTTGAAACTAACGAAGTCACATAGTTAATTCAAAGATATGAAAATCCATGAATCAGGGATACAGTTGGTTGACTTAAAAATGAAAATTACATTCCTCAAATATATTTTAGTTTTATTGATTTGATTTTGTAGTATTATTCTGTTTAAATTATAATTTTTTCCTTGTACTTTTGAGATAATTTAGTGCTGAATTAAAAGCTAAAAAGATTGATTGAGAAATGTTCTGAGGTTTCGAGAAAATTCAGGTAGAAAAAATAAGTTTTTAAAAATTTTAGATCAAATATTAAATATATTGACTTTGTTTTTTCCGGCCTTAGATCTAGAAATGTAGAATTAAATAATGCAACTGAGCTTATTTGAGAATTGTCTATGCATTTCGCCTTGAATTACGGCCTCATTAGGACTGCAAATACAGAGAAAGTAATATAAATTAACATCATGGCTATTTTGTTTTGAAGACTTTATAAGAATAGGAGGCATACCGCATGTTGAACGTTTCTCTTTTATTACAAAAGTTCCATAATGTTAATAAGTTTCGTATGTAAAAAAATATACATGTGCAGAATTATCAGTATGTAATAATGAAATAGGGTTTTAACCATATAAAAATTTATAAATTGACACTTTTTATGTATGCAGAAATGTGAGTATTGTGAATATAAATGGAGCTCGCTTTCCTTCTCTTCCTTTTTTCTTTATTTTGAATTTCAAAAACATTTGAGTGGCAGTATTTACATGTGTGCTTATTAAAATATAGTCATTTTTTCTTTTTGAAGTTTATTTTTATTCTCAATTTGTTGCTGGAAAGAAAGTGTTGCAAATTTAGCAAATAATAAAAAATCTTTTTTTTTGAGTTATGAAGCAGAGACATTTTCCTCCCGAATACCCCTATCTTCCCCTACTTCCCCTACCCACTCTTTTTCTACTCCTTCTCCACTCAATTCCGCTACTTCCCTCCTCTAACTTCCCCTAGTTCCGTTTCGTGATTAGAGAAGTTGCGGGCGGAAAGAGAGGATATATTTAGTGAAGCGTGAAAAACAGCTCGAGGGCCGAACTTTCAGCGCGTTGCTTGCATCAGATAGCGTCATGCATCAAAATTCAACAAACATGAATCATGCGGCCTTGCCTGTTTACGTTTGGATTGTCTGGATTTACGGTGATGGCTACTTTGTGGCCAGTTTGTGAATTCTTTTGCACTCTGTGAATTTTTCTGAATTCTCTAAATTCTTCTTAATTCTCTGAATTCTTTCGCTATTCTCTGAATTCTTCCAAATTCTCTAAATTCTTCTCAATTGTCTGAATTCTTTTAAATTTTTTGAACTCTCTCAAATTTTCTCAAATCTTTTGAATTATTTTGTATTCTCTACATTATTTTGAAATTCTGTAAATTTTTGTTTGAATTCTGTAAATTCTTTTGAAGTTTGTGAATTCTTTTGTACTCTCTGAATGCTTTCAAATTTCCTAAATTCTTCTTAATTCTTTGAATTCTTCTTAATTCTATGAATGCTTCCGCTATTCTCCGAATTCTTTCGAATTCTTCCAAATTCTTTGAATTCCCTGATTTATTCTGAATTCTCTGAATTGTTTTAAAATTGTCTTAACTCTCTAATTTGTTTTGAATTTGTTGAATTCTTACGATATCACTGAATGTTTTAAAAATGTTTTTCAATCATCTTGAAAACATTAGAATACACCTTGAGTTGGTTGGAACTCCTTTTTTTAAATATTTTAAATTCAATTCGAATTTTTAGAATACACGTTAAATTACTTTTACTTTCTTGGACTATTTTGAATCCTGTAGAATTCTACAGAATTTGAAACACTTGAAGGAATTCAAAATAATTCAACGCGTATTCTAAAGATATCGAAAGAATTCAGAAAACTGAAAAAGAATTCAATCTAAAATATCTATACCTTAAACCTATATACCTATCTACCCTTCACCTATATACCCATCCACACATCACTACTGTACCACCGAGCAATTCACGCCTACCCCGAAAGGGAAACGGCTTAATGATATAATAATAATAATAATATTCTTTATTCTTTAACATTGCACATAATAATTGTAAAAATTAAAAAATATATCAAATTGAAAGAAAAGTACCTTTTTAAGATCATCTATAAAACTGTTTTTTTTTCTTTATTCAGTGGCTATTCATAATGTCTTTATACATACAGGACGTAACTTGATGTAATTCTGTATATAATTTAAGACTTTAAAACACTTCCTTAGCATTTTTTTCAAGGACGTCATAAATTACATAAATAAAAGATGACACTCAGGGACGAGATAAAATAGACTTTCTAATACGAAACGTATACGAAAATTCTTTCTTATTCATTAAATTTTTCTTTTTAATTCAAAAGATATTTATAAATTAATAATTAGAAATAGGTTCGTTACATCCACATGATTTGTATAGAATATCATTTTTAGAATTTAGGATTAAGATGGTTTTGAATTATTCAATATCGAGTCTAGTTTTTTTTAATTTATGGCAATCAAAAATTTATCGAACCAGATCGTGTTAAAAATAAAATGATTCCTATTCGGGACATCAAATCAGAACCATGCCTCCCACGTTTATTTTACAAGGCCTTGGAAAAGCCAAAAATCTAGTTCTCTCATTGTA
Organism: Andricus grossulariae; assembly: GCA_011634705.1. Lineage (NCBI taxonomy): Eukaryota > Metazoa > Arthropoda > Insecta > Hymenoptera > Cynipidae > Andricus > Andricus grossulariae. The sequence continues at coordinate 58,357,544 of JAABKJ010007545.1, read as the reverse complement.
AAATGTGTGATCAAGATCGATTGAAACCTCTCTCTTTGAGACGTTTGAAATAATTTTTCTAATGCTATAAAATTCATATAATTTGAAGAAGATATCGAGAAAATTAATTAAATTAGATACAACATATATTTAATAATTTAGTAGTATAGTATAAATCAAAATTATAATGCCATACAAAATTAATTGAATTGTAAATTTACTATATTATAATTCACAATAAGTATGGTTATCTTTTTCCTTCTTTCGAAAATTCTTTCTGTTTCTTATTCTATAATTTTGCAGAATCCATGATAATTCATTCGCCGGGTGCATTGACTTATTTGCTTGCTGCATTGATCTTTCTATTTTTACGAAAGTCTGAATATTTCCGTGATACTGAAAATAGTCGCACATTAATGTAAAAAATAACTAATATCGTGCTTGAAAATTTTACAACATTTTTGTAAATTTATACTTATAAGGAAATAAATTAAAAGATAAGTCTAGATTACATTTTTCGATAATATTACGATTATAATATATCGAGTTTTTTTATTTGAATACAATATGTCATATCAACTTTAATTATATGTTATTTCAATTTAAAAGAAAGTATGATATTATAAAATAATTGCTGCTAATCGTACAATAGGATGAAATAACGTAATCTAATCTCTATAGAAAAATATTCTCAGGTGAAGCTATTATATGAACTGACGTTGTAATCATGCGTAGGTGATTCAATCACTATTATTTCCTGTAAAAGTGTGGGAGTAAAAAAAAACCAAGTGCATTATACTTTTTGGATTAATTTTAAACTGAAAAAGATGTAGATTATAATTTGTATAAATGTTAATAAACATAAAAAGAGTCCTTATACCATCATACTCAAATTTATTATATTGAATGCTATAGAAATAAAAATAATTATCATTGTTTCGTGAAACCTGATGTAGATGCTTGTAGAATATATTGAAAATTTTAAAAGGGTTGGAATCTTTGGATTTCAATTACGTCTTGCATGTCTGAAATTCTCAAAAGCTTATAGAGAGGATATAGTTAGACTATCTGGCATGTACATATTCTTTAATTACATTCCATCAAAATTTACTTAGCCACTGCAGCAATTCCCTTACTTAACGTAACTCGTTTCCAACACCTTTCACATTTTGAGATTATTAAAAAGCAATGTTTATTACTTTGTCTACTCTTTTCGCCGTCGGATTATTGAATATTAATTAGTATTATCTATGACTCTTTTATCCACTAGAAGATAATACACGTCTTTTATTGCGAAAGTGATTGTATATTTATTACAATAATTTTTTTACAAGTATTTAGCTTGTGTCCAGTAAGTATCAAGCATTAAAAATATTCGTTGAAAATGCTTTTAATCCTATAATTCCTTTCTAAAAAGAAGTGATTAATGATATGTGAATGGCTGTAGTATAGAATTAGAGAACCAAAAAAATGAGAATTTTTCAAAAAAGCGAAAGAACATTCTATAAAATCGAAATAATTATTCAAAGATGAAACAAAAGTTCACTCCTGAGCCGCAGTGTCTCTAGATTACGGCCAAAGAAGTTTGATTAAATAAAGCTATCGAGGTTCAAGGAAATAGATATGGAAGTTGACAATCTCACAGTCACACTAACCAAAAATGGTACCAGGCTAAGCAGATTTTTTTTCATTAAATGATAATAATTTCAAGAAATATCAATGCTAAAAGTTGAAAAATATTATGTATTATTATGTTAAAATGGTAATTAAAATTTTAATTCTTTTTTTTATATTATTGTATCAAAAATGATATGTCAGAAAAATCCTTGTATCATAATGTATATTTAATTTATGAAGAATTTTTATGCGAAAACCCCATTTTCGATAAATGTTGGTTATCTAGTTCTGTATTGTAATCCTTCATGTCTCGAAAACGTCGCAATCATTGTTGTTGAAAACTTAATTGGCTTTTCATTAATTGTATTTGTTTTATATCTTAAATTTGAAATTTTTAAAATTAAATCCAAAAATAAAGAAAAATCATATAGAAAACCTTATCCGAATTGAGAAATATACGTATTTGTCAATAACCTTGCGCTTTTAAATTATATCTATTAAATCAGGGGCTGGTTGGGAACATCGCTATAAAAAGGTCATCAAAACAAAAACAATCTTTGAAATGTAAGTCTGGGTTTTCGGTATAACCTGAAATTGGTATCTTCAAATAAAAATAATTATAATTTGAACAAGATTTTGAATCTTTTAACAGTTTTGGATTATGTTAGGGTTTTTCGTCGGAAATTGGTAATTTAATGTAAGAAAAATTATATTTCAAACAAGATTTGCCATCTTAAATAATTTGTTGTTATGTTATTTTAGTGTTTTTCGTCAAAACTTGGTATTTATTACAAAAATCATAAGATTGTTTATATTATAATTTTTATTCTTCGGATTATCGTTCAGAGTCATTATAAATTAATAACTTTTGTTTCTGTTGGCATTTCATACCGGAAATCTGTACTTTTAATAAAAAATCATTAGATTTTAAAGAAGATGAAAATATTATGAACAATTTATATTATGCTCATGCTTTTCACCGGAGGTATGTATTTTTTAACAAAAATGCAACGATTTGATGGTCTATACAAGAATATTGTATATTAATTCTGGAGAGATATAAATTTCCATCAAATAAAACTTTTCCTTGGTTTTCTTTTCTATTATTTTAGATAACGGATACTATAGAATACCAAACTGCTGTATAAATATTGATAATAATTTAACAATTTAGTTTAAATATTCCTCATAATATTTATTTCATAAATAATAAATGTTTTCCTTAACTTGAAATTAATTTTGCAGTGTTTCGGGTTTACACTTTCATGTCATCGGAGAAGGGGTCGTCAGAGTACGAAGTCACCGATCAGAGCGGGTTTACGATAAAGAAAATTACATCGATTTTCGAATGAGACTTTTAGGAGAGCCAGGTAATTTAAAATTATTGCTATTTAAAAATGTGTTATTATCAATTATTAGAATTATTACTAGAAGCAGAAAGCTCTCTTGAAGAAAGAAAACTTGCGCTTTTTATTCATGAAAGAGATGAAAATTTGAAATTCTAAAACTGTTTGCTTTCAATCGCCTGTTGCGGCAATTATTCTGTTTGCACATGCACGGTTGGAAAAGCGTATCGTGAACTGCATAATGGTGCAACTTTTTCTTTTCAATTTTACATGGTACAGGTGAGGGACCTTCTTTATTGTCACCTGGCATACACAGCTTTCCCTTCAAGTTGGGATTACCATTAGGATTGCCTTCCACATTCCTGGGAAAAAATGGTTGGGTTCAGTATTACTGCAAAGCTGCCCTCAGGGAACCAGGTGGATTGACTCACAAGAATCAACAGGTTTTCATAGTAATGAATCCAATCGACCTAAACCTCGAACCTCCAATTTTGGCTGTAAGTTCATATACTTTATTTGAAAATAAAAAAAAAAAAAATTAATATATTTATAATGTTTAAAAAATGTCTGGAGTTGGACTCGAATGTTTTTATTTCAAGATTCCTGTTACCGACATTTACCGAAAAATCGATGGTTCGTCTACATGCCAAATGACAAAACTTCCGAGAAGATGTGAAATATTATTTGAATTATTCGAATTATTGTACTGCTTATACTCTCACATCATCCCACAAGTTTTGTAAGTTAGAACCATCGAATTTCTCCAAAATCGGCTAATGTCGGCAATACGGATCTTAGGACAAGGATTTTTTTCTCGAATGTATACTGATAAAAATGGATTTTATCGTTTAAGATATATAATCAAGGATTTAAAAAATTAGTATCCAGATTGCAATGCTTAATATCCACAGATTGCTGTCCCAAATTTTAAAATACAAGATCATAAACGGTATAATCCATATTTCTCACTGTACTAGCATGCAAATTAAAAGTGTTTTAATATATTTTATTACTCTAATTCCGAGGTGGAACATGGAATTTGTGAAAAAATCCTCATTCTCACTTGGAATAGGGAATCTTCCAAAAGAATTACAATTCTGACCTAGAACAGTGAATGGGATAGGAGATTTCAGTAACGAATTAAAATTTCGACTTTGAGGCAGGGAATGAATAAAATAAATATTAAAAAAATACACGTCAAGAATTACACTTATCCTGACTTGGAACAGAGAATTTTCGAAAAGAATTATAATTCTAAGTTGCAAAATGAAATTTCAGTAAATAATTATAATTTCCATATTATGTTCCTTTCAGAACAGAAATTTTCCTTAAGATTAGTAACTTGATTTGGAACAGGGAATTTTTTTATTTAAACGGGAATTTTGGAGAAAAAAAAATTTCATTTTGATTCAGAAAGGAATCTAAAAAAATCACTGTTCCAAGTCAGAATTCGTCACAATTTGAAACTTCCCTCTTCCAAATTTTGGAAAAGGAGAATTACTATATTTCTGAATTAAAATATAAATTTTTGTAGATAAATATATATAATTCCGACTTCGAACAGAGAATTTTGGAAATTAATTTAATTGTGACTTGGAACAGGGAATTTCGTAAAGAATTATAAACAGGAAATTTTTGAAAATAATTTTAATTTTGATATATGAAAAGGGAATTTACAAAAACAATTCCTGTTTCATGGCAGAATTCTTCAGATTTTAGAAAATTCCTTGTTTGAAATCATAATTTAAAAAAAAATTTTAATTCAGTTTTTGCCAGTAAAAATTTGGCCAAGTTTTAAACTTCCCTTATTCATATGTTAGAAAAAGGGTGTTACTATTCTAATTACATTAGAACATTTTGTGAATAAATATAGTTCTGTCTTGGAACAGCGAATTTTTGGAAATAAATGTAATTGTAATTTAGAACCGGAAATTTCCGCAAATAATTATAATTTGACATGGAATAGAGAATTTTTGACACGGAACGGTAATTTTGGCAAATAATTTCAATTCGAATTTAGAAGAAGGGAATAAAAAAAAGGTCTGTTTAAATTCAAAATTATAATTCTTTCACGAAATTCTCTGTTTCAAATAAGAATTATTGTATGACCAAAAATGATCTGATTTTCCAAACTGAGCATTATAATTATTTTCCAAAATTACCTGTTGCAAGTCAAAAGTTTTAAAAAATGTTTATAAATCTTTTTAAATTTTTAAAAATTGTTTGAAATCATTCAAATATTTTGAGTTTCTTCAAATTGAACACGAAAAACGTAGGATGGATCACTCCGATATTCCTCATAAACCTCTAAATATTCCAGATATTCTTGATATTCCTAAGTATTCCCAAATATTCTGAAATATTTTCAAATATTCTCATTATACATATTTTAAAGTGCTTCTCGAGAATTCCGACGATTTGGACACGATTTTACGACTCCGCGATGAAGTCATAAAATTTCATCGTGGCTAGAAATGTGTTATTGAAAGTCCAAATTAGAAACTTTTATATTTCCTTTAAAGTTTTAAAACTGGAAATTTAATAATGGCTGTAACCAGAGAATAGCCGGACTGGAAAAGGGACTATTTGTACTGAAATTTCGGTACAAATAGCCGGATTTTTTCGGTACTCGCAGATACGCAAGCGTGGTGACAACTGGGGCAGATCCAGGGGAGATTTTACTATTCGAATCTGGATCCATAGTAAATGTGTTCTTTGGGACCTAAACAAACTTTTAGAATCGGGTGCTAAATATTTTTGAACATTTTAAAAAAATCGGGCAATTCATTTTGAAATTCCGCATTTTTAAAAATAATAAAGATAATTAACTTTTTCTTTTTGATTCTTGAGGGCAGTTTCTTAAGCTGTCTGCAAAAAGGTTGCCCAGTTTTTTTTTTTGTTGATATTCTGAACTATTTTTTGAGTATTTCTAAAGATGTGCATTTTTTCCCACACAATAGTTAGTGACATTGATTTTCATTATTGTTTAAAATATTTTTCAAATAAATAAAGGAATTAAATAAAGGAAAAGCTAATTATCTTCATTATTTAGAAAATTATAAGATACAAAAAAAAAATTTCTTTTATCGGCACCCGAGCCTAAAATTTTGTATGTTCCAAAAAACAGATACTCATATCAAGTTTCATGCCTTCTTAATCATTTGAGACTAATTTGGTTATTTTTTATTGTGCCGATGCTACTACTAATTAGCTCATTGACTGAGGTATTTAGGAATTGGTTTAAATAAATCAATAAATAATGGCTTTAATGTAAAGATTGAATCTCAATATTTGTTTGATTATAAAAAAATGGTTACAAGTGTCATGTAACGATTTTCATTCTTACCTCAGACGTCACTCTTCTGCTCTCCTTGCACCAGTATTGTATTTTTTTAATATTTTGTGATTTGCATTGAAATATATTCCGAAATATTCCATAATATTCTTAAGTTTTCTGAAATATTCTCACATATTCCCGCAGATATTCTCATGTTTTTCTATATTCCAAGTATTCCTTGTATTCCCAAATGTTCCGATGTATTGTCAAGTATATTCCCTAATATTCTTAAGTATTCTCAAATATTCCCACAGATCTTATCACGTTCCCATATATTCCAAGTATTCATTGTATTCAAAGATATTCCCAAATAGGCAAACTGAGAGTGGTCCACCCTTGGAGAAAAATTAACAATTGACCAAGAGAAAATAACCGGGAAATGGCCAGGAATTAAAAATCATCCGTCGGGTAGACACGTCGCACAGTGTAGCCAAAAGCACTTTTTGTGGACAAAAGTCTGTCTACAACCCAATTTTCAATGGATTTTGACTTTTTTTTTAAACGACCGTAAGGCTTTCGGGTATATCGAGTCAGTGCGAGAATTTTTATTTGGCTAAACCAAAATTTTTTATTTAACAACAAAATAAAAAATATTTTTATCCTAACTTTTCATATGTACTTTTTTTGTAAGATCTGCGAATTGACTGAAGAAGAGCTTAGGTCAGTGTAATTACTATTACATTTGTTACTATTACAAAAGCCATTTTTTGTGATTTGCAATGATTAGTTGTTTGAAATTCACAGTTTTTATATAAAATATGAGAGAAATGTATGCCTATTTACCATTATTTAAAAATATCTGCTGCTTGGCAGCATTATTTAAACAATTTTTAAAAACAAATACACAGTTTTCGTATCCCAGAATGAATAGGCTCCATTTTTTTTTTTGCAGAATCGACCAAAAATGTATTGCCAATGACTCCTTGCTGTCATTTTTTTCAAATTAAAAACAACTGGTAATTATTTAAATAATATTTATGAACAAATTCACATTTTCAACAATATTCAACGAATAGGGCCAATGTTTTTCGCCGAACGCAAGCATTACGCTACAGCGTAATGCTAAAGTAATGCTAAAGTAATATGGCATTATAATTATTAAAGGAAGCAAAATAAATATGCAAACTGTTGCAACTATAATAATAGGTTAAAATTTACGTTAAATGTTCATGCCGTAATTGTCACAAGTTGCTTTTTCAGCGTTAAAAAATAAAAATACGAATTGACTGTCATCAAAGCCGGACCCCTGCATGTCGGCAATTGACTTGAAGCCGCCGTTAGCAGACTGCACCCTCGTGAAAAGAAAGATCAATATATTACCACTTCAAGACCAGTTTCAAACCACGTATGGTCCTTTTCTGGTCTACACCCTTGAGCCTATACCTGCATTATTTTTAGGGTATTGAAATAGACACAACCCTCTCTCTCTCTCACTCTCTGAAATAAGGATATCTGTCTGTATCAACAGACTAGCTATACCTGAAGGTCCTAAAGAAGCTGAGTCATCTTATTACGTGACGTCACGAAGGTGCCATAAAGCAGTAAAGATTATGGTTATGGGCTTAAATCGTGATGACCCTAATAATGATGGGATATTGGGGGTTTAAACTGCTGGCTGGGATAAAAGGACTGTGGTATTCGGGGGACCAGAAAAGATCAGTTTAAGATCACTTTAAGACAGGCCTATACCTGCCTATACTGTAGTATTCAGATGGTCTTCCTTTTCACGAGGGCAATGACAGCCAAATTATTTTTTCCTTTTTTAACGCTGAAAAAGAAACTTGTTGCAATTACGGCATGCCCATTTAACGTAAACTTCAACGTATTATTATAATTGCAACAGTTCACATAATTATTTTGTTTCTTTCATTAATATTAAATATGAATTTACAATAATTCCTAATATTCTTATGCACTTTACATTTATTATTTGTTGTGAACATTTTACTCACACATTCAATTATTTTAAATCAACACGCCAACGGTAACTAATCAGGTTGGCCCTCCGCGATGGGTCATTCGCTCTTCCGTGGATGGTCAAACTGAGTGAAAACATTATGATCGTATTAACCATCCCGAAAGGATACCTTGCTTATCCCTAAAAGTGAGTCTGACCTTCTTATAAAATTCAGACTGTTCATACAATGAGAGCCTCTCCGACCATGTCAAAAAAATTCTTGATGTCTCTTTGGACCATCTAGAAGAACGGACTGGCTCTCTAAATTTTGTCCCTTTAACTTTGACCATCCATTTTTCTCCGTGAGTACAATTTTTTATTCCCGTCCTCTGCCACTCCTCATTTAGGCTTCAAAGAGTATATTCACTTCATTTTCCTTCATAAAAAGATCTCGCTGCAGGGTCTCATACAATACTTTAGAATTATGTAGTTCTCCCTGCAAATTCCGGAGTTGCTGCTTGGCCATTTTGTACAATTCGGACACGTTTTTAAACTCTTTCTGGACGTTCTCAAGATTATATTTAAGCTCTTCTTCTTCTAGGTTTGAGTGTTTCGTGAGTTCAGTCCTCTTATTTTCTACATTCTTCAATGGAGTGCGCTGAAAAGGAACAGATTTGACGAATAAATATATATAAAAAATGAGCAAACGTAATCCAAATCCATTAAAATAAATTATTTTCTCACCCTTCCTGCACTTGTATCTTGCAATTCAGGCTTCTTTGATAGCAGATCTTTGGCAGAAACAATATTTGCATTAGTTAATCGTTTCTTTAGTGCAGGACCTGCCTTTTCATGCCCATAAACCTACAAATATATGTATTAGGTGAAGAAAATTAGTCAAATTAAAAAACAGTGGATTATCATCTTTTTTAAAGCTTTTGTCGATTACCTTACACTTCGCTCCAAGAGGTACTTTTCATATGACTGGCGTTTCTTCGCCAGTAGTTTCATCGCATGACACTGGAGGATACTTCCGTCTCTGCACTTCAATTAGATGATCAAGTTCTTGTTCGGTGTCTGGAATTGAACCCACAACCAGGAATCATAAGGTCATTTAATAAGAATTACATATAATAGGGACAATGGGGGACAGTTTGATACGAAATTAAAAAATTGTATTTTGGTGAATGATATTTTAAATATGTAAGAAGATTCTCTATTCAAAATTGGTGTATGTTTATCGTTGGACTAAATTTGAGGAAAAATTCGTTTGTTTAATATCAAGCAAAAAATTTAAAAACCTTAAGAATTCTTCACAAGTTTGAAAAGAATCAAAACATTTTTTGAAGCTTCCTGAGAATAATTTAAACGATTTAACGAATTTATTTTGAAAGAATTGTTTTATGTGTGTAATTTGGATTGACTTTTGTGGAAATTCGAATCTACTTCAAAGGAAGATGTCAAAAAATAATTTAGAAGATTTTAAATGAATTTTTCTTTTATTTTGCAGGTTTTAGCAACATCTAGGGAAAATATTGAGTAAGTTTGAAAGACCTTGACAAATTGTAGAAGTTTTTAAGATTATTTAAGAGATTAAATTTTTTTCTAATATTTCAGAAAATTTATGACGAAATACAGATTTTTCTAGATTTAAAAAAAAATTACAAGCGTTTTGATTCTGAGAAAAATTTTAATTCATTAAAAAGTTTTATTTCAAAGGTTTTCAAAAGTTTCTCAAGATTTTTCAGAATATAACAAAGTTTTAGGAAACTTCAAGTCATTTTAAATAATAATCGTAGTGGCTAGCCTACTGGCGCCAGCAAGGAACAACCTTCCCGGCGCCGGCAAGGTTGCTCGAAGATCTTCAAAAGTATCTTAACATTTGCAAAGATTTCACAAAGTTTCTAACATAATATAGATGCGAAAATTTGTATTGATTTGAAAGTTTTATTTTTTCATATTAATTATCACAAGAATTAAAAAAAACGTTGTTGTATCTCTTAAATCTTTTCAAAATTCTGAAAAGCTTCTATATTTTTCTTTTATATCATCAAAAACCTACATTTCATTATAAATTTTCCTGAGTTTTTAGAAACTTTGAAATATTTTTAAATGTCTTAAGAACATCTTAAATTCCGTAATATCTTTTTTTAAAGCTTTTAACTTAGTGTTGAACAATATTTTGCCTCTTAGCAGAAACAGGTAAAAAATTTGAGAAGTTGAAAGTTTGCGAAGATTTCAGGTTATCTCCCAGAATCTGAAGGTGAAAACTTCAAAAAGCGAGTTTGGGAAACATTCTGTACAATTTTTTGTGAATCACTCACCTGATATGTGCAGTATAACCACTGCCTCTATTTTCGTATCGCCATTGTCTAATAAACATGCAATATTATACTTTCGATACGGAGAGTGACTTTTTGCGTCAAACTTTCTGATGCGCGATATATGGATCTTGAGTTTTTCATTTTTTCGCAAAATTAACATTACGTATATGCAAACATGTTTCACTAATATTGCACTTATTCGTTCGCACGTTGAAGCACATTCAAGTGACCCCAGCAAAAAATAAAGTATTGATACAAATTGAATTGAAAAGACTATAAGACACCCTGCAAATCCCGCTTTGCGACAATGACGCATCGGACCTATGTGTCAATGCGTGTAAATTCGTGAAGATGGTATTTCAATTTTGAATCATTCCATACGTACAAATTCGGTGCGAAAGTCTAAAGTCAGCGAATACACTTCAATGCGCCAGCACGCAAACGCTTCAACATTGGTCAATGGGACCGAATTCGTGAGAGTAAAATACATACTTGAATTCGCCCCAATGCGTCACGGTGAATTTCAGAAAGTGTTGATTCATACAATTTAATACGTAACAGAAAAACCAACGTGCGCGGCCTATAGATTTTATTGTAAATGTTTAGTAAATTGTCTCGTAGCTCAGTGGCGGGTACTCTGGACTGATACACGGGGGATATATTGTGAAGGAATATATATATATATATATATATATAGTAAAATATGTAGTAAGAATGTGTTATCCTAAACCTAACCTCAATGCAGGTGAGTGTAATTCGTATAATCTTATTATTTCCTCTGAATCTGCATTTAACTCAAAAAATTACGCATTTATGTGTTCATTAAAGTAAAGTATTAACTTTTTTAGGTATGAGAAGTGAAATATACCAGTTATAACAATTGTTGAAAAAGTGAAAGATATAATGAACCAGGTTTATTTTACGTTGCAGAAAAAATTGAAGAAGATTCTTCCCCTCTGCCTAAATATTACAAAATGCGTTTGGATCCGAATTATAAACCGGAAATGGTTAGCGATGAAACTCGCTAATTGTGGGGGGAAGTCTACCACAAAAAGCTGCAGGAAAGTAAAGAATCTGATAAGGAAAAAGCATATATCACATACGTTTTGAATACAAAAATATTTTTCTTGTCTTCATCAGAATCAAGCAAAGTTTAAATTAATAATGCTTCTAGAATTTTAATTACCTTCAATTAATACTATTGATAGATTTGATATATTTTATTATAAATTCCGAAAATATGAAATTTTTACAATTCGTTCAGACAAACAATTTATTTGAAGAACAAGAAAAACTCTGTCCCGGCCCGGATATGAACTCGGAACGCCACTTTACATGATTGGTGCGTTAACCACTTACAACTTACTTCTTTAAGGAAAAATGTAAAAAAAATTTTAATCGTCAGAATTCATAAGTATTTGTGATTGTGCGTGTAAGTTAATAAATAATAATTTTTAAAATATAAAACGAGACTTTTGTTGAATGTCGTTCAGTCGAAGGGTTTCTGATTTCAGGTTTTTTTTATTGACCGTACTCAAATTACGTGACGGATTATAGGTCCTGTCTTGAGACGCCCCTCCCCCCACATGTAACAAATCGAGACAGCATATTTCACCCCTCTTTTGTACGTAATGTTTGGTTTCCAGAAATACTAAGATATGGGACTTGAATGTAATGGACATTTGTACAGTATTTAAGATCATATATGATTTGGAGGTGTTCATATAAAATATAGAGCTTACAAGCCTAAAGACAAATTTTCTGTACAAAAATTAAATTTTTAACTAAAAAATATGAATTTTCAGCACAAAAAATGATTTCTTAACAGATTAGTTCAACTAAAAATTGCAAAAAAAATGGTTTAATCCAAATCCAAAAAAGATTTCAGTTGGCTTTTCAATACTAAGATATGATTCGGAAACAAAAAGTAAATTTTAAATTCAAAAACAAGAATTTTCAACAAACCAGTTGAATTTTTAACAAAATAATTGAATATATTATTCAAAAAATATTTCATTCGACTTTTCAACACGAAAATATGAATCTTATACAAAAAGTAAATTTTCTGCGAAATAGTTTAATTTTCAACCAAAAAGGATGACTTTTCAACAAAGTTGTTGAATTTCCAACACAATAGATGCATGTTTAGCCAATGTAGAATTACTACAAAAAAAATGTTTGAATTTTCAACTAAATAGTAAAATTTATAACTAAAAAGATAATCTTCAGGAGGAAGCAACTGTAAAAAAAAGAAAAAGAAATACAAGGCAAATAAATTACTAACAAAAATATTATATCTGGGTCACCACAAACCTTCATTTTGAAAAGTCCATAATTTCTCCCTGACCAATCTTTCATTTTCCTTGATCATCAATATTCAAAGACCAGAATCTTAAGCTTGTAACATACTTCTGTCTACATATTTTATAAAATCTTATTCTTACTCTTTACAGTTATTTACACCTATTTAAAGAAAATCTTATACGCAAACGCATCTTAATCTACTAATGCTATTACATAACAATTACTTACAAATCTTTAAGCTTTTAGTTTAAGCGGCTTCCGTTTCCTTTTCCTTTCACTTCTCTCGTACCACAATTTGCCACTTTTTTGCATCCATTCTTTCAATCTTTCTCATTCGCTCCCCTAGCACCCTCTTACTTCTTCAACCACTCTTCCCCAAAAATCTCCTCTCCTAGAATCTTTACCACATTCTCTTGCCAGCTTCCTTTATCTTCTATTCCTCTTCTACGAGGGCGGTCTGATAAGTACTTAGCCTAAAAAAGAAAAACTAAAATTTGGGAAAAGTGGCCATTTATTTGTCAACATAGTCTCTTCTTAGCTCGATACACTTGACCCAGCGATGCTCCAACTTCTTCAGCCCGTCTGAAAAATACGTTTTCTGGAGGTCTGCAAAGTAGGCCTCCGTGGCGGCGATAACCTCTTCATTCGAATGAAATTTCTGCCTGGCGAGTGAATTTTTTAAGTTGGGAAACAAAAAGAAGTCGCACGGGGCCAAATCTGGAGCATACGGTGGATGGGGCAGGAGTTCGTAGCCTAATTAGACCAATTTGGCCGTGGCGACGGCGGAGGTGTGAGCCGGTGCGTTGTCATGGTGGAAGAGCACTTTTTTCTTTGCCAAATGGGGCCGTTTTTTCTGCAATTCGGCGTCGAATCGGCCTAATAATTCGGCATAGTAGAGCCCTGTGATCGTTTTTCACTTCTCCAGGTATTCGATGTAGATCACATCATGTGAATCCCAGAAAACGGTGGCCATCACCTTTCCAGCCGATGAGACCGTCTTTGCCTTCTTTGGAGCAGATTCCCTCCGAGAAACCCACTGTTTCGAATGCTGCTTGGTCTCTGGTATATACCAGTGTAGCCATGTTTCGTCGACGGTCTCGAAACGACGCAGAAACTCCTTCGGATTACACTTAAACAGCGTCAAACATTGCTCTGAAGTGGTTTCACGGTTGCGCTTGTAGTCCGGAGTCAGCAAACGCGTCACCGATCGCGCCGACAACTTTCTCATGCCCAAAATTTCATGCAGGATATGACCCACGCGGTCTTTTGAGATTCATAATGTCTCAGCTACCTCGTGCACCATCAATCGGCGGTCTGCCAATACGAGATCGTGGATTTTTGTCCCGTTATCCTCTATAGTAGCCGTTTTCAGGGCACCTGGGCGTGGCTTATCAAAAACCGACGTGCGGCCACGTTGAAACTCGTTGAACCAATTTTTGACGGTCGCCACCGAAGGAGAAGAGTCACCGTAGACAGCATGCAAGCGCACTTTGATTTCGCTGCGCGATTTCCCTTTCAAAAACAAGAATCGAATCACCGACCGATATTGCTCTTTTTTCATTTTTCTAAAATCTGCGGACACGACAGCTTACACACGCGGTGAAAACGAAACTACGAGTCCGATTCGGCTGAAATTTGGACAGAAGCCGTCTAGGACAATGTACTACACGATAGTAAATTTCTCTTGCGATATTGTCACCATGGGGCGGTGAGGCTGAGTACTTATCGGACCACCCTCGTACATTCTTCCCATACATGCTCCCATGTTTCTTCTTCTCATTCACAGATTCTGCACTTCCTGTTCTCTTTCTTTTCCGAATACATACCTTCCCTTACCTCGTTTCCCAATTTGAATCTTGATATTCTAGTCCAAATTTTCTCTCCCATCGCTTTTCTAAATACTTTGGTACACCTTCCTTTTTTATCATCTTATACCATTCATTATATTTTGATTCCTCAATCATCCCCCATCTTTCTCTTAATTGTATTTCCCTTTCCATTTTCTATTCCTTCATAGTTTACTCCAGTCCAGTCTTCTATATCTCTAGCCTTAAAGAACACCCTCCTTTCTTCTTCCTATCTCGTTAATACCAATCAATCTTTTTCCTTTCTTTCCATCCGCGTATCTCTGCCCCATAATCTAATACCGGCTATACCAACGTATAAAATAACCACATTCTCCTCCTTCAATTCATTTTAACGTTCTTTTTACTATTCCCCATATCTGTTTCATTACCCCTGATTCTTCTTCTTATTCTTTCTCTTATGTGAGCTCTATGATCTCCAGTTGTTTGCAAGGTATATCTTAAATATATAAACTCTTTCACTTCTTATAATTTTATTCCCTCCCATCTCCCCGTCCATTTTTTCTTTCCTTCCCCTCCTATTCTAAACCTCATTATCTTTGTCTTGTCTACATTTAAATTCAACCTTTTCCCATATAAGTATTTCTCTAATCCTATAATAAAGCCCGCCATCCCTTCCTCATCCTCTGCCACCAACACTATATTGTCTGCCTATGCCAGTGTATATATCTTTTCGTTCTCGATCCTAACTCCTCCCCGCCCTTTTTCTCTTCATTTCTCCTTCCAAGTCTGATATTAATATATTTAATAAAAGTGGGCTCAGAGGACATCCTTGTTTTACTCCTCTCTCCAACCAGTCAATATCCCCTACTTTTTCTCCTACCTTTACCTTGCCTTTTTATCCTTCTCTGTTATACATTTGTTTCTCACTCCCATCACTATCCCTCCCATTGCTCTGCCTTTTTTATTCTTCCTCTTTGCATTTTGAACTTGCCATTTGTAACCTCTTGGTATCTTCCCCTTACTCTTTCCCACCCCTTTTTATCTAGCCACGTTTCCATCATTACTAGTACATCCTATTGTGTCAAATTTCTCATAAACTTCCCATCCTTCCTTTCTTAGCCTGCTATATTCCAGTAGCATATCCTCCAATCTTCCCTACTTTCGTTTCTCGTCTCTTTTTGTTTCTTACCATTTCTTATTTATTTATCTCCCGATCCTTTCTCTCCGATTTTCCCGATACCTCATGTTTTACTAACTCTTCCCTGTCCTCGTCCTAATTCCACCATACACCTTCTATTTGTATTCTCTCATACTTTACCCATGTCCATCTTCCCTTTTTTTCCTTTTCCGCTATTTTCTTAACTTATATTCCATATTCCTTTCTGCCCATGTAAAATAATCCTCTATTCTCTCCGAGTTTTCATATAACACCCTCTTCTTTGTCATTACTTCCCTCTTATGTTCCCTTCATCACTATGTTTCTTTTTCTTTCTTCTCTCTCTCTCTTTTCTATTCTTCGTTCTATTTTTCTCAGACTTTCCTTTTCCTTATTCTCACTGTCTCCTACTCTAAACTCATGGTTTGAGCTTACAATCTTTTTTAATCTACCCTCCAACTTCTCTACCTTTTTATTCGGCTCTTCCTTCTTTTCTAGTCTTTTCTCCAGCATCTGCATCCTTTTCTGTAGCTTTCCCCTAACCTTGTATCATTTTCTCATTTCTTTCTTAAGTTCTGCCATTTCCTGCCTAATTTCTTTCCTTATTTCCTTTACCCTTTTCTCCTGCTTTTCTTCATATCTCCCCATTACTTCCATTATCATTTCACGCATGTCATCTAACTGAACATTTTCTTTTTCTATTTGACCTTTATGTTAAACTTTGTCTTCGTTTTTTCCCTTGCTCTCCCCCCCCCCCACAATGTTGGTCTTTTCCCGGTGGTGTTCTGCACATTTTCGCATGTTGAAGGGTGGACCCTGCTTCTACTTCATCTTCACTACTTTCTCTCTCCGCCCTATCCCTCTTCCTATTTGCAAATGGCTCTATTGAGCCAAAACTCTCAACCCTAAATCTTGACCTTTATACCGTTTTTCTGTACTGCCCTCTCTTTTTTGTCTCACGTTTCGGCGTACAGAATACTTCCTCGTCCAAATCCCTTTCTTCTTTGCTATGACTGTCCCCGTTACCCATCAAGCCGATTCGAAGTAACCTCTGTCCGTAACGCCATACGTAACAGTAGTGGGGCTAGGCGGCTATCAACTCATTTGCCAACAGATGGCGCCACCTTCGCTAGTCACCACCTTCGCTAGCCACCAACCAAGGGAGGGTTCTGTTCCATGCTAAGTTACCGCTAGTCGATAAACAGTGAGGTCGGTAATGCAGATTCCTGCTGCGATAGCATTGGATCATTGGTCGGTAAAATAGAGAGGTCGGTAATTTCAAGGTTCTGTTCCATGTTAAGTGGTAAAACAGTGAGATCAGTAATGGATATTCCCACTAATTTAACATTATAAGGTTCTGTCCTGTGCTAAGTGAACATCGATCGGTAAAACAGTTTAGTACCATCAGTCGGTAAACAGGTAAGTCATTTTTATTTTATATCATCATTTTTCTATATGT
Source organism: Andricus grossulariae (assembly GCA_011634705.1). NCBI lineage: Eukaryota > Metazoa > Arthropoda > Insecta > Hymenoptera > Cynipidae > Andricus > Andricus grossulariae. Next base: position 58,340,317 of record JAABKJ010007545.1, on the reverse strand, counting down.
CGGTAAGGTAGAGAGCAATGTTACCATCATTCGGTGAAACAGGGAGGTCAGTGAGTTGTTATATTATCATTTTATCATTGGTCGGTAAGGTAGGGAACAATGTTACTATCAGACAGTAAAACAGGGAGGTCGGTAATTTTTTATATCATCGTTTTTCTATGTCGGTAAGGTAGGGAACAATGTTACCATCAGCCGGTAAAATAGAGAGCTCAGTAGCTTCTTATGTTATCATTTTTCTATATGTCGCTAAGGTAGGGAACAATTTCACCATCAGTCGGCAAAACAGGGAGGTCGGTAACTTTTTATATTATGATTTTACCATTGGTCGGTAAAACGGGGGCCATCGATAATGCACATCTCCAGCCACAGATGGAGCCTCAGTCGCTATATCAAGAGCCTACCTTATCGATCTGGTGTAAGTAACTGATGACGTCATTCAGTACTTTCTGCCAGCACTAATATCAATGTATCGACAGTCGGTAATGCATTTTTTTCAAGAGCTTTAAAAAGTTTCAAGGGATTTCGAAAGATTTTTAAGAATTTAAAATATTTTAGGGTATTTCAAAATATTTCAAAGCTTTTCGGGTATATTTAAAAACTCCAAGGAATTTTCAAGAGTTTCAGAAAATGTCATGGAATTTCGAAAGATTTGAAAGGTTTTGAAATAATTAAAGGTATATTAAACAATGCCAAGCCATTTTCAAAAGCTTAAAAAACTTTCAAGGGATTTCAAAAGATTCCAAAGGATTTTAAAGGTATTAAAAAAAATTCCAAGAGCTTTAAAAAGTTTCAAGGAATTTTGAAATATTCTAAAGGATTTTAAAGATTTTATGGTATTTTTCAAAATTCCCAGGAATTTTCAAGAGCTTTGAAAAGTTTCAAGGGTTTTCGAAAGATTTTTAAAAATTGAAAATATTTTAGGGTATTCCAAAATATTTCGGGTATTTTAAAAAACTCCAAAGAATTTTCAAGAGTTTTTAAAAGTTTCAGGAAATTCCGAAAGATTTGAAATATTTAAAGGTATATTAAAAGATTCCAAGTCATTTTCAAAAGCTTTAAAAACTTTCAAGGGATTTCAAAAGATTCCAAATGATTCTAAAGGTATTTAAAAAGGTAAAAAGGTATTTAAGAAAAATACCGACAGCTTTAAAAAGTTTCAAGGTATTTTGAAACATTCCAAATGATTTTAAATATTTTAGGGTATTTTAAAAGGTCCAAAGGATTTTTCAATTGATTTCAGTAATTTAATGGGATTTCATAGAATTTAAATCATTTTAGGGCATCCTAAAATATTTCAAAATATTTTAAAGATATTAGGGTAAGATTTTTAAGAATTTGAAATATTTTTGGTGTTATAAAAGGTCGCAAGCAAATTTCAATTGATTTCCGTAATTTAATGGGATTTCAAAGAATTTAAAACATTTTAGGGTATTTAAAAAAATTCCAGGGAATTTTCAAGAGCATCAAGAAGTTTCAAGGAATTTCGAAAGATTTTCAGGAATTTAAAATATTGTTGGGTATTTCAAAATATTTCAAAGAACTTTAAAGATTTTGATATATTTTGTAAAATTCTTAAGACTTTTCAAAAACTTTAAAAAGGTTCAAGGGATTTCAAAAAATTCCAAATAGGATTTCAAAGATTTTCGGGTATTTTTAAAAACTCCCAAGGAATTTTCAAGAGCTTTAGAAAGTTTCAAGGGATTTCCAAATATTTCAAAGGGTCTTCAAATATTTTAGGGTATTTAAAAAAATTCCAAGAGCTTTAAAAACTTTCAAGAGTTTTCAAAAGATTTTAGAGATTTTCGGGTATTTATAAAAACTCCCAAGGAATTTTCAAAAGCTTTAAAAAGTTTCAAGGGATTTCGAAAGATAAAATTTTTTTAAAAATATTTTGGGCTATTTTAAAATATAACAAGGCATTTTAAGGTGTTTTTAAAAATTCAAAGGAATTTTCAAGAGCTTTAAAACGTTTTAAGAGCTTTAAAAAGTTTCAAGAGATTTTGAAAGATTTTTAAGAATTTAAAATATTTTAGGGTATTTTAAAATATTTCAAGGCATTTTAAAGATTTTAGGGTACGTATTTTAAAAATTCCTAAGAATTTTCAAGAGCTTTAAAAAGTTTCAAGGGATTTCAAAAGATTTTAAAGGTATTTAAAAAGCTAAAAAGGTATTTAAGAAAAATGCCAAGAGCTTTAAAAACTTCCAAGGGATTACCAAAGATTTTAAAGAATTTTAAATGTTTTTGGTGTTTTAAAAGGTCCCAAGGAAATTTCAATTGATTTCCGCAATTTAATCGGATTTTAAAGAATTAAAAAAAATTAGGGTATTTAAAAAAACTCCAGGGAATTTTCAAAAGCTCTAAAATGTTTCAAGGGATTTCAGAAGATTTCAATTGATTTGAAGTATTTTAGGGTACTTTTAAAAATTCCAAGGAATTTTCAAGAGCTTTAAAAAGTTTCAATGGATTTCCAAAGATTGCAAAGGGCTTAAAATATTTTAGGGTATTTTAATAAATTCAAAGAGCTTTAAAAACTTTCAAGAGTTTTTAACAGATTTTAAAGATTTAAGGGTATTTTTTTAAAACTTCAAGAAATTTTCAAGAGCTTTAAAAAGTTTCAAGGAATTTCGAAAGATTTTTAGGAATTTAAAATATTTTAGGGTATTTCAAAATATTTCAAAGAACTTTAAAGATTTTGAGATATTTTATAAAATTCTAAAGACTTTTCAAAAACTTTAAAAACGTTCAAGGGATTTCAAAAAATTCCAAAGGGTTTTAAAGATTTTCGGGTATTTTTAAAAACTCTCAAGGAATTTTCAAGAGCTTTGAAAAGTTTCAAGGGATTTCGAAAGATTTTTACGAATTAAAAATATTTTAGGGTATTTTAAAATATTCCAAGGCATTTTAGTTTTTTTTAATTCAAAGGGATTTTCAAGAGCTTGAAAAGTTTTAAGGAGTTTCAAAGGATTTTAAAGATTTTAGGGTATTTTTTAAAAATTCAAGAAATTTTCAAGAGCTTTAAAAAGTTTCAAGGGATTTCGAAAGATTTTTAAGAATTTAAAATATTTTAGGGTATTTCAAAAAATTTCAAGGTATTTCAAAGATTTTCGGGTATTTTAAAAAACTCCCAAGGAATTTTCAAGAGTTTAAAAAAATTTCAGGAAATTCCGAAAGATTTGAAATATTTAAAGGTATATTAAAAAATGCCAAGCCATTTTCAAAAGCTTAAAAAACTTTCAAGGGATTTGAAAAGATTCCAAAGGATTTCAAAGGTATTAAAAAAAAATTCCAAGAGCTTTAAAAAGTTTCAAGGGATTTTGAAATATTCCAAAGAATTTGAGAGATTTTAGGGTATTTTTTAAAATTCAAAGGAACTTTCAAGAGTTTTGAAAAGTTTCAAGAGGTCTTCAAAAGATTTTAAATGATTTTAAATATTTCAAGGTATTTTTTTAAATTCCAAGGAATTTTGATGAGCTTTAAAAAGTTTCAAGGAATTTCAAAAAATTCTAAAGGATTTTAAAGATTTTCGGGTATTTTTAAAAACTCCAAGGAATTTTCAAGAGTTTTTAAAAATTTCAGGAAATTCCGAAAGATTTGAAATATTTAAAGGTATATTAAAAGATGCCAAGCCATTTTCAAAAGCTTTAAAAACTTTTAAGGTATTTCAAAAGATTACAAAGGGTTTTAAAGGTGTTTAAAAAAATGCCAAGAGCTTTAAAAAGTTTCAAGATATTTGAAATATTCCGAAGGATTTAAAGATTTTAGGGTATTTAAAAAAATTCCAAGGAATTTTCAAGAGCTTTGAAAAGTTTGAAGGGATTTCGAAAGATTCGAAAAGATTTTAGGGTATTTTCAAAAATTTTCAAGAGGCTAAACAAGTTTTAAGAGATTTCGAAAGACTTTTAAGAATTTAAAATATTTTAGAGTATTTAAAAATATTACAAGGCATTTTAGGGTATTTTAAAAATATCCAAGAAACTTTCAAGGGCTTTTAAAAGTTTCAAGGGATTTCAAAAGATTCTAGGGTATTTTTTAAAATTTCAAGACCATTTTAAGAGCTTTAAAAAGTTTCAAGGGTTTCGACATTTTTATAGAATTTAAAATATTGTAGGGTATTTCAAAAAATTTCAAGGAATTTTAAAGATTTTTGGGTATTTTATAAATTCCAAGGAATTTTCAAGAGCTTTAATAAGTTTCAAGGAATTTCAAAAATTTCCAAAGGATTTTGAAGATTTTCGGGTATTTTTAAAAACTTCAAGGAATTTTCAACGGTTTAAAAAAATTTCAGGAAATTCCGAAAGATTTGAAAGGTTTTGAAATATTTAAAGATATATTAAAAGATGCCAAGCTGTTTTCAAAAGCTTTAAAAACTTTTAAGGGATTCTAAAAGATTCCAAAAGTTTTGAAGGTATTTAAATAGGTAAAAAGGTATTTAAGAAAAATGCCAAGAGCTTCAAAAAGTTTCAAGGGATTTTGAAACGTTCCAAAGGATTTTAAAGATTTTAGGGTATTTTTAAAAATTCCAAGGAATTTGCGAGAGCTTTAAAAAGTTTCAAGGGATTTGAAAAAATTCCAAAGGATTTTAAAGATTTTAGTGTATTTTTTAAAATTCCAAGGAATTTTCAAGAGCTTTGAAAAGTTTCAAGAGATTTCGAAAGATTTTTAAGAATTTTAAATATTTTAGGGTATTTAAAAATATTACAAGGCATTTTAGGGTCTTTTTGAAAATTCAAAGGAACTTTCAAGAGCTTTGAAAAGTTTTAAGAAGTCTTCAAAAGATTTTAAAGATTTTAGGGTATTTTTTCAATTCCAAGGAATTTTCAAGAGCTTTAAAAAGTTTCAAGAGATTTCGAAAGATTTTTAAGAATTTAGAATATTTTAGGGTATTTCAAAATATTTCAAGGGATTTTAAAGATTTTTGGGTATTTTATAAATTCCAACGAATTTTCGAGAGTTTTTAAAAATTTCAGGAAATTCCGAAAGATTTGAAATATTTAAAGGTATATTAAAAGATTCCAAGTCATTTTCAAAAGCTTCAAAAACTCACGAGATTTTGAAACATTCCAAAGGATTTTAAAGATTTTAGGGTATTTTTCATAATTCCCAGGATTTGTCAAGAGCTTTGAAAAACTTGAAGGGATTTCGAAAGATTCCAAAGGATTTGATGGTATTTTAAAAAATGTCAAGAAATTTTCAAGAGATCTCGAAAGATTTTTAAGAATTTCAAATATTTTAGGGTATATATTTTAAAAATTCCAAGGAATTTTCAAGAGTTAAAAAAAATTTCAGGAAATTCCGAAAGATTTGAAAGAATTTGAAATATCTAAAGGTATATTAAGAGATTACAAGTCATTTTCAAAAGCTTTAAAAAGTTTCGAGGGATTTCAAAAGATTCCAAAGGATTTTAGGGTATTTTTAAAAATTCCAAAAGCTTTAAAAACTTTCAAGGGATTTCAAAAGATTTGAAATATTTTAGGGTATTTTTTAAAGTTTCAAGGAATTTTCAAGAGCTATAAAAAGTTTCAAGACATTTTGAAAGATTTGTAAGAATTAAAGATTTTTTAGGGTATTTTAAAATATTACAAGGAATTTTAGGGTATTTTTTAAAAATTCCAAGGAATTTTCAAGAGCTTAGATTTTTTTAAAGGATTTCAAAAGATTCCGAAGGATTTTAAAGATTTTAGGGTTTTTCCAAAAATGCCAAGAGCTTCAAAAAGTTTCAAGGGATTTCGAAACTCCAAAAGATTTGAAAGATTTTAGGGTATTTTTGAAAATTCCAAGGAATTTTCAAGAGCTTTAAAAATTTTGAAGGGATTTCAAAGGATTTGAAAGGTTTCAGGATATTTTTAAAAATTCCGAGGAATTTCCATGAGTTTAAAAAAGGTTTCAAAGGGGCTTTCGAAAGATTTGAAATATTTTAGGGTATTTAAAAAAAAATCCCCTTCTAAGAATGTCTTCATTAATAATAATTAAACCGTGATACTTATACGCTCAAAAAAATGTTTGTTTGAGTCAAACAAACATTGGTCTGACCCTTTATCAAAGATAAAATTAGTTTACAAATAAAGTTTGTTTGGCTTAAACAAATATTGTGTTTGCATCAAATAAATTTTGATTAAACCCATTAAATATTTATTTTGTCCCATACGAAAGAAAGAATATGTTTGATTCGAACAAACATTTTTCTCAAATCAAAAATAGTTCAAGTTTGAGCGCCTAAAATATTTTACCTGGAATTTTATTTTACAATATTAAAAACAAACTATTTGAAAACGCATAATGACACATTTTTAAATAATAAGAGTTCTGGAAATTTTGGAAACGAAATCTCTTGAAATTCTTTGGAATCTAATAACTCAAAATCTTTAAAATCCTTAAAAATTTTTTTATGCTCATATCCCTTGAAATTGTTGAACTCACTTAAAATAAAATTTATTATATTCCATAAGTAAACCAATATTCAAGACGAATTGGCAAAATAATTTACAATTCAACAAGATTTAGAAAAAAGTTAAAGGAATTAGAGAAATAATTAAAAATTCAAGAAGACTTAAACAAATAATTCAAAATTCAGGGAATTAGAAAAACAATCAAAAATTCAAGATGAACTAAAAAAATAATCGAAAATTCAAGATGGATTAGAAAAAAAATCGAAAATTCAAGAGGAATTGAAAAAAAAATAATCCAAAATTCAAGAGGATTTAAAAACAAATCTAACTGAATTTAGAAATTATTTCAAAAATGCACGAAGAATTAAAAAAATAATCCAAAAATCCAGAAAAAGTACACAAAAAATCTCAATTTCAAGCGGAATTAGAAAAAGAATATAAAATTCAAAATGGATTAAAAAAATAATTCAAAATTGTAGAGGAAAGAAATATCCAAAATTCAAGATGAACTAGAAAAATAATCAAAACGTCAGAATGAATAAGAATAATTCAAAATTCAAGAGGATATAGACAAATAATCGAAAAATACATCATGAATTAAAAAAATAATCCATAATTGAAGATTAATTAGAAAAATAATCGCAAATTCAAGAGGATATGGAAAAATAATCAAAAATTCAAGAGGACAAAGAAAAATAATCCGAAATTTAAGAGGATATATACCAAAGTTCAAGATAAAGTCGAAAAATAATCCAAAGTTGAAGAGGAATTAAAAAATAGTCCAAAATTTAAGAGGATATAGATCAAAATTCCAGATAAAGTCTAAAAATAATCAAAACTTTAATAGGATTTAGAAAAATAATCAAAAATTGAAGAGGATATAGACCAAAATTCAAGATGAAGTGGAAAAATTGAAGAGGAATGAAAAAATCCAAACTTTAGGAGGATATAGACAAAAATTCCAGATGAAGTCGAAAAATAATCAAAAATTTTAGAGCAATTAGAAAGTAAATACAAAATTCAAGAGGAATTGGGAAATAATTAAAAATTCAAGAGGAATTAGAAAAATAATCTAAAATTTAAGAGCAATTAGAAAAACAATACAAAATTCTAGATGAATTAAACAAATAATAAAAAATTCAAAGGCAATTAGACAAATAATCCGAATTCCAAGATTAATAATAAAAAAAAAAACAATTGAAAAGAAAAAAATAATCAAAAATTTAAGAAGAACTAGAAAATTAATCAAAAGTTCATCATGAATGAGAAAAATAATCAAAAATTTAAGAGGATATATACCAAAGTTCAAGATAAAGTCGAAAAAGAATCCAAAATTGAAGAGGAATTAAAAAAAATAGTCCAAAATTCAAGAGGATATAGACCAAAATTCCCGATAAACTCTAAAAATAATCAAAAATTCAAGAGGAATTAGAAAAATAATCAAAAAGTTCAGAGGAATTAGACCAAAATTCAAGAAAAACTCGAAAAATTCAAGAGGAATTAGAAAAATAATCCAACATTTAAGAGAATATAGACAAAAATTCCCGATTAAGTCGAAAAATAATAAAAAATTCAAGATAAATTAGAAAAATAATCCAAAATTCAAGAGGAATTAGACAAAAATGCCAGATAAATTCAAAAAAGAATCAAAAATTTCAGAGCAATTAGAAAAGCAATACAAAATTCTAGATGCATCAAACAAATAAAAAAAATTCAAAGGGAATCAAAAAATCCGAATTCCAAGATTAATTTAAAAAAAAAAACAATTTAAAAGAAAAAAATAATCAAAAATTTAAGAGGAACTACAAAATGAATCAAAAGTTCATCATGAATGAGAAAAATAATCAAAAATTTAAGAGGATATATACCAAAGTTCAAGACAAAGTCGAAAAAGAATCCAAAATTGAAGAGGAATTAAAAAAATAGTCCAAAATTCAAGAGGATATAGACAAAAATTCCCGATAAAGTCTAAAAATAATCAAAAATTCAAGAGGAATTAGAAAAATAGTCAAAAATTTAAGAGGATATAGACCAAAATTCAAGATAAAGTCAAAAAATTCAAAAGGAATTAGAAAAATAATCCAACATTAAAGAGAATATAGACAAAAATTCCAGATAAAGTCGAAAAATAATAAAAAATTCCAGATGAATTAGAAAAATAATCAAAAATTCAAGAGGATATAGACAAAAACTCCAGATAAAGACAAAAAATAATCAAAAATTTCAGAGCAATTAGAAAAACAATACAAAATTCTAGATGAATTAAACAAATAAGAAAAAATTCAAATTCAAATAATCAGAATTCCAAGATTAATTTTTAAAAAATTAAAAGGAAAAAATAATCAAAAATTTAAGAGGAACTAGAAAATTAATAAAAGATTCAAGATGAATTGGAAAAATAATAAAAAATTCCGAATGAATGAAAAAATTCATAAAAAATTCAAGAGTAAATGGAAAAATAATCCACAGTTAAAGAGAATTAAAAAAAAATCAAGCTGAATTTAGACAAATAATAAAAAATTCAAGATGAATTAAACAAATAATAAAAAATTCAAAAAGAATTAGACAAATAATCCCATTTCCAAGATGAATTTAAAAAAAATAATCAAAAACTTAAAAGGAAAAAATAATCAAAGATTTAGGAGGAAAAAATAATCAAAAATTCAAGATGAATTAGAAAAATAATCAAAAATTCAGAATGAATTACAAAATTAATCAAAAATTCAAGAGTAATTGGAAAAATAATCCACAATTTAAGAGGATTTTAAAAAATTCAAGCAAAATTTAGAAAAATAATCAAAAATTCAAGAAGAATTCAACAAACCCAAAATTCAAGATGAATTAAAAAAAATAATCCAAATATTAAGAGGAAAAAGTAATCAAAAATTCAAGAAGAATTAGAAAAATAATTCAAGAGGCATTAGAAAAATAATCAAAAATTTTAATTTTGTTAAATTTTCGCTGAATCTAATAAAATTTTCTAAACAAACTTTGCAGTATTTAATTCAGCACTGACATATCTTAAAATTAAAAAGAACTTTTAACTAAAAATTCGATTTTCGTGAATGTTTTTGGTAATTTTTTAAAATACTATGCACATTTTGAAACAAAATGTTTCGTCCGGAAATATATATTTTTTAAATTGTACATATTGTTATTTTAAATTCAAACAAGAACTTTTAAAAAACTTCAAACATTACAAAAATTGGTCTTTGATGAAAATATTTGATTATTGTATTTTTAATAAATAAGTAATATTCATTGAAGAACAATTTTTTTAATTCTTCAATTTCATGAATTTTATCATTCGGAAATTTTCTAGTTCGGATATTTTATAATTCGTAAATTTTCTGTTAGAAATGTTGAGATTCGGCAATATTATAAACTGTCGGGAATATTATTATTCAGAATTTTGCAATTCGAGAGTTTTATAATATCGGGAATTTTATTACGTGGGAATTTTCCAATTCGGAAATTTTATTTTTCTGAATGAATTACTAACTAATTTCTGAATTAATTGTTTAACTATAAATTGTTAAAAATAAAAATAATTTCACGAATCTAAATTACAAATTGTCATTTGTTAATATTTTAAAAATAATTTAACTTTCAAGATTTACAATTTCAAAATAAAAATGTGTAAAAGCAGATCCCGAAAATCTGTGGTCATAAATTTAAACATAAATTTTTATTTTCAACGTAAAATTATTATTATTAAATTATACGATTTGAGGATAAAAGCGTGTGACGAGATGAACGTCATTGATTTATTACAGCATAAAAGTCAAACTTTTTTTTTTCTAGTAAATTTCCGATTGTATTATCATCTTTCGTTTTAAACAAAATTTGAAAATTTAGAATCTTATAAATTGAACAGTTGAAAGATTTTTGTATAAAAAATAGAAATTCACGTTTCATTTTCAATGTTTTGAATGAAAGAATGAATTAATACATTTTTAAATGTTGAAAATTATATAATTTTGAAGCAATTTTAAGTTAGAAATATTAAAACTTGAACATTTTTTAATTTATCGTTTAAAATAAAACACTTTTTACATTAAAAGTTAAGTTATTCTCATTTCAAATCATTTTGAACATGATAAATAAATTTAAAACTAAATAGTTGAATTTTCAACAAAAAAAAAAGAATTCTCAACAAAATACATTAATTTGCAAATAAATAGTTGAATTTTCAACTAAAAAAGAGATTTTTTCGACTAAAACTAAAATTATGGAATATTGAACTAGATTAGTTAAATTTTCTGTTAAAAAAATAATTTTCAACAACAACAAAAAAACTAATTTTCAAAAAATAGGTGATTTTTCAACAAAAGAGATACCAAAAAAATATATTTTTCAACAAAAGAGTCTAACTTGTAACCAAGCCGTTGAGTTTTTTTTTACAAAAAAGAACAATTTTGATTTTTGATCTAAAAATTGAATAGTTTAATTTTCAATATTAAAAAAATTAATTTTCTTCGAAAGGGATGAATTTTCAACAGAATGATGGAATATTTAACTGGACTAGTTAAATTTCTAGTTTAAAAAAAATTAATTTTCGAAAAAAATGTCAAAAAAATAGATCAATTTTTAAAAAGAAAATTAGTTTTTAGCAGAAAATTTTAACTTTCAACCAAGAAGTTGAAATTTTGAAGAAAAAAAAAAGTATTTTTAACTAAAACTTATGAATCTTCAACTAAAATAGTTCATTTTTCAATTTAAAAAATTAATTTTCAACGAAAGAGATGAATTTGAAACTAAAACGATGAAATATTCAACTGGATTAATTAAATTTTCAGTTTAAAACATTAATTTAAAAACAAAAAAACAAAAAAAAAAAAATTTTCAACAAAATAGATTATTTTCAACAAAGAGATGAATTTTCAACCAAAAATATAAATTTTCAACTAAAAAAGATAAATTTTCATCTAAAAATTGAATGGTTTAATATTCAACTAAAATTACGGAATATTCAACTGGATTACTTAAACTTTTAGTTAAGAAAATTAATAACAAAAAACGAATTTTAAACAAAATAGGCTAATTTTCAGCGAAAAAGAAAATAAATTTGTACCAAAAGATTTTAACTTTCAACAACAAAAAATAGTTAGATTTTCAGTTAAAATAATCTATTAAAAAATAACAATAATTTTCAGAAAAATTGTTCAATTTTCAACCAAAGAGATGAATTTTCAACCAAAAAAAAAGAGATGAATTCTCAACAAAAAATGTAATAGCTGATATTTCAAGCAAAAAATATTTTATTTTAAACCAAAAACAGTTGAATTAAACCAATAAATTCAACCAACAATAACATAGCTACATTTTCAGTTAAAAAAATTAATTTAAAAAAAAAAAGATTTTTCAACCACAAATTTGAACTATTTCAACCATTTTATTTTGATTAAATAATTTACTTTTGCCATTTTACGAAAGATAGGAATATCTTTAGATACTAATTTTCTAAAAAAATTTTAAACAAAATTAAAATTGTTTAAAATTTTTATTTTTTTAGAATGATTTTATGTGTATTTTATCGGTAGAGAGGACAAAAATAGTTCAATCTTCATCCAAAGAAATTAATTTTTAACAAACAAAAAATATTGAATTTAGAACCAAATAGTTCAATTTTCAACTAAAAAAGATTAATTTTCAACCAGAAATGGAATAGTTACATTTTCAGTTTAAGAATTAATTTTTAACAAATAATTTTTGCATTTTTAACCCAAAAAGATTTGAATTTGAAATATAATAGTTACATTTTCAGTTTAAGAATTAATTTTTAACTAAAGAATTCAATTTTCAACCAAAAATGGAATAGTTAAATTTTTAGATAAAAAAATTGAATTTTCAACAATATAGTTCAATTTTCAAAGAAAGAAAGAAATTTTCAACAACAAAAGAAAAATTTTCCACCGAAAAAGTAAAGTTAATTTTTCAACCAAAAATGGAATAGTTAAATTTGTAGTTAAAAAATTAATTTTGAACAAAAAACAAAACGAATTTTCAACAAAATGATCCAATTTTAAACCAAAGAAATAAATTTACAAACAAAAATAATAATATTCTACCAAAAAAGACGAATTTTCAGCAAAATCTATAAATTAAAAAAAAAACTAATATTCGTTTAAATATTTAAGAGCATTTTTAGAAAACAAAGTAGTACCTAAAAATAGAATTGTTTAAACGGTTTAAATTTATTAAAAAATGTACGATGTTCTTAGAAAACAAATTAGTAATTAAAATATTTAAGTACTAATGTTCTTGAATAACAAATTCTTCTTTCGTTTAGTTTACAAAAATTATGTTTCACATAAATTATATAAATATTCATAGGAAATTTATTAAAAATGGAGTAATTAAATATTTTTCAAACAAAAATTAAGTTTAATGTTTATAAAATTATTGTTTAAATTTAAAATAACAATAATTGAAAAAAATTGTCACCCAGAAATATATTCTTTTCAATTATTGTTATTTTAAATTCTAATAACAATTTTAGAAACTTTAAGCATTAATTTTTTTTTAAATATTTAATTATTGTATTTTTAATAAATTAATAAAATTTATATAAAGAAAACTTTAATTGTTTAAATTCGGGAATTTTCTAGTTCGGATATTTTATAATTCGGTAATATTATTAACTGTAGGAAATTATCTACTTCGTGATTTTTATATTTCGGCAACTTTATAATTTCGGGAATTTTATTATTCGAGAATTTTTCATTTCGGGAATTTTGCAGTGTTGGGAATTTTATTTTTCGGAAATTTTCAGTCGTCCCGTGTTTCTTTAGTTTATTAAAAAGAGCATAACAAATTTTTTCAATAAATTTTTTTTACAACTTTAGGTACAAATTAACAAAAGTGCATAGTTCGTCATTTTTTGAAACATTATATATCGGCACAACAACTTTTCCTATTTTTTTCCTTCTAAGGTTATTCACTTCTATAAACTTTACCCAAAGAAAATTGAACAATAACATTTTTCTCTATACAAATAAAAAAATAAAAAATTTGCTAATTTTCAATCGACCTGCCCAATGGTAAGCAATTTTATTAAATTTTAAAAGAAATTTTTTTGTAATACCACAAAGAATGTTTTCAGTGCTATTACCAATAAATCTAATCATTTCGCGTTTTTTCAGTACAAAAAAATCTCAAAAAAGGGGAAATAGGGTGATTTTTTCACAAAAAAGAGAGAAAATAGAGGAAAGATTAAACATTTATTTTTACATTTAGAAAAGAAGAAACAATTTTTTTATAAGTAATTGTATAATTTTTAAATAATGTTAAATAATTTTCAATGATTTATGCCATGAAAGAATTATTTTAAAAAATAGATTGATAATTGAAACGTAAAACTTATAAGTATAATTAAATATTTCTTTCCAAAATTGGTTATTTTATCCTTACTATAATTTGTAATTTACAATAATTATTAGTTTGTTTGAACAATTTATGTTGTATTTTGTTTATAAAGTCAAACTAAAAGAATTAACTACTATATATATTTTAAAATTGAATCCCGACGGATAAAAATATTGTAAATAAACAATTTTTTTAAATTTTAACATAAAAAAAGACATTTAAGAAAAAGTAAGATGACGAATTTTGTTAAAATGTTGATAAATTGTTACATTATTTAAATATTATATGGAATTTTAATTAAATTTACAATACTCTAAAAAGTGCGCTTACAATTGCGAAAAATAGTTAAATTTTCAAATAAAAATGGCAAATTATTTTGGATAAAGTACATTAATTTTCCACTCAAATTGCATAGGACGAAGTTGAGAAACTAAACGTTAGTCACAAATATTAATAAATATTTATATAAACAATTTATCATAGTTAATATTAATAAAATATTAACATGGACTGTTATTATTCATTCATAACAAACTCAGGCTCAATCTATTTTCATTTAAAATCCAATTTTTTTTCTACGTGAAACTGTCAAAATTTTGAAGTTTGTCATCTTAATTATTGATAAACATTCAAATTCTTATAATTCACTAAATATAATAAAGATATATTATTTTTAAGAATATCTGTAGAAATTCAGGCAATTAAAGGAAATTAAAATCAGAAAAAAACTCAAATTTAAATATTTTGCCACAGAAACTGTTTATAACAACAGTTATTATTAATTTTTTTATTACTTTTGTAATTAAATGTTATTCATACATTAATACGAAGTACTTTTAGAAAAATGAACATTTTTTTACCAATAATAACAATATTTGCCAATTTTGTCATCAAATTTGTTTATAATGGTACAATAAATCCATAAGCAAATTATTTATATCATGCCAGTCCCCATACATTGATTTAAGATAATATAAATTTTAGGTGAGCGGTTATTACAGCGTAGAAAGTTGCTTCGCAACAAAATTTTGACTTTTTCATAATTTGAGTGTAAATTTGTTAAATAGATAAATGGAGAAAACAAACATTTTGACCTGGAGGCAATGAAATCGATGAATAAAACTTATATAAAAACGCATAATTATACCGAAATCATGAAATTTCATTTTAAAGTACTTCAGGAATCTTTAAAGTATAAAAAAATGTGTACTTTTGGTGTAATTCGAAATACAAGACTTTCGGTCACCTACTATAAATATTTTAAATTTATTCCACATGGAAAATATTCTTCTTAAATCATAGAAGAAATTAAATTTTCGCATTCTAGGCCCGGTGATCAAATCTTTTTTTTAATTCAGAGCTTATTCCTTAATAAATAACAAATACTTTTTGGGAGTGAAAGAATTTTTAGACTCCAATTTGTATTTAAAAAAATTGAAAAATACAAACATTACTTTTCAGACCTAAAACGACCTAGCAGAAACTCTAAACAATTTTCTAAAAATAAAAGAAAATTGATGGCAACATTTTTTCACCAAGAGGGAAAAATTTAGGGCGTATATTAGCATTTGCAAAACCCAAAGAAACATTTTTTTGGGCATCTTATTGGAGGCTTTAGATTTTTTTGAAAAAAAATAGTGAATTCCCTCCTACTGTGCAGTATTCGTAAAGAAATAGCCGTACAAATAGCCTTTTTTACAAGTACAGAAAAAACTGGGTTCATTTTGAGTTGAATATTGACCCAAAACTGAGACTCAGCATTTTTTAGTCAAAAAGGACTTAAAGTAAGTTGTTAAACAAAAGATGTTCTCCTTCTTCTTTCCTTTGTTATGCAATTGTCTCTGATGGGCCTGCAGTAATAATAAAATTTTAAAAAAATAATATAAAAAATGAGACGTAGAAAAAGTAAGCCTAGTTTTTTTTCTGTCAGTGTAGACACTACCTTTCAAAGTATATAGTACTTCAGATGAAATGCGATAATTTAACACCTGTCCAAATACCCTCATTTCCGATACCTGAAATTGTAAGACCTTATTATTGGGAAACTCCATAAACATCACGCCCACTCTTTCCCATAATAATACCTGCAGTAATCCCGTCCCCTAGCAAAATTCATAATACCATTTTTATGTCATGGGTCCGGGCGATTGCCGACTCGCATTTTCGTTTCCAGCTTAGAAATTTTCCATGGAGTTTATTACTCTCAAATTTGAAGCATATTAGCTTCAAACACGCCTCAAATGAATTTAAATAAATAATTATTACAAAAAATCATGGATAAAAATGAAACTGTTTGGTTGGAAATTCAACTGTTTTATTTAAAATCGTATTTCTATGTTGAAAATGCAAGTATCTTCATAGAAAATTCACTTCTTACTTAAAACTCATATTTTGTTAAAAAGTCATGTTTCATTATGGAAAAATTATTATTTTTTGTTTAAAATTGATCAATAAATTTCAAATTTGTATTTGGAATGCTCTTTTATTATGTTTATAAAAGGTCCTATGTTAAAAATATTACAATATTAAAATTCTCCCTGGTGGAAAAATTGTTACCAAAAAGCACAGAAAACTAAAACTATTTTTATAGGAATCTACAAATAAATACAATAAATTACAACCAAAATTACAGTAAAGTACAACTCTTTTTTCTATTATTAAGACAAATTTTGTACTTTTTTTTTGTATTTTTTCGTACATTGTTGTATTTTATTTGTAGTTTTAATTTTCTACAAGAATCCACAGGAATTTGTAGCTTTTGCAGCCAAAAAGTTGTTCTTTTTCGATCTAGGGTGACAAATATTTGGAATATTGCAACGATATAATTTTTAATTAGGATGTGTACGTGATCGCTATTACAAAAAAGCTTCTATATGTTTAAATTTTGAGGAAATGGTAGAATATTCAAAGACAAGAGTGAATAATCGTTATTAAAAACAAAAAAGCCTTACGTTTGAAGTATTTTTTTCAAATATATAGCAATCGATTGGACATCATATATGTAATTTAAAATTATGTCATTGCAATATTTTAAATATTCCTTATCATAGCTCGAAAAAGGACCACTTTTTGACTGCAAATCAAAATTGAACCATTGAGAAAATTGATCACGGTCATTGAAATTAAAAGATTCGAACTCTTCAAAATAAAATTTTTTCATTTGAAGTTATGAAAACTGAACCGCAAATTAAAACACTCAAAGTGGAATATTTTGGATGTTTTAACTTTTTTAAATTGGAGTTTAAAAAAACGTTAATTCAAATGCTCAGTAATTTTCACGTATAAAATCCACGCTATCATTTTCAATGCTATGAATTAAAGAATGAATAAAAAAATGTATATATTTTCCAAATTATGTCATTTTAAGCAATTTTAAACTAAAAACATTAATTGATACATTAAAATTTGTTTTTAAATCTTTTTAAATATTCTTTTTTAATTAATTTTCCCCCAAAAAAATTATTGTCAGTTTTCCTAGGACTTTTGATACAAATTTTTAATTAATTAAAAACCTTTCAAAATGCTCGAAAAGATTATAAATTTTGTGTTTGACATCTTCAAAAATCTACACTGTGTTTTAAATGTATTGAAATCTTTTCACGTATTAAATTATTTTGCAATCTTTTCAAACCTTCTAAATATATTTCAAACTCACTCGATTATTTTCCCAATCAATAATTGTTCAATTGTTATTTATTATTCAAAAAAAATTTTAATCTTTTTAAATATTCTCTTAAAATTAATTTTTCAAAATAAAAAATCATTTCAAATTTTCCCAGCAAAGGTAAGACTTTTTTTTATTTTCTCAAAACCTTTAAAGTTCAATAAAAAGCTTTAAAATTTTATTTCAAAATTTTTTAAAATCTAAATTTAGTTTTTTATTTTTCGAAATATTTTTCAGTTTTAAATTAAGTTTGGATCTTCTCAAAACCGAACTCAAAACTGGTCAATAACTCTTAAACTAAGTGAAATTTTTTCCAAATTGATGATTGTTCAATTGTTATTTATGCATAGAAATTCGATAATTTCACTGACATATTAAAAATTTGTTACATAGAACAATTCAAATTGTAACGTACAAAGCTTTAATTTAACACTCTGAAATATTAACGATGCAAGGTTTTCTATTTCAAATCTATGCTAAAAATTTCAAAAAAATGTCTTACTTCATTACAAAATTTCAAATTAAATGTGTTAAAAATGGAATATTTCAGACTGAAACAATATTTGAATGAGATTTTGGAATTTGAAAGTGTACAGTCCGAAATAAAAAAGTGTGCAATGGAAAATTAGTTTTATTTTTTAAGGAAAATTTTTCGTCTGATTCGCCTTTTTCGTTCAAAAATGCATTTCTTTATGTAGAAATTTCACCTTTTTTACTTCAAAATGCAACTGTTTGGTTAAAAATTATTCTGCTTCCGTCGAAAATTAAGTTGTTTTATTGAAAAATTAATGCTTTTGTAGAAAATTTGTATGTTTGGCTCAAAAATTCAACAAATTGGTAGTAAATTCAACTATATGGTTGAAAATGTTTATATTTGGTTAAAAATGCGACTTTTCTGGTAGAAAACATTTTTAATCAAAAAGAGTATTTTTTCACCAAAAAAAGATTGATTTTTAACAAACTTAATTTCCAACCAAAAAGACGAATTTTGAACAAAATATGTGAATTGATGCAAATATTCTTAAAAATTATATGTTTCTGATAATATTTGATACAATATAACAATTTATATTTTCATAAACAAATTAGATGAACAAATTCCAAATTTTGGAAGTTCAAGTACAGTGAATTCATTCCTTCCATTCAAATACCTTGAGATTAGGTTGAAATTCTAAATTAGTCACCAATATTAATAAATATTTTTATAAGCAATTTATCATAGTTAAGTATTAATTATAAAATACTTCAGGAATGTTTATTAAGTGAATCTTAGCATGCAGTGTTATCATTCATTCTCAAGCCATTTTGATTTAGAAACTAATTTTTTTCTACGTCTAACTGCCCAGAATTTGTAATTTATTTATCTAAACTGTTCTGAAAGAATTGTTATATTTGACCAAATATTTTCAAAGATATATTATTTTTAATAAGATTTGCTTCAATTCAGAAAATTAAGGGAAATCCAACCTTAAAAATACGTAAAATTACAATATTTTGCTACAAACACTATTTAAATAATGGCTATTCGTAACTTTTGCAATATTTTGAATTTTTCTTTAATATTCTCTTAAAATAAATGTTATAAAAAAAAATCATTAAAATTTTTCCGAGAAATCTTAAGAAATTTTTTTTATTCTCTTAAACCTTGCAAAATTCTTAAATAGCTTCTAAATCTAAACCAAAAACTGTTCGAAATCTTCGAAAATCTACATTTTGTTTTAAATAAAATTATTTTTGTTTCCTTTAAAAACTTCTAAAATCTCTTAAACTCTCTTAGCTGGGGAAACGATGAGAGATTTTGGAAGACTTCGAAAAAGGAAGCTTTTTAAGAATTTTGAAAAGTTTCAAGAAAATGCAAAAATTATCATAGGTTCCAAGGGAAATTTTCAAATGATTTTTAATTTTAAAAAAGCAATTTTAATTGGAAGTTGAAAAATATTTAGAAGTTTTAAAAAGATTCAATAATAATTTAAAACTTGAAACGTTTAAAGAAAATTTAAAACAAAATATAGATTTATAGATTTTTTTAAATAAAAATTTCCAGCAAAAAGTTTAGAAGCTTTTTATTAATTTTAGAAGGTTTCAAACGAAAAAAAAATTCTGAAGATTTCTTAGAATATTAAAAATCATTTTTATTTTGAAAAATTAATTTTAAAAGAATAATTAAAAGATTTCAAAACATTTTACAAGATTTCCAAAAGAGTGAAAAAAATCTAAAAGATTTTAAGAGATTTTTATTAATTTTGCAGAATTAAAAAAAAAAATAGGAAGAATTTAATTAATTTTAAGACATTTAGAAGGCTTTTTTTGAAAGAATTCAAAATTAATTTAAAATTTGAAAAGATTTAAAGATATAAAAATGTAAAAATGTAGATTTTGGAAAATTTCAAAAAGAAACTTTTTACAAATTCTCAAAGGTTTCAAATAAATACATTTTTTTTTTTGAAGATTTCTTGGAAAATTCAAAACGATTTTTTTCTTTTAAAAAATTATTATTAACCCTTAAAGGACACACCTCCAAATAAAGTAAACGATTTTTTTGGCTGAAACAAAATCATGAGTGATGTTGAAACAATACAAAATAGGAATAAAATATTTACAAACCCTCAGTGATAATTTAACTATTCGACAAAATACTTGAAACAAAAACGTAGACAATCGGGAAAAAGTAGGAAAATCTGTGGGGGTCACAAGAGAATATTTAAAAAGATTTGGAAATTGTCAAAAATTAATCTGGTAGACTTAAAGAAATTTTGTAATTTAAGCAAAAATCGAATCATTTAAAAAAAATATTTCAAAATTTTAGAAGTTTTGAAGAGATTTAAAATATTTTAAAACTTGAAAAGATTTCCGAAAATTTATCAAATATTTTTCAATTTCATCTAAACTTTAAAAAGTCCTAAATATATTTTAAACTGACTCGAATTTTTCCTCAAATTTTGTAAAATCCCGTAAAATAATCAAATTTTCTTCACAATTTTGTAGATTCTTTTTCGACATTTATGAAATCTTTAAAAATCGCTCTAAATTTTCTCGAGAATATTAGAAAAGTTATATTTATATAACTTTAAAAAATGACTCATAATACTTCCTTGTTTTTAGATCGCAGAATCCAATTATAGCTCGAATTCAAATGCTCAAATAATTTAAATAAATAAATAGTTATTCAAAATTTGTATTTTGTATCAAACATTATTTTTCGCTTAAATTGAAAATTACACTGACTGATGATGCTGGTTAGCATTTTAAATTTACCTTATAAAAATATAAGATGTAGTGATTAGCGAATGTATAATTAACAAAGGGTGGTAAATTTTACAAACAAATTATTTTGTCTTATTTTAGGAACACTCGTTATTTTATGTGCAGTGGAGTTATTCTCAACAGAAGATACGTACTGACGACTGCAACGTGTATTCACTATGCACACGTTTATGAGTAAGTTTAATTAAATTTTATTGGAAAATTATAAAAAAATTATATTATTATTATTATACAATTAAGCCAAATCCCTTTCGTGGTAACCGTAACTTACTCGGTTCCGTGTTGCTTATTTAAGCAACACGTTTGTTCCGCAACGCGGCACCGACACAGGACGCTGATCAATCTCTCTAGCAATCACCCCAGGCGTAGAGCTTCACAAAGTCATCATATGTCATAGATCACACAAAAATAGGCAAACTGACTGATAATCCCATAGGAAGATCCATACTCTTTAATCACATCTACTAAGTAAATCCCTTAATTTTGCGAAATTCTTAAATTTATTATAGGAACCACATTGATGCTACTCTTTCGGTTTTAATTGGCGCAGTATCGGAAAAAGCTTATGTTTTAAAAGCAGATAGATATGAAATGCATCCAAAATTTAAACATAACGCAGATGCAGTAGACCTTGCTACTCATAATGTTGCTATCATCACAATGGACTGCAGGTGAGTTGTTAAATTTTTTTAAATATGTGTATGCATATACATATACATAAACATATAAAATATCAAATTTCAAATCTTAAATTCACAAATCTATTGAAGAAATTGTCACTTGTTTTTTATTCAATTTCAGGGTAGCCGTTTTAATCGAGAAAAAAATTCTCGGTCATTTCCCGGGGGTTTTCCGGTTCGCAAAAAAATTTTCACGGTCATTCAAATAAAAAAATTCGAACACTCAGAATTGACCATTTTTCATCCAAAGCACTCAAAACCAAACTGCAAAAAAAATTTTTTAATTTTATAATTGAAGCTTAAATTGTTGTAATTCAAACGCACAATAATTTGCACGTATGTGAAAGCTTTTGACCCTTTTTACGTGAACAATTTTAAATTAAATGCCATTAAACTGACATTTTTTTAAATTTTATGCTTCTAAAAAGTAAACAGTTCCAGGGTTTTCGGTAAAAAAAATGTAAATCCACACTATAATTTCCAATGGTTTAAATTGAAAAATCAATCAATAAAGTGAATGTTGAAAATTATATGATTTAAAAAATTTCAAGCTAGAAACATCAACACATGGAAGTTAATGTTTTTTTTGGACTAAACATTTTTTAAATCAGAAGTTAAATTATTTTTATTTTAAGTCATTTCAAGTTAATAATTGTTCAATTGTTATTTATAAGTGAAAATTCAACACTTTCATTCACAAAATAAAATTTTCTTAAATGGAATAGTTACAATTGTAACGCAAGTCTAGAGGAACCACTGAAAAATCCACAAAAATAAATCAAAACAATTAAAAAATTGTTTCAATAATGAATAAATAATAACATAACAAATATGCTCATCAAATAAAAGTATTTTAGTTATTATTTTATTATTTAAAAATTTCTCAATTGTTTACATTCGGTAACTGTCTAATTCGTAAATTTTCATATAGTCGGCAATTTTACAGTGTTGGATATTTTATAATATCGGTAACGGTTTTGTTCAAAAATATTTATTTTTGGTTGAGGATTCAACTACTTTGTTAATCATTCATTTTCCTGGTTGAAGATTTATAATTTTAGTTGAAAATTCATCTCTTTGGTTGAAAATTTAACTATTTTATTTTTGGTTGAAAATTGACTTGTTTAGGTTGAAGATTCAGCTATTTATTGAAAATTCGTTATTTTGGTAAAATTAAACTGTTTTTTATTTAGAATTAAAATTTTTTGTTGTTGAAAGTTTTTAAAGTGAAAATTGAACTATTCCATTTTTGGTTAAAATTTGAACTTTTTTTAGTTGAAAAGTAAACTATTTGGTTGGAAATTCAT
The DNA here is from genome assembly GCA_011634705.1 of Andricus grossulariae. Classification (NCBI taxonomy): domain Eukaryota; kingdom Metazoa; phylum Arthropoda; class Insecta; order Hymenoptera; family Cynipidae; genus Andricus; species Andricus grossulariae. The sequence goes on along the minus strand of JAABKJ010007545.1, from coordinate 58,317,647 downwards.
TTATTTGTTTAAAAATTATTTTTTCTGGGTTAGCAATACATTTTAACTAAAAATGTAACTATTCCATTTTCGGTTAAAAATTGTTATTTTTAATTAAAAATTAATCTTTTTTGGTTGAAAATTCATGTATTTGGTTAAAAATTGGTCTCTTTGGTTTGAAAATTCATCCGCTTTCGTAGAAATTGAATTTTTTAAATTGAAAATGCAACTGTTTGATTAAAAATAAATCTTTTTTGGTTGGATTTTCTACTGTTAATTAATACAATTTTTTTTAGAATTTATCGTTTTATGTTGAAAATAAATTTTTTTGACTGCAAATGCAACTACTTTATTTTTGCTCAAAAGTTTATCCCCTTTAGCTTAAAATGCAATTGTTTTGTCAGAAATTAATTTTTTTAGTTTGAGGATTCAACTATTTTTTGAAAATTCGTCTGTTTGGTAGAATTTAACTTTATTTTTAAATTTGAAATATGTTTTGTTGAAAGTTTAAGTACTTTGTTAAAAATTCATTCTTTTTGTTGAATATTCGTCTTTAGTTGAAAATTGATCTATTTGTTTGCAAATTACTATTGTATATTACTTAATTACTATTTTGTGGAAAAATCCTTTTTTTAGTGTTGATAATTAATTCTTTTAGCTGAAAATTTAACTATTCCATTTGTAGTTGAAATTTGATCTTTTTTAGTTGAAAAGTAAATTATTTGGTTAAAAAATTATTTATTTTATTGCAATTTTTGTTTTCTGTGTTGGAAATGAATTTTTTCAACTATTTAATTTTTCAATTTTTAATTCTGGAACTACAATTAAAATTGTTTGGATCATTAATTAATCTATATTTACAGTTGATGCACTCAAAACGTTTTTTATACAAAAAAATTCAATTTCAATCGCTTTTCATTTTTAATTATTTAAGTTTTACTCTAAGTTTAAAAATGAACTTAAAAAAAAAATATTTGAAACGAAACTTATTTTAAATTGCAGTATTTCGAGTGATACGGAATTTAAGATATTTTATGTGATTAGACAGATTTTTCTTCCAAAAATTTGTAAAATTACAAATAAAAAAAATAAATGCACTGTTATTTCCCGGCTCTTCCCGGTCTCAAAAAATTTCCTGTGGTTTCCCAGTCCAGCGGCCACCCTGAATTGAAAGAAACTTTTCTATATCATATTTACTTATACACATTTTTTTCAGCATTCCCAAAGACGCTCTCTTTATGCCAAAACTCCCTTCCAAATACAAAGATATGGCTCACTCGTGTTGTTCAAGAAGTTGCAAATTATTCACAGTTCGGCAAACACCAAATGTGAGTAAAATTTGTTAATAAATTCAAGTTTAGGCAATTTATTGTGTTAAAAATAACACAATCAACATTTTATTAAACACTATTAGTTTTTTTTTTCGTTAAAAAATTTCGTAGAACAGGCACAAAATCATGCTGATGAATGCCCAGCACATTCCGGCAGCAGATCACTACGATGACCAAAATAGAAATCGAAGAGAAACATCTACTTTTGCAAGAAAAATAAAAAAAGAAAGCAGAAAAATTGCAACCCCCCCTGAATTTGTCAGTAACGAACCTGAAAAAAACAGCCTAAGAATAGGTAATGAGAAAAATTTCTTGTTAAATCTACACACTGCTCTCTCAAAATCTTATCTATATTTCTTAACAAATTTGCAGCCACTACTATTAAAAGCCAATCAGATAAGATCAACTATTTTGAAAATGAAGATGGTGAATGCTCTACAACTATTTTCAATACGATTTTTGAACTAACAGAAAAAAGGGAATTTTTTTGGAAAAAATGGGATTTCATTTATTATTAAAAACTTTTTATATCACATATAGGTATCTCATGATTATTGGAGAAAATTCCCTTTTAATAGCAGCGCCTTTTCTTGAGTCAGTTTTCTAGTCATTTTTGTGTTCAAAATTTTTTTTAAGCTACCTTTAAAAAATCTGTTCAGCACTTCCGCAATTTCTACTCATAAAATAGATCAGAAAACAATTCAGAAAGATCAACGATTAAAAAACAGAATTTGATTTACTATTGTAATCAATTTTTTCTAGTGCACTTTTTTCAAAGTAAGCTGGAAAGAAATAATTTGAAAAACATAAAAATGACTATAATAATAATAATTATTATTATTATTATTGACAAAAGTATAAAGATGACAATTTTTTTTAAATAATTAGATCACTAACATTAAAAACCAAGCCATATAACAATCAACTCAAAATTAATTATAATTTATCAGAGGGTCTTATTATACGCTACTTTTTTTGCATATTATTTTCGAGTCAAAAAAATGTGTTTGTACAACCATTCATTCTTTTATGAAAAATCTTTTTTATTTAAAAATTCATTTATTTTGTTAAAAATTAATTTTTTGTTTGTTAAAAGTTAAATTTTTATACTGAAAATTGAATTATTTCATTTTTTGTAACATTTTTTGTTAATTTAAAATATTTGGTAAAAAATTTATCTTTTAAAAAACTCAAGTATTTTATTGAAAATTCGGTTTTTCTGATTTAAAAATTCATCTCTTTTGGTAGAAATGTCACGTTTTTTATTTAAAATGCATCTTTTTGGTTGCAATTTAATATGTTTTGATTGAGCATGAAAATTTAACTACTTGATTAAAAAATTAGGTTTGATGTTAGTTTTTTTTTTGTCTACTGGTCCTATATAAAGATTTAAATATTGATATTAGAACATTAGATAAAAAAGAATTAACATCAAATATAATTACTTAAATATACATTTGTGCAACACTATAACATGAAATATAAATTTATTGTTGGTTAAAAGTTTAACTATTTTGTAAAAAATTAATTTTTTTGGTTGAATATTCATCATTTTAGTTGAAAATTGATTGTTTTGGTTGAAAATAAACCCAATTTCTTGAAAATTCGCATTTCTGTGTTGAGTGCAACTGTTCGTGATTTAAAATGTACATCTTTTTTGTTGACTTATCGAAAATTCATATTTTCTGAGTGAAAATTCAACTATTTTGTAGAAATTTCGTCTTTTTTTGTTGAATAATGAAATTGCTTTTATTTTAAAATAAAAATATTTTTTGGTTGAAATATCAAAAAATTACATTTTTGATCGAAAATTCATATTTTCCGATTGAAAATTGAACTATTTTGTAGAAAATTTGTATTTTTTTGTTAAATATGCAACTTTTCTTAGTTTGAAATGTAAAAAATTTTGGTTCAAATATCAACAATTACATTTTTTGTGGAAAATTGTAACTTGAAAATTCAACTAGTTTATTGAAGATTAAACTTTTTTTTGTTAAAAATTTGTATTTTCGGCTTAAAAATTCCACTGCTTTGCAGAAAACTTATCTTTTTGGCTTGATGATTCAACAAATAAATTGAATTTTTCCTTTTTACTGAAAAATCTTTCTTTTTAATCAACTATTTTGTTGCAAATTCGTCTTTTTTGGTAGAAAATTAACCTTCTTGGTTGGAAATTCACTTGCTTAGTTGAAAATTCAACTAAAAATATTAAGAACTTGAAGCGGTATAATTTGAATTTTATATTAATACCTCTACATTCATTTTATTTAAAAGAATTTATTCCCCTATGGTCGTCAAAAATCTCCTTATTTCCCCTGTTTTTAGAGCATTTCGGCCCATATGTTATTAAACATATTTTTGATTTGCTACTTCAGAATTGATTTATCTTTCGGGTTTACTTTCTCGATTGACTGTTTTCTTAGGTCTTGAATTTCTTTTTATGATTCTTAACAAATTAATCAGAACTATGTAAAACCGGGGAAAGGGGGACAATTAGGTCAACATTCTCGATTTTAGGTGTTTTCTCAAATTTGAGGGGGGAATGGTGAAGAAAGGGGATTAGGTAAATAAGGGGACGAACTGCAATCCCTACCTTTGTTTTTTGCTATGAAATAATTGTCTATACACCAATGTAAACATAAAGAAAAGGAAAAAGATTTTTCAGATGGTGAGGGCTTGGGAGAATTATCTCAAAAGATAATGGCAGGAATGCTCAGATCAAACTTTGGCGATGAACCGATACCTGTACCTGCTAACATGACAGACATAAACAAAAAGGCTGTCGATAACTTCGTGAAAGATATTTCTGAAAAAGCTGTGGAACAAATAAATAACATTTTGACTGACGAAGAATCGAAAACTAAAATTTTGCCAGGCACGAGAGAAACTGGAGCCGAGATGGTAGATCAAATTGCTCAAACTGTTGCGAAATCTGTTATGTCAAATTTAAATTTTTCGCGAATGTCGCCAATAGATATGGTTGACAAGTCTTTAGCCGACCCAGATGCTAAATACTACAAATGTCCACCACTGGGCTCACCAATCATCGTAAACAAAACTCTGGTAATTTGACCACTATTTATATATTTATTTTGTTTCACTTTAATTCAAGTGAATTAGCAATCATTGAATAAAATGAAGAAAAGAAATGGAAAATAGTTATCTAAAAAAAGTTGCACAAAAACCCTTAGCGGTGGGCATTAGTAAACCTTAGAAAAGGCGAATAACAACTCTTGACAATGGTCAGTTGAAACCTATCATAACTAAGCCAATCATAATTCTTAATAATACCAAACAAATGTCACCAACAACGGAGAAATAAAACCTCTATAAAGGTTAAATACGTATATTTAGAAAAGGACAATAAAAACCCCTTGAAATGGCCATTAAGAATCCCTAGCAACGGTCAATAATGAAAGCCCCTAGAATGGCTCGATAAACACCACTAGAAATGACTTATAATAATCCCCAGCAACATTCGATAATAACAACCCCTAGAATGGCTCAATAACAACCACTATGAATGTTCAAAACAATCCCTAGAAACGGTCAATCATAACAACACCTAGAATTCGTAATTAATAACCCCGAGAGACAATATACAACAACCCTTAATAGCGGCCAATAACAAACCCTATAAATGACCAATAACAATTCTTAGAAACGGCCAATAACAACTCCTCGAAGGTCTAATTAAAATCTTTGTAATAAGACAATAACAACCCCTAAAATAGTCAATAGCAACCTTTATAAGGGATCATTAAATATCCTTCGAAACAGATAATAACTTCTAGAAATGGTCAATAACAATCTCCTATGATCGGTCTATAATAACAACCCTTACAAAAGCAAAAAAAGCAATGCCTAGCAATGGACAATAATTAAAACCCCTAAAAATTGTAATAATTACCCGAGAAGACAATCTACAACAACCCTAAACAACGGCCAATGATAACCCCTATAAATAATCAATAAGAATTCCTAGAAATGTTCAATAACAACTCTTAAAATAGCTTAATTAAAATCCTTGAAAGGGATTAATAATAACCTTTAAAATAATAAATAGCAATACTTAGAAGAGATCAATAAATATCCATCGGAACGGATAATAACCTCTAGAAATGGTCAATAACAATCCCGAGCAATCGTGAATGACAACCCGTCGAAATCATAATTATTTATCTAGATTAACGATTAACAACAAAAAGTAACAACGATTAACACCAATACCAAGAGGCATCAGAAAATAGCCTTAAAACGGAAAAACAACCCCAAAAATGTACAATAACAACCCCAATAATGAATCAATAAATATCCTTAAAATCGGATAACAACAACTCTTAGCGACGGTTGGAAGGGTTGCTATTTTCAATAAGTTAGATAATTTTCGGATTCTAAATATTATTCCCGAACAATACAGCTGACAAATATTTATGCAAAGTTGACAGTTTTTTTAAGCAATCTTTTTTTATTATTTTTCTTAAACAGTTATGTATGTAAAAAAAGTAACAAAAATACAATAAGGTTTACAAACATTGATAAAATTTGTATATTTATAATGAAATGGACAGAAATATTAATTAACAAAATTAAATGACTAAAGATTATAGCTACAATTTTGTATGCCAAAAAAATGAAATTTGTTCAGGTTGAAATTTGTATCCGACAACAATAGTACTTCCATTAAAAGTTAATGCTATCGGACTAAGGTACAAAATTTCACTAAAAAATGTATAACAGCCGACATTTTTTTTAAATTGTGGCTAACTAATTAATTGCATGCATAATAGGGTGGACTGAAAACGCACTGGATTTTTTTTAGAATTTTAATCCCCCCCCCCTTCCAATTTCTTCGTATCTAAGAAACGATTAAAAAAATAATATTTAGACGTGCCGTAAACCCCATAATGTTCACCACATATATCACAAAAGAACACTTTTGTAAAATTTTTAGACAAAATCGTCAATATTAGATATATTGAGTTGTCCGTAATATTTCTGTTTACAATTACCCTTAGAACAGAAATCAAAAATTAATTTTAGAATTTCATCCCTATGAGCCTGTTTTATAGGGTACTGGAAAAATCCCATAAGTCAAAAATTGTGTTTTGCGACTTTTTAGCACTAATCCTTATTTTTTGCAGTTTGTTTTAGTACAAATTGTTTGCAATACGTACAATATTACATTTTACTCATAATCAAATGTTTCAAAAAATCTTTTAATCAATTTATTATTGTTTATAGCAATTTCCTCTTAGAATAGAGGTAGAAAGTCGAGGTTTTATATGAAAGTTTTAACTTGTTTTCAAGTTTTCAATTAGAGCGAAGAAATAATTATTTAAATTTAATAAAAATAATTGTTTGGACAATTTATTATTATTTATAACAATATTCTCTTAGAATAATGCTAGGAAATTGCGGTTTTATCTGAAGTTTCCAACTTTTTGTCCACTTTTCACTCAGAGAGAGTTAATAATAATTCAGATTTAATGAATATAATTGTTTAAACAATTTATTATTGTTTATAGATAACTATTTTCTCTTAGAGTATTGCTACAAAAGTTGCGGTTTTATCTGAAATTTCGAACCTTCTGTCAACTTTTCACTTAGAGCGAGGTAATAATTATTCGAAGTTAACAAAATTAATTGTTAGTAATGCTAGAAAGTTGTGATTTTTCTGAAATTTTACAATTTTCTTTGACTTTTTAGTTGTAAAAAAATAATAAATAAATATCAAAGGGAGTATTTTTTTAAATAGTATTCCATCTTTTTCTGAATGAAGGCTATCTTACAGTAAAGATAAAAACAAAGAACGGAATGGTTACTAATAGGTCAGAGGAGTAGGTCTGTGAATAACCTGTACAAAATTTTGTTTTGAATCACAGAAAAAAATATCCATGAAACAAATAGATTGTATAATAAAATGATTCTCTTTGATGTTCATTTATCATTTGTTCATAACTGAAAAGCCGAAGAAAACTTGAAAATGTTCGCAAAAACATTTGCTACCAATTCCTACCAATACTCTGAAAGAAGATAGTTATAAACATTAATAAAATGTTTTAACAATTATGTTCGTCAATTCCGATTAACTATTATCTAGCTGTAAGTGGGAAGTTTACAAAAAGTTGGACATTTCAGAAAAATACAGTTACTTTCTAGCATTATCAATTGTTTAAAAAAATTTAAACATCTGATTATCAGTAGAAAGTAATATTTTATATATTAAAAACAATTTGTAATCAAACAAACCACAAAAAAATATGAATTAGTGCCAAAAACTTGCAACACACAATTTTTTCTTATTGGGTTTTTTCTGCTTCTCATCAGTACACCCCAGCTAATACGACGGATTCCATCCGAGTATATCCGAGGATAAAAGCATTTTTTAAACTGAATCTGAGAAATGTTATCTTTCTAAATTAAACTTAAATTTAAATCTTTAATTTTAAATCAAACGATTTTTATATTTAATTCAATTTATTTTTCTAGATAGGATTGGTGGTCTACACTTGTGACGACCTACAAAGTTGGGTACCATGGAAATATGTAGATGTTGCCAGGAATTTAAAATGGATTAAGAAAGTAATTTCCGATATAAAATATTCACCAAGATCTCAGATACCTTTCGGCGTAGAAAATAGGATCGATTCTCCTGAGAACATCCATGGAAATTATAAAGATTTTAAAGATTATAATTATAAAGATGAAACAGATGCTCAAGTCGATTACAAAATATCACCCTATTTTGATCATACTAGAGAAAGAATCAAAAAGGATCAAGAGCAAAGTTTAAAAGCAATGGATCCAAAAGATTTGTTAAGATCAATGAATAATAAATTTAACAATCGTCCCTTTGCAAAAGAAATTCCACCTATGAAGGAAATGATTTTTCCACAAAGTAGTGATTATTCATTGGTGTCGCACAATCCATTTTCGGGACAGAATTTATGGGGTAAAATAGATGATAATAAGAGTCCTAGAATTGCTGTTAATAAGTGTTTTTTAAATGGTGATGGCACAGTTGTTTGCCAGAATCACAGTACTTTGCCAGGGAATTAAATAATTAAGTTACATATCATAAATGAATAAGATATTAAGAAAACACAGGTTGAGAGCATTTTTAATTGTAAAAAATGTATCTAAATTTATAAATAAAGATGTTTTCAGTGTCGTAAGAAAGCCTTATTTGAAAGGTAATATTGTCAAGTCAATGTCACATTTCAATGCATTCAATTAGTCGAATTATTGAATGACGCATTTTCAGAGGAAGTAAATGTATATCAAGTTAGAAAGAAATTAAATTATCCCCAAAAGAAATCTTGTTATATTTCTATTTTTAGCCTGACAATTAGATTGTATTTTTTACTAAAATAAAAAAAATTAGATTACACCGAATTGAAAGAACTTGAAAACTATTATTAAAGAATTTAGGTCGAAGATCAATAAAAAAAGTTTAAATTTTGTAAAATAAAAATTTATAAACATATCTTAATGACATATTGTCTTTAATAAGAAATATGTTTCTTATTAGTGGAAGAAATTTGTAAAAGAAAGTAAAACATTTCTACTCATGTATTTCTTTGTTCAAACTTGTACAAAAATGTAAAAAACTTAAAAAAAAATACAATTAAATACAAATAACTAATTTTTTCTTGTATTTTCTTGTAGATAGGTAAAAAAACAATGAAGTACAAATTTCTACAACTTGAAAATTTGCATCACTTTTTGTTGATGTTTTTTTACTTTGTTGCTATGCAACTTTTTTCACAACGAAAACCATTGTTACAGAAACCTACAAATAAATACAATAAATTACAACAAAAATTAAGAAAATTACAACCTTGGTCTATTCGGACGAATTTTGTACTTTTTTTGTATATTGTATTTTATTGTAGTTTTAATTTCCTACAAGAAATTACAAAAAAGTAACACAACAAAAATTGACAACTACAACAATCCACAGGAATGTACAGGTTTTGCAGAAAAAAATGTCGTTTTTCGACTTAGGATGACAAATATTTAGAATATTGCAATTAGATCATTTTAAATTAAGATGTGCAGTAATCGATACTACAAAAAAGCTTCTACGTTTCAATTTTTAAAGAATGGTAGAATATTAAAGGACAATAATTCTTATTAAACAACAGAAAACTTAAGTTTTGAGCTTTTTTGTAAATACATTTGACAACAAATTTAAACAAAGCTTTTTTGTAGCAGCTATCACTTACGTATCTTAATTTAAAATTATTGATTGCAATATTCTAAATATTTATAGGCTCCTGTAAAAAAGGTTTCAGTTTCTTTTCCTTTTTTTTCTTTTTTCTAAAAATGTTTCCACCAGGGCAGATCTATTCTGATTGAATTCAGAAATTTTCGTAAATAAAGACCTAAACCACTTTCACGGTGTGTCACCAAAGTGGAACATTCGTACTTGGCTAATGGTGCTAATTACTCTCGCAAGCAACTTGGATGATGATGACAGTCTAGCATAGTTTATTCGAATTCCTATTTGATCAAAATCAACCTATTTCAGAGCATCAAACTTCATAATGTATTTCTATCAAAAAAGCAAAGGAAATTATTATTTAAAAAAATTCTTTTATCATACAAATATTTTCATAAGTAATTTTACAACATAGTTTTAATTGAAAAAATAGACTTTTAATTTAATTTTTTTGTTTGTAAATGTATTTCTAGAAAAATACACATAAACACACAGTTTAAATATTTTTCGGTATCAACTAAAAAATCTTCTTGATAGGGGTTATAACTAAAAAAGAATTAGTTTAAATTTTTCCTCTGGATGCATAAAGGTCTTTTTGGCAAAAATGAAACTTGAAAGATATAAATCATACAAATTTTAAAGGACATATTTCTAATTCTTTCTGCTTCAAATGGCTTTAATTGAATTATAATTGTCTCGAAGGCTTTTGTGACACATAAAGAAAATATTTTCCAGGAAATTCTTCGTGGTTAGAAAGTCAGAATAAAGTGCATTTGAAAATTCCAGTTTCACTTGACTGACTAATATTCTAATCGGATGAAGAAACTTTTAATTACTCTTAAGTGTTTATATTTTATAATTCTGTTAAATATTAAAGAAATTATTAAAATTTAGAGTAACAAATTTAAAAAAAAGCTTCTTTCCAGAGACGAATTTAAACACCATTAAATTTTGAAACTATTGAAAGATTAATAATACATGCTACAACCCTTATTTTCGGATACATTTTTCAATTTTTATATGAAGAATTTTTTTATTTGCATTATAAATATTATTCAACCGCAAACAGGAGGTAAATCGTCTACTATAAAAGAAAAAAAAATATTTCTGGTTCGAGAATCGAACTTCTTACATGTTACAAACATCCTACTTTTAACGCAACTTAGCAAAAGCTAAAATTTCAAATGTTCTTTCATAAGAAAAACCACGATGCATATATAATATATTAAAAAATTGATGTTCAACCCACTAATAAGTCCTAATAAATTAAAATTGAATAACAAATCTATAAAATGGTATTACCAAACGAGTGAAAATTTCAACTTTGTAATAATTGATAAATAAATATTTTATTTTAATATTTGTACACCCCTTGCAGCTCAAACTTTTGTAAATTTTTTTGACACAGTTTCTTATTTATAATAAATATCACCATACCAGTAACAAAAAAAAGGTTTGTTTTCATTATAGTTCGTTTATGAAAAAAGTATCTCCCATACAAATAAAACAACTTCAGGATCTTAATCCTGTTCTTTAAAAACAAAGAATAAAACAATTTAAATCTGTAACAAACTTTGGTATGGGCTTCCAAACTTATTTTCTAGGAGAAAATTGTTGCAGAAAAACAATTACTTAAAATTTGAACACGAAGGGTCAAACAAAGATGTGAAATTCGATCCATGGTTTTATTTAATTTTTTATTTTTCTCCGAAACAATTGGTTATAAAAAAAAAGACAAACAACAGAAAAGATGTAATTTTTCTAAATCTTCAATTTTTGTATACAACTTTTTTCAAGACCGTTTGAGCTCATAGACCGTTTGAGCTCATAGCTGCATTTTTGAATATGATAGGTTTCTATTCGAAAAATTAATGGCAGCCTCAAAAATAAGGGAGAAGAGGGGGAAAAATGGCAGAAATTCTCAAATATAGGGATTATAAAGGATTTTGAGAAAAATAGACAGGAAAAGGAGTAATAGGGAACTATGATCTCTGTAAATGAAAATTTATTCTGTTAATTTAACAATCATTTAGGCGCCAATATATTACCGGCGCCGGTATCAAAAAGAAGTCAGTAATCTTTTTCTAAAGAAATACTTCTTTAATGCTAACTAATGCTAATATCTGTGAAAATATTGCAAATTTGGACAAATATTTTATGTTCCTTAACATTATTCATCATTTCCCAATGAAAATTAGTCTAAAAAAACTCTTAAATTATCCAGAACTTGAAAATCCTCTTAATTTGTGATAACCTTATTAAAAAAATACTTACTCAGAGGTTTCGAGGTACTGAAAGACCCGGTAGATGGGTCGTCGATACATGAAGAGGTGACCCTCGACACGCTCCACCATCATCCTAAAAACCTCTTCATTCGAAGCGACGAAACACTTTTAACAAACCACCCTTCTACCCCAACACATTAGTCCCTTAATTCGGACCAAATCCGAAATCGAGATTTCCAGTCGAAACGAAAAATTAATAAAAAAGTTGATAAACTTTCAGAATTTGCAGAACGTTTTATTCAATTGAGTATTTTTGTTTCTTCTTCCTGTTCGTCTCTTCTCCGTCTGTTATCTCCGTGGTTACTGCATTACCGGAGTGGATCGATTACTCCCTACAAGACTCAACCTCGGTTCGATAGGTCCATGAACTGATTTTCTTACCACCAGCTAATACACACAAATTCGATTTTGATATTTACTGTTTCACTTTTTTCAATTTCCGGACGAATGCTAATTATCGAGTCTGGCACTGATTATTGTACTCTCGTGAATTTTTTGAGGAAACGAGTTTTTTTCTCACTTATTATAAAGTTCCAGCTGAGGGATCACAGAATTTTAATTGCTTCGTAGAGACTTAAAGGCATTCTAGAAAAAAAAATTCAAATTTGGAATTAGACGAATAACATTTTTGAAATAGATGCCAATCAATTTCTGTGAATTGCAAGCATTATCTTCCTTCAGTATGATATTTTTATGAAAATTATTATAATTCTCTCAATAATTTGCATCGAAATAATTATGACTTTGATGGGTTTACAAAATGGCTAAGTCTCGACTACAATGTCACTTTCGTAATAACTATAATGGGTCACTAATCACCCTATTAATGCGGAAGGGAAAAAATTCAAGGAATCCTCAAGTAGCGCCACTCGAGAAAGCGAGATAAGGGTCTCGTTTTCTTTCCTCTCGAGTTTAAGGTCATTGGCTCGACATGAGAGCCTCTACCGGGTGGAGTTTTCCTCAAATTTCGCCATATTCTCGAAAACTTTCTGAAGTAGTTCCCCAACTCCGGAATCCAATAGAAAGTTTCGTTTTATTGAAAAGAAACAGCTTGCTCAAACGTGAGAATTTTTATCTCGATGCTAGAAATTACTTCCATTGCTAAAAGTGACACCAAAAAATAATTGGTTCGGTATCAACCACTACTTTTGAATTTAGATTTGATATAATTGGAAGATACCTTATTGGTTCATTCAATTTTGCTTTATACAAATTTTTTTGTTGGTTCAATCAAATGTTTTGTTACCCCATCCAATCTTTAATCATCTAATATAAGAAAATGATGCAACAGATGTTATCTACAACTAAACTACTCTAGTTTCCAATTCAACTTCGCAGTGATTCTGACTACAAAAAAAATGTAAATCTCTTTCTTTGCGCAGTGACTCAGCATCTGGGGGGACGTAACGAAACGCGAGCACCCATTTCCAAGGGGTTTTTCCTACCACAATTGGATCCCCAAGGTCACTCCTTCAAAGTACTCCAATCCACCCCCAAAGTTGAGAAATTGGAATCACAATCACAAATCGAATCACAGAACTTGTCACTTACTGCAGGAAGTAAAAGGGTATGAAACTATGGATGTAGGAACGCGAATCTTCAATTGGAAGTTTGGGATTTTGGGCGGTTTCCAAGGCCGCGGACGTCTTTCGGAATGACCTTGGCTCGGGAGGATAAACGGCTGGGGCTAGAGTCTAGACTCCAGACTCCGAGAGGAAAGGATGGATCTCGGATCTCGAAACTCGCGTGGACGGACTGGAAGGTTCGCCGGGAAAACAAGCACCAAGCACCTAGCAACAGCGTGGGTCAACTATCAACCATCTACTGCCGGCATTGGGGAGCAGGCGCTCTTGGGTGCGGCAGGCTGCGCCGCGACGCCGGGCGTCCGCTCACACTCTCACCCTCCAACCCTCTCTATCTTTTCACCCCTCAATGCGGCGCACCACCCTGAGAAATGGCAGAGCCAGTTACAACCGGCTGGATCCCAACCTACCACACCACTACCCCCTCTCTTGACCACTATGCGCAAAATTCTAAATTCGATCCTGGCGAAGCAGGCAAATTTACCATTCTTATCAGTGGCTTAATCAGGGGTAGTTCGATTTTTAATACTAGCCCCTCATGTCTAAAGATTTACCTGATTAGCCTATTACGGTTAATACTTTCTTTTTGACCCAATCAAGATATGTTACTTTCCATTATCTTTCTGTATCCTCAATGTTCATTGCCCCTCCTCCCTTTTGGCCAAAACCACAACCCTCAACCATATACTCCACCCCCACTTCCTATCATCTATCTTCCTATCATTAAATGATCCCTATACTTCCTAAACAAACTTCTCATCTACCCCTCCCAACCTCTTGTTCTCTACACCCTCTTTCATCTATACAAATTACTATTTCTGCACCTGACCCCCACTAAATCATCCCTAAACACTCCCCAACCCCAATAACCCCGCTTCCTCTCCCATCTCGTTCACGCCCCCCCCCCTATACCAAAGAAATTCCTATAGTAGGCACACTTTCCATTCAACCCTTAGGTCCTCCTTCCTCTCCCCCATTCTCTCTCACCTCGTCCTCGTCAGCTCCTCTTTCACATTAAAAATTCCTATACTCAACACCAAATCGTCCCTCTTTCCATTTACCTTCCCCTCTTTCCATTTACCTTCCCCTCTTTCCATCTACCCTCCCCTCTTTCCATCTACTTCTCATCCCACCACTTTTTGCCCTATAAATCCTCTCATATACCAGCCCCTCACTCAGTTTCACCCTCTCAACACTCCCTTTTTCCCCTATCTTCTATCTTATATACCCCTTTCCCCAAAGCCCCTTTCCCACTACTAAATTACCTCTACTCTCTAAATCCGAATTAGTAGAAATTTTACTAATGCAATTAGTAGCATTGTATCTGACTGTTAAATTAGTAATTTGGAGACTAAAAGGTAATGATCAGTATTGCATTCGGATCCCCTCATGACTCTTGTATCTTTAACTAGTTCCCTTAGTATTTCATCCGCAATAACGAAGTCAATTATACTGCGGTTGTTTTCTTTAGACCAGGTGTACGCGTGGATCATTTTATGTCGAAACCAAGTATTTTGCATAATGTAATATTAAATAGAATTCATTAAATGAATCCCAAGTATGCTTCTGCATTATAAAAATTAACTGCACATTCAAAAAAAGCAGAAATATAAATAATTTTACCTCCAAATTCGGACAATAGGACCCCCTCCTCGTTAATTGGTTTCGCTATCATACTAAGCCAGAAACCCATGAGAAAAGATATACTGAAACAGTAGGGGAAGCGGATGCAGAAACAGCTAAGGAAACTAAAACCGTCACCGTGTTCTTCAAGGCGCTTGCCAATCTCTTCTCGCGCTCATTTTAATTTTCTTTCTCTAATGCATGAATTAAGTGTTCCTTTGTCGAATAAGGACTATAACTTACTAAATTAATGTAAATATTAATGCACGAATTAACTTCCTATTTATACTTTCTTTTTGCAGAATTAGTTTTCCCATATAAAGAGAACGCAATTCATCCTGAACCTGTTAAACTTATTGGTGTTAATCATTGTGAAATCGAACACGAAAATGGTTTTGTCACACGTGAGGTTATACTCCCAGGCACTCACTTGGTAGGAATAGCGCATGGTTACATCACTGGAATCGTTATACACGATTTTTTGTGCCCGCTGAATGCTCGTCGAAGGGATCATGATAATAACTTCGGAAGAGTTACAGTACGCATAGATGGCGAAATTGCCAACGTGACTAAAGGGGTCGAATGGAGAGATCCTCTGAGTCGTACGTTCTTCGAACTATATGAATATGAAGACCCAAGAGACGCTATGTACGTAGAGATACCCGCCTAATACAATTTCAAAGTGCAAATGCGCAATACTAGCCAATAGGGTGAATCATTTTTTAAATGAAAAAAAATATATAAATATATTTTAATTTTCCTATTCTTCCTAAATAAAAAATGGTACATTGCGTAGAATTGTTGGATCTGAAGATAAATTGTTATTATTCCTTACAATGAATAACTTGTCTTTCTATTGCATTATAACTTTTTTTCCCCTTTCAAACTTGTATTATAATAGCATTAATCTGAAGTATTTTTACGATGTCAGTGTGGGAGAAGAGGACTTGCAAAATACAAAACAAATTAGAATGACGAACGAGATAGCGACTATTAGGATATATCTTGAAATATTTTCAAGACTATTGATTAGTTAAATTTTCATCAAAATTCTTCATAAGTGGATTTTTATTATTCCAAGAACATAAGGACCTTGATACAAAATAGTAGGGAATTTAAAACAATAAATTACAATAAATTACAAAACAAAATCTTGAAAATGTTCGAAATAAACCTATACTGTTTTTGACTAATTTCAAGTTTAAATTAAGATTTTATTAATTGGTATATATATATATATATATATATTTGAATGAGCAGAATCTATTATTGAAGATTTGAAAGCATATTTTTTCTGATTTTCTTTCAGGCTCACGTGATTTATAGATGCTCCCCAGATCATTAAATCGGCTATGTATACCGAAATTTCGTGATTAATCGAAATGGCCTTTGTCGAAAACCGAGCTTTTCCCATTCAAAACCTCATTATAATTTCAAAAGTTCAGGAGCAGGGATTCTGTTGACAGATTTAAAAACAAAGCCCTCTAGTTGTTATCATAAGGTGTATCTTAACAGTTATGTGTGACTTAATTTTTTATCATTTCGCATTTCATTTCGTATTTCATATTTTACATCATTTCGATTTTTAAGAAATAATAAAAACGATAAAAAAATTATTAAAAAAAATGGTGCACGTTTAAATATTTTTAAATTATTGAAAATATTTATAATTATTCCAATAGACCAACCAAAAATAATTGTTGGTGAATAAAAGGAGAATAAAGTGCTCATATGTGTAAATTTCGTGCACAATTAACATATTTGGATTTTGGTGTACTTTTCGGGGCACCTTGGGGATATGTTGGGAGTGACAAGCCCATATCAATAATGCATGGAATTTTTCATTAGAAAGTCTTTTGTAAGTCTTATAAAATTATCATAACTTTTTCCAAAAAAAGCAGAAGTTATTTCCAAAACCGCAAAAAAATTAAGATTTCAACAACAACAAAATATTTCTTTTTCCGGAATTGTCACCGAATTAGCGGATATCGTTGCCTCCCATAAAAAAAAGGGATTTTGAACCATCCCAATGTTCAAAGGTCGTCATTTGATCCATTTTGATTATTTATTGAGCCAGTGCGACGATAAGTGATAAAAGTGTTTTTTTCTCATCGCCATGGAAGGTATTAGTATTAGCTTTATATTGAAATTGATATTTTCAGTTTTCATTAAATCTCCAAGTCTTGAGACCTCCTGAGTTAAATAGAAAAACTATGTTTACGAAGGTGACTGTCTGCAGATTGTAGGCACGATAACTTTCAAAAGACTTCTTAGATTGGATTGAGTTTTGGAACAAATTTGTGACGCCTATCAAGAAAGTACAGATTTGTTAACACGATCTTTTTGACCAAAAATTCAGGTTTATCTCTCGAAAATGCTGTTTCACACGAACCAAGGGCAACGAAAAGGCGAACCAGTTGGCAAAACGCGGCGCAGCAAGTGAATACATAGGACCAGAACCGGGACTGGGAATAGCGTCTTGCTGTATCGGTTTGGCCATTAAAAGCTGGATCCGAACAAATCACCGGGGATACTCGGAGCAGATACAGGGTTGCCGACAGGCGAAATCCATCCTGGGTTATATATACCCATAGGATGGACAGAGACGGGAAATCCTGGGTTTACCCGAGAAAGATATAAGGACAGTGGTACATATCCTAACTGGGCACAACCACTTAAACTATCATATGCACAAAATGGGGTATAACTCCACGACAGAGTGCAGAAGATGCGGAAGGGATGATGAAACATCCCTGCAAGTACTACGCCAGTGTCCGGCATTAGCTGGGCTCAGGCAACAAATCCTCGGGGCTGATTTTATGGGACCAGAGGAAGTTACAACGCGATCAGTAGGCGTCATACTCGGCTTCGTCGAAAGGTCTGGGATCAACTGCTGAGCGCGAATAAGTAAGGGTGTGGCACAATAGGCTTCACAGCTTGAGCGCTCCAGTTAGCATCAGGAAAGCCAGCGGTTTCTTAGATCGGACAACTCAGGAACACACTTTGGGAATCATATAAACAGGACTTCAAAGGTAGGCTCGCGGGATTCCCCACAAGCTATGGAATCATAGATGAGTTACAGCACGCCGCGCATTATTTTTGAAGAGCTTTGATTACATCATATAAGAATAGTTGCCCTACAAGTACAATTAAATCTAGGAGAAGAGTAGAATGGTAGAACACCCACCTGGAGGAACACCGTATAAAGACTAGAGCGTTGTAAAACAGGATAAACCGAACTAAATTGCCCGCAGACTGGGGCATCTACAAGACGGTCCAGTAGGAATACAATAAAAACATAAGCACCTACAAAAATGAAGGCTCGCCTCAGGTTCACAAGGCTCGATGTTGGCCTGCTTGCCGAAAATGAAGAAAAAACACTAAATCAGCTGATGGAAGTCCACTTCCCAAGTTTTCAGCGAATTAAAACCGACTGAGAGAAGCAAGGCTGGAGTCAGGAGAGAAAGAAGGCCAATTGGAATTTCGCCGCTAAGATCGTTGATATCTAGAAGGTGGGCCCAAAGGCCCATTGGTCTTTGGGTCTTTCTTCCACTTTGAATCGCAGGGGCGGATAGAGTCTACCCAATGCTCTTACAAAAGGACATAGATTTCATCGTCCCCCCACTGACAAAACTATTTAGGGCAAGAATAGCCCTTAAACACATACCATCAGCATACAACGACAGCAAAGTGGCCTTCATGCCCAAGCCTGGGCAACACTTCTGCTGAAGATTTCCGGCCGATCAGTTTAACGTGCTTCAATCTGAAGACGCTAGAGAAGTTGGTCGCGAGATATATCAGGGATGAGGTGCTTTTAGACTCTCCGGCTGCACAGAGGGCAGCACGCCTTTCAGGAAGGAAGCATGCTACGTTGGAGACGACTCGAAGATGAAGGTTCGCTAGACTTGGCGAAGGTCTAGTCAGGGAAGTAGCACCGGGAGTATGCCTGCAGGAGTGAGTTCTGTCACCCCTTCTGTGGTGCATTTTAGTAGATGCTTCCTTAGCAGGCTAAGTATTGAAGGGTATTATATCCAGGGATATGCGGATGACTTTGTAATCCTAATTAGCGGAGCTTATCTGAAAACGTTGAAAAGTTTTGCAAGATCGACCCTGTGCATAGTAGAGCTCTGGTGGGATAGCTGAGGGTTTTCGGCAAATCCGGAAAAGAGCAGTCTGGTTTCAAAAATCACCCCGGAACCGAAATCACACATTTTTTATCAGAAAAAGTACGTCAGAAGTTTGTGCCATTGTTCACATATACGAAACATATTTCTGAAAAACATTCAATTAACCTTTAATTGACATTGAAAAAAGAATAAGAAAAAGATAAAGAATCACAAATTGAATTTGAACTTCGGCTTAAGCCTTAGGATTCTACAGGTGGATAATTTATAATGGCTGCAATAAACTTAACTTTGGCTTGGGTTCCTGAAGACTGGACTGTAACTGCCCGTGCACCTGAATTGAGCTAGCGGTCAGTGTTTGACCTGAGCAATGAAGGGGCCTCTTTTATTTTTCACTTAAATGAAGTCAATACTGACCTCCCCTCTCTACTAACCTATATAATATGACTGGGTACTCCTCCCTCTTTTGCTATATACTATACAGTATACCCTAGGATGGCCCTTGTTCTTCAATTTACGAATTTCTTTGCTCTCAACCCCCAGCTTGGTTCGATGCCAGAAAAAAATCTCCAAATTTGAGGTAATCGTTAATACTCAGAAGGATACCTAAGACCATGAAGCTTCCTATTGATTTAACATAGGAAAAAGTCCGAATTTTTGTAAATCTAATATTCAATCGCGATGATTTGTTACAAACAATCCCGTACTTCAGTATCTTGTTCAGAATTTGTCAGAGAATAAGAATCAATTATAAATATTTAGTGTGAATGATTTGAAGCCACACTTATGGGTCCCCAAAGAAAACTCCACAAGTGGCAAATTTGAATTTTACGTAACATTGCGAATGATTTGAAGCCCCTCTTATGGGTCCGCAAAGAAAACCCCACACGTGACAAAATTGAATTTTACGTAACATTGTGGCTGATTTACGTTTTTCGAAAGTTTTCTTTTCATAAATAATTATAAACCGGTAATTCAAGAAAACCTATCTATTTCTTAACTAATTTTCGATTGCTTAAACAATCTTAATTTGTTTGAACATTTGTTCTTCAGACTAGTCGTGAAATGAACGTATTTTCTAGATGTTGTGAGTTCTTCAATAAATAAAAAAATAAAATAATTTGTTTCAATAATTTTTCAGTTATTTAATTAATGCATGTTTGTTCAAGTATACATTTTACCTGAAAAAGAAGGAGAAAAACTTTATCTCACCTAATTTTTGACAGATTTTAATATTTTTAAGCACTAATTTGTTTTCTAAGAATATTCGTAAATGTTGAAACATATTAAAACTAAAAAAAAAAATTTTATCTCACTCATTTGTGTTTTTTTATTGGTGAAGAGGACAGAATGTGTTTCTTTTTCATTTTCCACAAATATATAATTGGTATGGGTTATCTGTTCGTTTCACACGAACGTTCTTAATTAATTTGTTGAATAATTTTATATTATTTAAACATTTAAAGTTATTCCTATAATACGAAGTAGTAGTGGAAACCACCCTACAGTATATAATGATCCCACGGTAGATAATGATTAATTATAAGCTCAAATATAAGTAAAATAATTCATTCGAATTTTAATATTATACCACGTAACATGCCCTTACTATTAATTAGATTATAATTATTATTTTACATACATTAGTATTTCAAATTTATGATCATCTACTGTAAGATCACTATCTATTGTAAGGTATTCTCCCATGTAAAAATATTTCACTTTTTTTAAAAAGGGCAAAAATAAAATATTCAAACAAAGTAAAATTTTGTAGAGAATGTTAATGTACGTTCTCAGCATGAAATTTAATGTACGTGAGCGAAAAAAAACTTTCGATACATGTGCATTAAAATCCAGTCAGACTTCCATTTTTTTTCTTCATTTTCCCATTTTTCATTTGCATATAGCATTTAAAATTGGCTTGGTTCAATTTTTAACCTTATAACCATATAAATGTAGATTATTTCCATCATTAATAATATGCTTGAAATTGAACCGTTCGAGGTCATAATAGAATAGAAGTTTTGAAACAAAAGCTTTCCAAATTCAATCATTATGAATAAAGACATTCAAAATTGTTGGACAAAATCATACATAAACTTCTGATTTTTAATATGACACAAATAAACAGTTTTAAATTTATAGCGCAATAAAAATTTGTCAGATTCAAAATAACGCTTAGAATGTTGAACACTTTTAATAAGTGCACCATTTTTGTGGAAACCAGTAAAATGTTACATTTTTTACTTTAGACATTCAGACTTAAATAATAATAATGTAAGCACTATACACCATGAGGGTGGTTCGTTTCCCGGAAAAAGATATTTCAATTTTTTTCAAATTGGTCAACATTAACCCGTGCCCCCAGGCTTTTAAAATTAAAATGGGGATTTAAGTGGGATAAGCACGGTTTTCGAAAAAATTAAAAAAAAGTACTTGTTATATTTTTTGTAAATTAAAGTTCAGTCAACTCTTGAGGAATGTTTACGTAATAATTTTCACCCGACAACTTTTAATTTGGATTCACCAATCCCCTGATATTGTGCCCGTGAAATGCACTGAAAAAAATGCAAAATAGCAGTTTTGTGTAAAATTTATGCTAAGCACGGTACCTTTCGAAATTTTTTCATACTCTTCAATTTTCATTCAATAATAGAGAATTTGATTAATTTTTTTCTCGTTTACTATTTTGAAAATATGGAGAAAAATACATTCTTTTAACTTCTACATATATTCAAAAAGAGAATTAGGTTGATATTTAAATAATTCTGAGTTTTACATTCATACTTTGGATGGGCGGGCCGCTTTTGGCTTAACTCAGGACCACCAAATATTACTTACTTAACCGATGGTCTCAATTCAGGAGAAATGTTCATTCAAAAATTATGTCCTGGGGACCCAAACTTGGTAACAATAAAATTTCCAGAAGAAAAAGAGGTATCAGGTATAAGAACTTATGAACAAGCGGCGTCACTTGTAAATAGCATATTACGACGAGTGAATTGAATCGCAGACAATGCCATTAGACAATATTGCTTATTGGATTGGACTGAGGCTACCAGAATTTTGAGCCGTACAGTGGAAAACTTTGATCGTCCAGACGCCAGCCATATTTCGTGCGAATCGAAGAGGTCCAGTTTTCTCTTTTGATTCTTATATAAAATGATTTCCTGAATTGAAAAATCTTAGGCACGTCTCGTAAAATGTAACATTTAAGATTGGAAATTTTTGAAAAACAGTTTTCTCCTCTTGTTAGACAAGTTCATCAGAAACAATAATTATGCCAGCATTTTAAATAATAAACACTGATTCCTCAGAAATAATAATTTTCAAGGAAACCGATTTTTGTCATGTTATCGCGTGACAACAAATTGTCATTTTTGATGGAGCAAATTAGTTGTATGAAAAATATTCTTGCAAGAAACTATCGTCAAGCATTAGGGTATCAGTTCTTTTCTGTAGTTCCAATTTCGATTCCTGAGTCTTGTCGATTTTTTCTCTGGTAAATTTTTTTCACTGAAAAGTTTGCTAGTTCCCGAAAAAATTATATCTCAAAAAATCGTTCATTAAAATTATTTGATGAACAATCAGCGTGTTTGTTGTTTGGCGTAAATTTTCTGTGTACCTGTATCATGTCTAATGCCTCTTCATAAATTTAATTTAAAAAGTCTGTAGGGCAATTTATAAAAAGCTTCTTTATATATTTTATTATTATTATTTTTTCCTATATTACTTGGCCAACTTTGATTTCACAAATTCATACCGTTGAATTTGACAATTTTTTTGCATCGCAGATGTTTTTGGTGGGATGTTGTGAGTTTTTTTTTAAATATTTTTTTCCATATCCAATTCAAGCGAAATTTTTAATGCCCAATTTGAATTTATTAAAAATTGTACAAATTGTTAATCGAGGTCTTTAAAATTAGAATAATTAGACAATCGTCAAACATTTGGAGTGACAATGAAGTTGAAACAGCAAATAAAAAATATAATAACAGAGTATTGTGAGAAAACTATAATTTTTCTCATTTATTTTTTTTATCTCAATTGATTTTAGGCTGTGTATAGATGTCCGGTGCCGGGCGCTAGGTTGATATCCGGTAGATTGCTCTGATTGTTTACATGGCAGTGGGCGCGGTCTGCTGTACAGCAGCTCTGCGTCCGGCTGAGTAAAAATTTTATTTTTTTAAGTAATTGTAATTGTTTATTGGAAATTAGATATTTGGTGTTTTCGATTCTATATTTCCTTGCACATTTACTTTATCATGCTTTATTACTAAGAACATTTTTATATAATTCTATTTGTTGGAGTTATAGCCATTTATTATTTTAGTTTTTTTGAAATACCCACGAATTTTATTTACTGTAGAGAATATTTTTTGCAACAAAGTAAGTGGCATTAATAACAAAGATTAAATGTAAAATTATACTTGTTATCTACAACGAATACATATCGCAAACACCAACTAAGCTCTTTTACATGTACGATGAGCAATTAAATATTCAACTAATAATGAAAATTAATACTTAACACAAAATTTATTCTCGAATAGTATTTGTAACTCATTGCAGAATGTTTCGAAGCCAAAATTGATTTCTGAAGTCGATTCGGAAAATACTTTTTCTTTCATATCATGTTTAATGACGTTTTATGATAAAAAGTAAATTTTGGAGCTAGTAATTTTTTTATTTCATATATCTTTAAAAATAACTTTCATTTTATTCGGAAAAAAGAATATTAAATTAGTTTTTAAAATGTACTTCAAATTAAAGTTTATTCAATGAAGATATAATTCTACCATTTAACAAGTTTACCATCACAATTTCCTATGTTATTAAACATAAATATATGACATCTTAAATTGAGAAATGCACTGTGAAAACTAAGGATCTCTTCTATGGTATCATTTTTTCCGTGTCCTGTTTTTGAACATAATAATTTCATGCTGTTATTTTCAATGTAAAACAAAAGAATCCTGGTTCCCACCAGTAGTGTCATTTTAGTACCACTCGAGACTGTCTTTTCCGAGTCTTATTGTAATACCTGAAACTATTCCTGAAATAAAACTTTGTTTTTACAGTGACGTATTGAAATTCAGAGATGAAATTAAATTAAGCAAAAATTTAGACATGAATTCAAGTGAAGTTGATCTGAATTTAAGAAAGCGTATGATTAAATTCTGAAAAGAAATGCTTATGAGAAACGATTAAAAACGTTTGACACTTTAAATATGTACTGGAAAAATGTATAGAAAAGGGCATTCGAGGCGACGAGGATAGTTTTTTACACAATTATAAAGAAGTAAATGATGGAACCCTAATGTGCGAAATAAAATATTCCAAAATGAATTTGAAATCAATTTGTAGTAAGTACTTATTTTCATTAATGATTGAATATTGAATTGTTGATCGTACATATAAAAGAGCTTGGCGTTTGGGATTTTTATTCGTTGTAGATAACAATTATCATTTTAGATTTATTATTTATCATTAACGCGGCTTATTTTGTTCCTGAAAATATTCTCTACAATAAATACAATTCGTGGTAGGTTAAACTTATCAAAAACAAATAATTTATACACTTCTAACATAATAACGAGTCTATAGGTGTTTTTAGTTTTTCGATACGACTCTTAGTTTATTTCAAATTAATGACATAAGTTTCCGATCCATATCTACATGCACATAGCAAATGTACGCTAAACAAAAAACGCGCTAATTGTTCAACAAATGGTTAAAAAAAATGACATCTAGATATTTTCGAGACAAATTCAATGGTATTGTTCTTTTATCAATCCGACAATTAGTTTGTTTATAATACTTGCAAAATTATGAAAAATAATGTAATTTTGTAACAACTTGTTTAAATAAAAAAACTGCACACCTAGATATTTCGGAGACGAAACTATAGGTGTTTTTAGTTTTTCGATATGACTCTCAAATTTTTTAAATTGATTATATAATTTTCAAACCCATATCTGTGGCAAACTTCAACGTTGTGAATTATGATACTGGTAAGGCGAAAGGCTTCGACCAGAGTTTTAAACTTCTGAAATTTCCCCAAGTAAAATACTCTACTAATACTTCTTAGGGCAAATATTCTATCGTGGGAATGGTTATAATTCGCAGATATAGAATATTATAATTCAAAATTACCAAGTACTAAATTAAAAATTTGGTCTATTTCACATTTTACTCATCATCAGAGACAAAGGCCTCCCTCTGACCAGGGTCGACAGCAGCTGGCGCGGAATTAAACATTGCCTTATTTTCCTTCTAGAAACTTTATTGTTGCCCAGTTCGGGTCCCCTGTAAATAATATAAGAATAAAACAATTTTGGGTGAACAGCTTAGGCTGGGTTAGTAATAGTTATACCCAAATCAAGGTTGAGTTTATTGCGTCCGTTATAAATGATCCACCTGTAGAATTCTAACCCGGGTCAAAATATTTGGTCTTGATTTTGACTTGAACGTCTTCAATATGTCTTCAGCACCATCATGTCTGGCTCCGTATCACCAGGTGGACATTGGAGATATACGGACTTCTCTCGCATTTATGGTTGTATCGTTTGTAAATTTTATTGTTCATTATAGTCCGACCTCTATAAACTATGGATCCCACCGGAAGGGTCTGCCATTTACAGGAATCAGGTAGCTAGGTTAGGACCTAACAGTTGACATCTGCTGAGGATTAAAATTTCACAACCTCTGAAACTTGTAATTTTGTAATAACTAATTTTTAAATAAGAAATTTGGAACCTGTTTGTCTCAACAACTGCAGGTATATAAGATTTTACATGAAAGATTAAAACTGTCATTTTCTAAAAGTATCTTGTGAACTGATGGAGATAGGAAAAAATAGACAACATTGTTAGATTCGCCATCCGAAGAACATAATTATTGCAGATAAATAAACTTATTGATACATAAGAAATGAATACCATGGAAATAATTGACATAAACATTCTATAGAGTTTAAAGCGGATTAGTGATGACCCTCCGAGGGTCTGAAGACATCAAAAATAGTATGGTTCCGTCTCACGAGCTAGACATACGGAATAACTTGAAATTGTCTGGGATTAGTCTTGACCCAAGACAAAATCAAGACCAAACATTTTTACCCGGGAAGGCTTAAGTCGATGTTCAACTTGAATTTGTCATTCTTCATCATTTCTTATACTTTCTTCAATGTAAAAAAGGCTTCTTAACAATTTAAATTAAAAATTCTAAAATTTGATTTTTTGGGCCGCTCTATCATATATTGATTTTTGCAGTACAATTTCTTATTTTACTTTAGGGAGAGCTTTCGTTTGATGGGGGTTGATATCAGAAAATTATTTTTTCGTGTTTCGTATATGTGAGCAATAGCACAAACTTTTGACGTACTTTTCTGACAAAAAATGTGTGATTTTGGTTCATGCGTGATTTTTGAGTGATAGGGGTTGATTTTTTAAAATTGTTTCAAGTGGAAATAGAGAGCCCTAAATGACTGGGTAATTATTGCATGGCTAGTTTTCTGTCATTTGCATTATTTTCGCAAAGGTTCCGCATGTGGCACTGCTAGCTTGAGGTCAAGCTGGCAGTGCAGGTCATTTATTGGAAAAAATTGCAGAGCATTAAATTTGGGTTTCGGGCATTATATCAGCCCTAAATGAGCCCTTGATTATAGTATGAAAATAAATTGGATAAACTCAAGACTTGTCATGTTTCCACATGTGACACTGCTAGCTTGAGGTCAAGCTGGTAGTTCCAGGCATTAAAAAACAAACGAAAACAGTTACAAATTTGGCTCCTCAATCAAACAAGAGCCCTTAATGAGCCCTCAATTATGGTGTCAAAAAGAATTTGATGAAGTAAATGCTTCCCTCCTTTTCACATGTGGCACTGCTGGCTTGAGGTCAAGCTGGCATTGCCAGGCATTTTTTTTAAAAAATTGCAGAGCAATAAATTTGGCTTTTGGGCATTAAATTAGCCCAAAATGAGCCCTAAATTATAGACTAACAGATATTTCGATTTGAGAAAATGGCACTGCCAGGTTGACGTACCTCCACAGGGGCGATAAGATACATACTCTGTGAAGAACGCATACACGTAGCCATAATCGCCAGGGCGGCTCAGGCGATGGGCCGCCTGGTAAGAGCAAAGAGATAGACTTAGGGGACTAAATACACTAGGCACCCAAGTGACATCAGCACACTACCGATTCTAGAAATGAGGTAAGGTGGAACAACAAAACGCTTCAACTTTGCAAAAACTTTCCGCGTCTGCATCCCAAGCAGGGATATATGGACAGCAAGTAGTAAATCACTCATCTAAAGGAAAGTCTGGTACACGGACGGATCCAAAGTAGGTGAGGGGGTTAGGAGAAGGAATCTGTGACAGCACAGGAAGAGGGGGGATATGGATCCCACTTGGGCGGCATGCCACCGTCTTTCAGACGGAGGTCCTGGCCGTCCTTCGCTGCGCCGTGACCCTAATAGAGGAAAGCGCTGCAGATAGGCAGATTGCAATCTGCTCGGACAGACAAGCAATATTAACTGCAGTTGGGAAACCAGATATAACATTAGAACTGGTTTGGGTATGCAAAAAGCATTAAACCAACTTGCATAAAATAACAGCGTGATCGTCATATGGGTTCCTGGTCATGTATGGATCAAGGGTAATGAAAAGGCGGACCAGCTGATGAAAAGCGGCGCAGCAAGTAAATATACAGGAGCGGAACCGGTATTGAGACTACCGTCTTGTTGAATCGGTATGAAGATCAAAGATTGGATCCCAATGAAGCACCGGGAACACTGGGACCTAAGGACAGTGGTCCAATGTGTAGGAAATGCGGCAGGGATGATAAAGCATCCCTGCATGTCTTATGCCAGTGCCCGGCATTAGCTAGGCTGAAGCAACAAACCTTCGGGGCCCGCTTCGAAGAACTACAATAAATTGAGAATTTATTCTCAAAATTCGTCTTCTAGAACTAACCTTAGTTATTTTTGTTCGTGTATATTCAAAACTTCCGTACCCAGACAAATTTCAAAAAATTAGTTTCTGAATTTTATTTCAATTTTAGATCATAAAGCCTGTGAGTTCCGAAAAATAAATATATGTATTTTTCTGGGACCAAAGACTAGTTTTTTTTTTATTTAATCTCTTTTTCATATGTTTATTCCTGTCTATAATTGTTTTTACATTCTTTTTAATAAAGGTATATTCTGTGTGACGTGAGCAATAGATCCAATATTTGAAATCCTTGAAAGAATTTAAAAATCTTACTTTGTTTCTTTTCGTGACAACAGTCGTGAATAGTTTATGAGACCTCTAAATTCCTAATTTATGAAGATCATCACTTAAAATAATTGAAAGAGCGAAAAGCCCAATGTCTATTAATTAGTCTGTTTATTCAGCATTAAAAATGTAGCATGTTGAACAGACACGGATTCACATAAAATACGTGAAGCGGGTGGCGTCGGAAAATGTTATACACATAGAGAGCTATGACTAATTAAATTCACCAATTGCTGTAATAACATTCACATCTGAAAGAATGTTAAATTTGAATATTGAATACTTGACTACAAAATCAATGCATTCTGAGAGATTTTAAGGGATTCAAAGGATTGAAAAGGACTTCGACAGCTTTCAAGGGAATCCACTGAATTTCCTAGGATTTTAATTATTTTAAGGAATTGTCAGAGCTTTTAAAGCTTCATGAGTATTTTGAAAAATTAGATAGATTTCATACGGTTTTAGGGCATTTTTAATGATTTCCAGGAACTTTGAAAAATCTTCCAAATTTCAAAGAATTTTTTTTGGGAAGATTTTATTATATAGATATAGAAATTCTAAACATTTTATAATATTTCTATAAATTGCAAAGAATTCTACAAGAATTAAGGGATTTCGTATTGTTAAAAAAATTTGAGGATAATTTCAAATATTGCAGTAAATAATATAACGTTTTAGGACATTGAAAAATATTCCAAGAAATTTCGGAGGATTTCCAGGATTGACAAATATTGCAAAGGAGTTTTAAGGGATTTTATAAGATTTTCGAGTTGTTCAGTAATTATGAGGGACTTTAGAACCTATCACTAAGGTATTTTACTGAATTTTCCAGGATATCGAAGGATTTCGTAGGACATCAAATATTTCAAGAGATTTTCAGGAATATCATCAGATTTCCTGTAATTTCACGGGATTTCGACCGATTTTATAATATTTCAATGCATTTAAAATAATTAATTCATAAGAATTGAGATATTTAAAAGGATTTCAATGTTTTCGAAGGCTTAAAAAATTTTATTAATGGAATTAAAGAATTTGAAGAGATTTAAAGGGATTTCAAAGGATTTTAAAGATTTTAAAGATCTTAGGGTGTATTAAACGAATCTCAGGAATTTTCAAGCGCTTAAAAAATGTCGAAGTATTTTAAAATATTTTAAAGAATTTGAAATATTTTAGGCTATTTCTAAGGATTCAGTGAAATTTTCAAGAGATTTAAGAGCTCTAATGGAATTTCCAAGGTTGCTAACGGTTTTAAGGAATTCAGTAAAATTGTGTGCGGTTTTGAAGAATATCTCAATATTTGGGAGAATTTTATAGAGATGATTTCAATGATTTTAAGAGATTTTAAAAACTATGAAGGTATTTCAACCAATTTTCCAGTATTTCGGAAAATATCGAGTTTTCAAGGAATTCTATTGGACTTCAACGAATTTTGAAGATTTAAAATAAGATAAACTAAAAATTAAAAAAATTACTAACGTTCCTGATTGCCAATTTGAATATTAGGAAGTTTCAAAACAAATAATAACAATATATAATACATATTTTTTTGTCTATTTTTCAGATCTTTGTCTGTTGATTTTATTATTAAAGAATGAGATTTCTGTAAAAAAACATGCAGTGTCATTTTCATCGGTCAGAATTGAAGAATGTTTAATATTATAAACGATTAAAATTGAAGTATTCGCAATTTATTAGGATCGTGAAACTAAGTCCTTCAAAATTAATGACTTAAAAATTGTGCATCCCGCAAAAAACACGAAAAAACAAGCGGAAACATAGAAGCTTAAATATGGACATAATTGAATGAATTTGAAGATTATTATACATCTATCGTTTATTGCAATCTTTTAAACATTAATTTTCAAATAATTGTTCTCCATTTCCCAATGAAAAATAAACAAGTGACGGCAAGTCTGAAAATGCTGGGGGTGGGGGAGTGATCACCGGTTTCATCACCATGTAGATCCGAGTCTGATTCAGAAGTAATCATTACATCAACTTTATTATTAGGTATTCTTAGAAAATCGTAAATTGTTTAAATTCTGAATGCTATACAGGTACGAAACCTAGCTTGTAAAATTCATAAAATCAACAATATTGCCACTTGCTCTCTTATCTCATAAATTTATTAAATTCGTGCAGCTGAGTAATCGGATTGTGGTAAGTATATATATGGTCGCAATATATTCAAGAAATTAATTAAGCACTGTTTTTAGTGTACTGAGGCTAACTGTTCGTTTAAAAATGAAGATCGGGATCACTACTCTCGTCTTTACATTCGTGGTGTTACTTAATTGTATACGTAAGTGTAATATATAATATTAATAATGGTGATAAATATTAGACGCTCTAGAAGTGTGGCAATAATTTTATTGATTTTTGGTCAAAGAAAGTCAATCATTTTGCAATCACTGGCAATTTGAGACTCTTAACCACAATTTAAAATCGTTCACTTGTTATTTAAAAATATATGCAATGTTAAATTATTTTAATATATGGTGCTGTTTCCTTGATCAAACAGGTTTATGCAAGTAAATATCTTTCTAGATTAGGATGCGTATGAATAAAAAATATTGTATTTCAATGCTTTGAATTTGAAAATAAATTTCACTTTGCAATATTACGCTAGCGATATTACTCTCTACCGTTCAGTTGTGGTTGCAGTAATACGTTTTGAAAATAATTGATTAATCATTTAAAAGTGGTAGAATTATTTTAACAACTTTTTTCAGACTACAAAAACTTTAAAAATCTTAATTTCCTTCTTGCAGAATTGAGTGAACAGATCTTCAGTTGTTTTGGCGGTATGTGTAGGTCTGGCTCACGATCACCGTCAAGGAGTTCTCGCAAACCGCCGATTGATGATAATGTTCGTTATGTTGAGGATTCAAAAAAAAGAGAACTTTCACCAGACCACGGACATCAATTCGTAATCCAACCAAACGAACTTAATTTACTCACCGGTGGACCTATTGAAAATGTGAGGACTAATCCTCAGATATCTTCCTCGAAATCATTTTCTCGCGCTCCGAAAAGAAGTGTTCTTGTACCAAGAAAACAGGATTATTGAATATACATAAAAATTTGTTCGAATCAAACAAATTTTGGTTGATTTGAGAAAATATTTGATTGACCTACCAAATTTTTTGCTGTTGAATCAACCAAAATACTCCATATAACAAATGATTTTGTTAAAACAACCAAAAAACTTAGTTGGTTCAACCGAACATTTAGTTGTCCATATAATAATCATGTTCAATGGTTGAACCAACAAATACGGAATATCTTTATCCATAGAGACTTAAATTGAGATTATAAAATATGAAATTAAATAGAGGGTGTGTGTGTGATTTTATTGTAATCCACTTGTTTTATTATAATAAGTATACGTAAAACCAGAAGTGTACAATTCACTTATCAAGAAAAAGAATTTTATGTAACCTTAATAGTAAAAACTACTGTTAGCGAGCAGGATAAAATATCAAAATTATTAAGCATTTATGAAATGTGCCAATAAAATTAAGGAGAAATTAAGTGTCGTTCTTTAGTTAAATGAACCTTCATTCCGTAGTATTTATGATACAGTATAAAATTTGTATAGGAACAAGTGGATCGCTGAAAAAACTGAAGGGTGTGGCGGGGGAGTACGGGTGGCCGAAATCACTTTACTCTGCCATAACAACTTTATCACCTGCAAACGCTAACCCATGCTTTTTTCTTTTCGTTGACGCCAAAAAAAGTATAATTTCAATGCTAGTTTTCGATATTGGAACAGTCCTCCAAAGATATAGTCATAACATGTGATAGGTATGACATTGTTCTTTTTTTTTGAAATCACAGAAAATTGAGTCTACTTTCACCCACTTGTGAAACACTTTTCCGTGTAGTAATTAAATGCAAAGGTACACAGTGTTTTTTGAAACATAGTGATTTTTCTCTGAAAATTCAAAAAAGTGGGGTTTTTTCAACATATCCCAACTCGAAACCTATGAAAGGTAGCGGATTATTTTTTTTTTAATTTTCTCATAATTTTGTTCTCTTTCTTTTTTCTGTTGGAAATTTTGCTCTAAAAGGCAATGGGAATTATCCGTCCACGCAAAAGTAACTTTTGAAACTGTTTTCGAGAATAAAAACCCGGTTTGGCAATTGATCTGTTCTAACATTTTTTATATGTTAAAAGGGACCCCTTGACGAAACTTTCTCATTAAAAACATTTCAAGTGGGAATTTTTCGGGAACCAGACTACCAGATGACTGAACTATGAATATTTTTTCAAACACTTCATTTCCCTTTCCTATTGAGTTCAGAATTGAATGTGAGTAATTCAATAATGAGAAAATGTTAATTTTCAAAGTTTGAAATAATGAAAGTATATTTTGCTTTCAATTTTCGAGGTGATTTGTGAATGAAATGTAAATTATTTATTTAAAGCAGATAATCAAACAATATACGAGACATGAGTGTAGTGAATGACATATTTTATTCCCTAAATAATTATATCAATGTTTTCCTCAAACTAATTGTTAATAGTAGCGATTTGAGATTCACATATAAATCATAGATGGGCCTTCCTATGAGTACATTATTTCATTATCGTTGTAAATCATTAATTACGCAGTTAAACAGTAAACAGTACTGTGCTAAATATAGATTTGTGCACTATGTTTCATAACAAGTTTGCATTCCCTGACACTTTTCTCGTCAATGCCCGAGTAAAAATGCTTCGACTTGAGTTCGACTTGGCGCTGTCTTGAGTTCGTCTCCAAGACATCGATGTCTGGCGCAAGTCATCCTTGAGTTGATTCGTCCACTCAATGTGGGCGTTTCGCCGGTTCGTCGTCGTGTTTCCATCTAAATTAGTTGTTTATATATATATATTATATATGTTTTATATATGTTTATATATATATATATATATATTTACGGCATTATTTCTGCGACCACCCTCGTAAAAATAAATACCAATTTAATACCACTTTGAGACCAGTTTCAAACAACGTTTGGTCTTTTTCTAGTATGCACCCTTCAGCCTATACCTGCATCATTTTGAGGGCATCGAAATAGACAACACTCTCTCTCTCCCTGAAATAAGGATAGCTGGCCCGGAGAAAAAGGCCTGTGGTCTTCTCGGGACCAGAAAAGATGAGTTTAAGACCACTTCAAGACAGGCCT
Organism: Andricus grossulariae; assembly: GCA_011634705.1. Classification (NCBI taxonomy): domain Eukaryota; kingdom Metazoa; phylum Arthropoda; class Insecta; order Hymenoptera; family Cynipidae; genus Andricus; species Andricus grossulariae. The sequence goes on along the minus strand of JAABKJ010007545.1, from coordinate 58,284,041 downwards.
AAACCTGCCTATACTGCAGTCTTAAGTTGGTCTTTCTTGTCACGATGGCATTCATTAATCAGAAGTTCGAAAGGGGTAATAACGTGACCTAAATTATTTCTGCAACTAACCACAGGAGTGACTTCCCGCCCGCCACGAGACGTTGGAAAAGAGGAAGGTATGTGACCTACATTATTTCTGCGACCAGTCACAGGGGCGACTTCCCACACGAGATGTTGTAAAGTGGCAGAAATGTGACTTACATTCTTTCTGTGACCAGTGACAGGGCTGCCTTCCCCCTCTCCCAACGAGACGTTGGAAGGAGGTAGGGATGTGACCTACATTTTTTCTGTGACCAGTCACAGGGGCGCCTTTCCCCACGAGACGTTGGAAAGAGGTAAGGGTGTGACCTACATTATTTCTGCGACTAATCACAGGGGTGACTTGCCGCCCCCCATGAGACATTGGAATAGGGGAAGATATGTGACCTACATTATTTCTGCGAACAGTCACCAGTCAGAAGTTGGAAAGGGGTAATAATGTGACCGAAATTATTTCTGTGGCCATTTATAGGGGTGTCTTCCGGTCCACTACAAGAAGTTGGAAAGGGGTAAGGATGTGAGCTACATCATTTCTTTGAACAGTCATAGGGGTGCCTTCTTGCTCCCTCAAGACATTAAGAAGGGGAAGGTATGCGACCTAATTTTTTTTATGGCCAGTCACAAGGTTATCTTCCCCGCACGAGACGTTGAAACGTGTAAGGATGCGACCTAAATTATTTCTGCGCATAATCACAGGTGAATTCCCGCCCCTCACGAGACATTGAAAAAGGGGAAGGTATGTGACCTACATTATTTCTGCGACCAGTCACAGAGGCGAATTCCCTCTACGAGATATTGGAAACGAGCAGAAATGTGATCAGCATTCTTTCTGTGACCATTAACAGGAGTGCCTTCCCCCTGTCCCAACGAGACGTTGGGAAGGTGTACGGATGTGACCTACATTCTTTTTGTGACCAGTCACAGGGGAGCCTTCCCCACGAGAGGTTGGGAAGGGGTAGGGATGTAACATACTTCAATTCGGTGACCATTCAAAGAACTGCCACAAGTTCTATTCCAAGCAATTCTACACTTTCTACCAAAATTTCCTACTTTTCTCGAAAAATATTGGTTTTTCAGAAAACCTTCAGAATATATAAAAGGTGTATTTTAAATAGATCTACAACTTTTAGTTAAAGCTTTTTTAACCAATTTTTTTATTTGCTGAGATAACCCTACTAAAAAAATGTCAGGAATCGTCAGAAAAAAAATCAGGACTTCTAACCATTTGTGACCACTTTTGTTACGTTTCTCGGCAGAAATCGTCAGGAAAAGTCAGAATTCATGAGAAATGTTCAGAAATCGTCAGAGCTTGGGTTCGAAGAATAATCCTTTTTATTGGGGGTCCAAGAATAGAATGCCATAAAACCTAATCCCTTTTATATTTCCCAGGTTATTTATATTATTTATTTTCATTTATTTATGCATATTCTATTTTTACTTATATTTTATTATTATTATTATCATACCATTAAGCCGTTTCCCTTTCGGGATAGGCGTGAATTGCTCGGTTGGATAGTAGTAATTTGTGGATGGGTATATAGGTATCAGGTAGATAGGTATATAGGAGTAAGGTATAATCTTGTTGTAACGTTATTCTCACCAAAACTTCTGTTACTGGGAGGGCGGGGGGGTTGGTTGGTTGGAAGGAAACCGAGATGCGCAATTGGTTGATGTTTTATGCTGAGAAGGTCACCAGTCTTCAGCAGCGCTGTATTAGACGAACGGCTGATAATAAAAAGCAGAAATATTTCTAGGGTGAGCAAGAAGCAGCTATAGAAAAGATATTTAATTATTAATATTTATGCATTATGACTCTGAAGGTGAATCTGAAAATTTTGTCCGTTTTGACGTATCTATTTCTCTTTACAAGACACGTTATATTTATCCTAATTTTAAATTTTTTAGGAAAATTTTTAGGTATCTAAAATCGGCGAAACACGTAGATTCTGATTTTCTAACTTTTGAATCTGTATATGCAACATTGAAAAAAAATTATTTTCAATTGTTAATCCTTTTGGGTTGGCCTACCTGCGGTCCTAGCCGATGAGCTACCTGATAGGATGCGAATTAGCATATCTTCAGAAATAGTCAGACTCGTCAGGAATGATCAGGATGATCAGGAATCGTCAGAACTTCTGACCATTTGTGACGATTCCTGGCTTTTTTTAGTAGGGATGTGGCTTCTAACTTAATCGTTTATTTGGCATACGTGTTAAAGCGTTAAAAAAATTGTCCTTGTTTCTGTTTCTACAAAGATAAGTCCTTGTAGAAACATAACCTAAATTTTTTTGTTTGTATATTAATTTATATTTGTATCTGAAATAATTTAGGTACTTTATAAGTACTGAAAAAAATGTACAGAAGGCAATTAAAGACGAAAGTCATATTTGCAAAGGATTCATTTTAAAGTTTTTCCATGAAATTGGTAGGTTATTGTTATTTTGTAAATTTAACAGCTTGCTAGGTGAAAATCCATTAGCAGCTTCGAAATTTCACCACTAGTTGGGAAAGTTACGGTCGACATTTAAAAATTCCCAACAGAGTGGGATTTTGCCTTTCGTCGCGGAAAGTTACCACGTTCGTGCAGGGTTCTTTTATTTCCCACGCCTGAAGATGTAAAATTTCGTTGATTTTTTTTTACTGTGTACTTGAAGGCGCTGGAGCCGCTATTTTATATGGATGTTTTGGTTCAAATAAGGCGGCAGATTCAAATGTAGTATGGAAGAGAACTTAAAAATAGTAATAAAAGTCATGTAAAATTTAGTTTATTGTTAATGAGTGAATGGACTAAAACTGGAAACCTAATCAGATTTAATAAAAAGTAATTACATTAATAAAAATAAGCGAATAGTACAAAAAAGGAAAGTCCGTGGGATTTAAAATGGGTGGAATACACTTTTTGTAAATACGTGGTTTAGAATTTTTTTTCTTTCGAAGGGTACAATAAAAGTTCGAAGTTTTCTCAAGTTTTATTTATTTTTACAAGTTTTATCTGCAGAAAAATTAGTTTGTACAAATTTGCAGCTTTTAAAGGTTCCAATAAGTATTTCAAAATTCTAATGTATATAGATTTTTAGGATATCACAATTATTATAAAGGGTGTCCCAGACTCAAATTTCCGGACTTATATGGCTGTATAAAAATTAAAAAAAGAAATCTAAAATTCCTTTTCCAAAACTCAGTTGAATTGTCAGTTTTTGAGTTATTAAATATTTAAGCTGGACCAATCAGGAGCGCGGTATAAACAGTCATGCGTACGTGAGCGGGAGTCCAACGTAGTTTAGTGACTGCTGTTCTCCCCTCGCTAACCCCACCTCAGCGCTCGCTTCAATAACACTGCGTTGGACTACCGCTCACGTGTAACTAATTTTTGAAAAAGGAATTTTCTATTTAATGTTTTCATTTTTATTGTACCTTTAAACTGAAAAAAACAAATATTCTAAATCACGTGTTCATAAAATATGCATTCCACCAATTTTAAATCCCATGGACTTTCTTTTTTTGGTATTATTAGATTATTTTTTATAATGTAATTACTTTTTATGGCATTTTATTAAGTTTCCACTTTTAGTCCATTCACTCATCAACAATAAACTAAATTTTACATGGTTGAAATCCAAGATGTCTGCACGCGGAGGGCCAAACAATAACACCAATCCCACAGGATCAAACTTAATTTTTTTCATAACTTGGAAGAAATTATTTTTCACAATTAGTGTATTTGGATATTATTTTTTATTTTTCAAAAACTATTCAAGTAAATAATAAAATTGTTACAAAAAAATTATTGATTTTATTATTTTATTGAATAGCTTTTGAAAAATAAAAAAGAATATCCGAATAAAAGATGATGAAAAATGTTTTTTTTTTTCAAAGTTATTATAAAAATAAAGTTTTCTTCCATTAAATTCGTATTGTTGCTTAGCCCTCGGTGTGCGGACATCTTGTCAGATATGAAAAGGTCATAATACTCCTACCACGAAGGAATAATAAGGAGACCGATCTTCGTACATGCGATTTGTAAGGAGCAACGTCACAGTAAGTTTCAGGCCTGTAAGTAGTAATCACTCTTCAGTGAGTGTGCAAGCGCACCGTGTCCTTGCGTGACCTCTTCACACGTACGTGAAAGTGCGACAGAGAGCGTTTCTGAAAATAGAGTATGTTAGAGAGGTTAAGCTCGTTTTTTGATCATCATACGAATTATGCGAAATAAATCTATAAATAATATTTGTAATATTCGTGAAAGAAGTGTGAACCATTTTTGGAAAGAAAAAACATAAGTAAGTATCTTTTGAAACTAAAACGCGACAAAGAAATGATGGAATTAACGTAAAATTTATATGTTTTTCGAAACGTAATCGTAAGATACTTGAATATTGATCATGCTAAAACTTATTATCAAAAGATATAATTATTGTACAAATATTTAAATACAATTAGTAAATACATATTTAAAAGCAAGTATAATTTAATGAGCAGTGACAATTGTAAATAGTTGGACATAATGAACTCCGTAAATCTCCTTTCGCAATCTTAAAAAACTCTTTTTATAAGTGAGTATAAGTATCTCTTTTATAAGTATAATTTTTTTTCACGGCGCGAAAAAAATTGGCGGTTGCAAAAAGAAAACCAAACTCTCATAACCTGCTAAACATACTTTATTCTGTTTACTTTCAAAAGCTGTCTCACTCGCTTTTTTTCTGTGCGTGAGAAGAGGGCACGATGCGCTTGCGCACTCGTAGAAGAGTGATTACGACTTACAGGCCTGGCACTTACGGTGCCGTTGCCCCCAGCAGATCCGAAAAAGTTTTCCATGACAGTTCGGTCTCCTTATTATTCCTTCGTGACGCCTACACAGGGTGTAGTGTCCGCTGTTAAGTGTTGCCGGATCGCGCGATTAATCGCAAATTGGGCTACTGCAGAGGCTCTGTGCGTGACTGAAACCGGTGATTTGCGACAAGTCGCAATTTGGGCTACTTAAGTGCGTGAGACCCCTTAATTGGGTTATTTTGGCCGCGAACCTCAAGGATTGAGTTTCACGTAGATTCCCGGTTAACAGTTGGCACTCTTGCCCTCTGTCTATCCTTGCGAACGTAGCCGCCAACGTCGGCTTCTGCGCTCTGATTGGTCGAGACGTTAACGCCAACAGCAATCCCAATCGCAACGTCGGCGAGAACCGCGCGTGTGCAAAGTCCGGAGTAAAAATAAAACCTTTGGGGTTTACTTTTCTCGCTGCACAGTGGGCTGGCTCGGGAATTCACAATTCAAAATAGTCTACAGGTCGCAATTGTGAACGGATTTGAAAGTTTCTTTTTTAGAAATGATCAGCATTACATTTTTAAGAAAACTTATTATGTATATTTATCTATTTTTGTTTCAATATAATTATTTATTCAACGCAAGTTTTCTTCTCTAAAAGTAAAATAAAAAAGTAAACTCGATATGTATCATATTTAACGTAGATGTACTTAGAAAACAAAATTAATTTATTCTCAATTTTTTTATTGTTATTTAGTGTAAATAATAATTTCCTAATTCAAGCCTCTTCAGGAAAAGCCGATTATTTAAAGCGAATTTACAGACTATATATTCCATACAAGTCACCAGTCTATTATTTGTCATAATTATATTAATAATAACAATAATTGTTTATTGTTGATTTATTCGATGGAAAATGATACAATATACGTGTAAATTATACTCATACTCTCATTTTGTAAAACTTTTCAGTTAGAAAGGGCCAGTAATAGGTGTTTCGTTTATAAAATTTGTTATTGACATTTAAAATATTAATTTATTGAGATCGAAAATCACTGTTTAGACAATGCTACTAAGATTTAGATATACTTAGAGAACATGAATAATTTACCTTCTATTGAAGCTAATTTGTATAAACAAACAGTTAACTATGTCGTTTACTGTGGAAATTAAAAAAAAATGGTAGTCTGTGCCTAGAAACTCTTAATAATAAGCAAACATTATTATTATTAATAATTTTAAGAACAAGTGTTCAATTTGGCTATTTCACTCAAAGACAGATTTTTTACTTTTCACTAAACCTTAGTATCACTGTTTAAAAAGTAATTTAAGATTTAAATTATTCAACATTTTCATTGTTGATAAAAAATTTTTTCAACAAAACACCTATTTCGTGCTTTTTCTTACTAACTTTTTTATCTAGACAATTCTTAGCAAAAGTATATATGCAAATAAAGAGTAAAAACTTATATATTGAGTGAATTAAAAGATCTTTGCGTACTACAAATAATAAAGAATCTCTCTTCGGAGGTCAAAGCTACGTTAGATGCAATTGTACAAAAAAATGCAAAACAAATTCTTGTAAATGCAAGAAACTAAAACTCTTGTGCAATTGCAAATGTCATTCGTCCACTAATTTTTGCAATACTTTAAATGAATTTTTTATTTAACTCGTACATATAGTCTTTTTATGAACTGAATTACCCCACTTCTACTCATATTTATTTAAATTTTAAGTCTGACATTTTTCCATAAAACTTTTTAATTCTTTAGTCCACGCAATAAATAAATTTTCACTCTTTATTTGCATATATACTTTTGCTAAGTATTGTCTTGAAAAAAATTAGTAAGAAAAAGCACGAAATAGGTGTTTTTTTTAGAAACAATGTTATCAGCAATAAAAATATTCAATAATTTAAATCTTAAATAACTTTTTAAACAATGATACTAATGTTTAGTGAAAAATAAAAATTCTGTCTTTGAGTGAAATAGCCAAATTGAACACTTCTTCTTAAAATTATTGATAATAATGTTTGCTAATTATTAAGAGTTTCTAGACGCAGACTATATTTTTTAAAATAAATCATAGCAATTCCAGTTTTAAAAAAAATGCCCACAGTAAACGACATAGTTAACTGTTTGTTTATACAAATTTACTTCAACATTAAGTAAATTATTTATGTTCTCTAAGTATATCAAAATCTTAGTAGCATCGTCTAAACAGTAATTTTCGATTTCAATAAATTAATATTTTAAATGTCAATAACAAATTTTATAAACGAAACACCTCTTTCTTACTGAAAAGTTTTTTTAAACAAATTTTACAGTTCATCTTTTATTATAGAAAACATTTTGCACGTATATTGTATTATTTTTCATCGAATGAATCAACAATAAACAATTATTGTCATTATTAATATAATTATTACAAACAATATACTCGTGACTTGTATGGAATATATAGTCTGTAAATTCGCTTTAAATATTCGGCTTTTCCTGAAAGGGCTTGAATTATGAAATTATTTACACTATTATTATTCACAATGAGTACATTCACGTTAAATACGATACAAATCGAGTTTACTCTTTTATTTTTTTCAGAGAAAAAAACTTGCATTGAATAAATAATTATATTGAAACAAAAATATCTGAATATACTCGATAAGTTTTCCTAAAAATGTAATGCTGATCATTTCTAAAAAAAAATAATTTTCAAATCCGTTCTTAATCGCGACCTGTAGACTATTTTGAATTGTAATTCTCGAGCCAGCCCACTGTGCAGCGGGAGAAGTAAGCCCCAAAGGTTTTATTTTTACTCCGGACTTTGCCTGAGTCTGTTGGGCACTTCGCGATTTGACCAGGCAGAGTCCGAAGTGAAAGTGCTACTTCGGACTTTGCCTGACACCGCTCAGTCAATTCGCGGAGGGACCATATGTGTTTTATACACCTGGTGCACAGATTGAATGTCGTGTCGTCGAGAAACTGACTACAGGAACCCTAAAGTACTCGTCAAACCAAACTTCCTCGGAGAAGATATATTTGGTACATCTGGTGCAAGGTTCGAATGTCTTTTCCTCGAGAAGCCGACTTCAGGAACCCTCAAGTACTCGTAGAAACAAACTTACTCGGAGAAAATGTATTTGGTACACCTGGTACACGCGTTGGATGTCTTGTACTCCAGGAACCGATTGCGGGAACCCTAAAGTACTCGTCAAACCGAACTTCCCCAGGGTCGAGGTGTTTTATACAGCTGGCACATCAGTTGGATGTTCCGAGTGTTTGCCGTTTGATTCCCGAGAGTTTTGCGCTCACCTCCCGAGAGTTCCTCGTTGGACTCTCGAGAAATTCCCGTTCGATTCCCGAGAGTAAACTCCCGGGAGATTCTCGGTCTATTCCCGGGAAAATGTTCACACGGGAACTTTACAATTCTGAGCACATATCGGGTAATTCGGGGTTTCGCAATTTTTATAGGGTCTAACATATAGCGTTGGCAGAACTAGCGGTATAAACGATATCTGTGGGGGTAATAGTGAGTTTCGGCGTGGTTATAATCATAGGTTTTGGTCAAAAACTTCGGGGTGCGAACAAAATATAAGAATGCAATAGCGAGTTAGGACATAATAGGTCATAATCATTGGGTGTGGTCAAACACTTAGGGGGTCTTGGGGTAATCTCAAGTCTAATAAATTGGGGTCAGATAATTCACAAAATGAGGGTCATGGGGGTAATCTCAAGTCTAATAAATTGGGTTTCGATAATTCACGTCATAGGGGACATGTCGAATAAGCGATTAAAAATAGGCATATAACTTCCCATAAAAGTCTTACTTATACACTGGTTCTAGAAGCAAGCACAGTCATAGTACAAAGTTTCGACCACGTGCCATTAGTTTTCCTCGAAACTCATAACCTCACCAAAATCAAAATTATTATGACAACATTCAATATTAGGTAAGATGGTTACGTGTCGACTAAGCCTCCAGACTAAGTCTGCTTAAACAAAGAGCCTTACCGGGAAAAATTTCGATCCTCTGCGATGACGATTATTCAAATTAGAACGATATGGCGACTCTGCACTGCAGACCAGTGTCGTATCTCCTTGTCTAATGCAGCGATTTCCCAAATAACTCGAGATTTCAAGAAATTATCAGGTACAGCTCAGAACTATATCTTCACAGCTCAGGAACAAGAACGGAAAAGAGAACGATTCTCCTCGTAGTATCGGCTCGTTCCTTCACTCACCTTTCCTATCTCCTGGCTTGGATGCTGATTGGTGAGACAGCGGATCACGTGACGTAGCAGGACTCGGTGACTGTGAAAATGGTTCGGACAAAGGTTAACCAGGACCGAGGGTGATAGAGAACTATACCATCAATTTTGACCTTGAGGTTAATTTTGAAGGTCATTTGAGGGTCAAGATGACTTTTTAAAATGGAAACCCCCATTTTTGACTCCGGATTTTAAAAGAGCAGAAATTTTACGTCAAAAATGTCTTATGAGAAATTTTCTTTTGTGACCTTAGAAAGGTCAAATATCAAGGTAAAGTGTTTAAAAAACGGTCATATGCCCTTTTTTAAATTAATTGATGTTCTAAGAATAGCAAACATTTAAGATGCGTTTAACAAGTCGATAGTCAATTTATCTGCAGGTCAAGATGGTCAAGGTGGTACATATTTTTACATTCTATCGACTTGTTAAAAGCATCTTGAAGGTTTGCTATATTCAGAACATCAATTAATTTCAAAAAAGGGCATATCACCATTTTTTAAACACTTTACCTTGATATTTGACCTTTCTAAGGTCACAAAAGGTAATTTCTCACAAGACATTTTTGACATAAAATTTTCCGCTCTTTTCAAATCCGGAGTCAAAAATCGGGGTTTCAATTTTTAAAATTCACCTTGACCCTCAAATAACCTTCAAAATTTACCTCAAGGTCAAAATTGAAGGTAGAGTCCTCTGTCCCCCTGGGTCCTGGTTAACCTTTGTCCGAACCAGTTTTTCGTAGATAAAGTATTTTAGAAGATATTTGGGGTGATAGATTAAAATGGGATAATGGTATATAGGATTTGATTTGACGAAAAAGTAAAAAATGGGGTGCTCACTTGACGTATTTTGACTCAGTGTGACATTGGCAGCACGAGTCGGAGGCTTGAAACATGTGCAGGAGGTTAGCTCACGAGCGGAGCGAGTGCGATAGCGAATAGGAGTGTGAAGAGTTAAAGGCGAATGCTGCAATCACACGAGTAGCAATCATCTGTACGCACATGTACCACGTGTTTTCTTTTTTGCAACAACCATCTTGAAAGCTGAGCGCCAAAGATTACTTCAAAATAGCCTGTCGATTTGAAACTGATTAAAGGCTTCTGCGGATCGATGCTAGATGGCGCCACCGCTCAGCGATTTTAGGCATCGCGCGATCCGTGTTCTCATCCGTACCTCATCTCGAAACTGCGCATACACATAGTTTGCTGAAATAAGGTCCTTTGAACAAAATTTAGTAGCATGAAAAGTGCATCACTAGACGTGAGAATAAGGAGGAGATAATAAGAGGGTCAAGGTTTAATGGAACTATAGGCGGATTGTGCCAAGGGAGGGGGCGCAATATTTGTGTGAGAAAGGAGAGAAAGGAAGTCAGGAGCTTATAGTGAGGATGAGGTGTATGTGCATGGAGGGTTTTAATTGAGTCTGACTTCCTAGGGAGAAGAGGATGTGTGAATTGTATGGTAAGGTGTATGTAAAGGTGGGATACTGGTTGGAGGATTGCGACGGGGTGAAAAGGAGTGAGTTAATCATGGAGGTATTGATGCATGAAAGGGGGGACAAAAGGGCGGTAGCATGAGTGTAGGGGTGTTGGGTAAGATGGAGAAGAAGAGAAGGAAGGAGGAAGAGGAATGGAGAAGAGAATTTTATAAAGAGGAGAGGAAGTATATATAAGTTCGCTGTTAATATTGTAAATAGTAGATAAGTATTATATGGTAACCGTGGCGGCAGAGTTTGGTAATTCGAGGCAAAGCGAAAAAGTAGGGATATGCATGCGAGGAACCAAGGGCCATTAATCATATTCTTCGCGTTCTGAAATGCTAAAATCACGCGGAACTAATTTTTTTCAAAAAATGGATTTATCATATTTTTATCGCTCCATCCTCAAATTTTGTCGCATTTATAGATATCTAAAATGGGATTGCTTTGGATCATCGGTAAATCTTACAGCCTCTGGTGCGTTCTCGGTCGCGTTGCTAAATTCGCCGTATAAAGCGGAACTGTGACTTGTCACTAGATAACTGTCAGGGATTCAATTAATTTCGACCTCTTTGCACAGGTCTGGGCCATCTACGAAAATGTCACCGGCTCCCAGTAGAACCGCGGTAAATCACACCTATGACCACGTCTCACGTCCGTGAGATGGGTGGCCACAGGGCACGACGAAATCACAACGACAGGCTGGCGAAAGCCTCGTGTGTCTTGAGGACACGGAGCGACCGAAGGATGATAGCTTTCTGCATCTATCTCGCAAGTGCCGTGACATGTTTTTGGCGCGTTGATATGGCTTTGAGTTTACAAACCAGTGATAGATTCGCCCCTCCGAGAGCACCGTTCACGAGGACAATTACTTTAATCGAATATTTTGGTTACCGTCGTTGCAGCTATCTCTTAAGGACTTGTTTACCTGTCCTTCTTTTCCTTCTCGAAGTCTTTCGAAGTCCTAGAGAACAACGTCAGGCCTCGAGTGTGCAATGGAGACTGCTCTCCGAAAATCGTAGTTCCAGAAAATTTGGCACTTCCTGTTGTGGACAATTAATTCTATCTCCCTTGAAGCGGTAGGCAGGGCAGAATCGCGGTCAACACCGTAAGAGCGATAAAGATGGTAATAAAGCACTCCCACGGCCGCATTATGTCTGCAGAGATATGTCGTTCTCCTGTGAGTGGGACACCCGGATAGTATGTGTTCTAGGTACTCAGCGTGTGTATGACACGCTCTGCATCTATAACTAGGAACTTCTTGACGTGATATGCGACCACGGCATACTAAGGTGGAAATGAAAGTTCTGGCATGCGAAAATGAAAGCCTCTGAACCTGAATGAAGTCCTGATGATCTGAGGAAAACAGAAGTTAGCTTCTTCGACAAGGCCTGATTTTCTACATTTCTGTAAAAGTTTCCGTGCATTTTCTTGTCGAGGAGCTGTTGGTTGATTTTTCAACCTCTGCCTTCTTTATTTGGGCTTTTAAAAGTAAGACATCTAGATTGAGTAATACACTTTCCTCACTTCTGATGTTATCATTCAGGCCAAAGGTCTCGGCCGCCTGCTCCGCGGCTTCGTAAAGGAACGCTCCTTTGCCAATCATCTCGAGTTTCCTGATCATTGTAGCAGTGGATGTCTTCCATTTGCAACGATGTAAGCTGTACCCAGAACAATTTGGTTATGATCACATTGGAGATTCATTAGTCCATGCCCACCTTGACGGCGTGCGATGTATAATCGCGGAGCCGACGAATTGATATGCAAGCTCTTATACATATGCATGATCTCACGCGTGGCGTTATCAAGATCCGTAAGCTCGTTCTTCGTCCATTGAACCACCCCAAACGAGTAAAGTAGAACCGGGACGGCAAGCATTTCATTCGAAAATACCTTGTTCAACGCTGAAAGATTTGAAGACCAAGTCTGTCGAAGAAGACGCTTGTATCTGCTTCGGGGAGACTCCTTCACTGATTCTACGTCCTAAGTGCGGCTTTGAGGCACGCCCAGGTATGTATAAGTCTCTCCCGTGTTAAGATGCCTAATAACACTTATATCCACAATTTCAGGGTCCTCGAGAACGCCATTAATCTTTCCTCGTTTCAGATTAATCTTGGCACACTTGTTCAATCCAAAGTCCATACCAATCTCTCCTGTGTACCTCTCGACGATTTTTAAAGCACTCTTAAGTTGGCTTTGTCTAGAAGCATAGATCTTGTGACGTTGCAGGTTTTCTTCAACTCAAAAATTCCATTTCGTAATCTCTATGAGATTACCCTTTTTGAAATACCCTTTTAATTTTCGATCCCTTGGGATGACTCTCTTCGCATATTTACGATTCTTCTTGAAGTATCCCCAAATGTCGATCCCTTCTGATGACATTTTGTGACCTTTCACGATCCCTTGAGATTACCTCTTTCGGCAACTTCTGCAGTTCCATCATACGTGATGGCCTTCTGTGATGCCTTTGTTAAAAATTTGCGACCCTTTTGTATCTTCCATATAATTTTGAGACCCTAAAATGCCCCTGTTAATATTTGTAGACCGGGCAGCGCCCTTTTTATAAAATTGCGACCCCAATATCTTTATATTTGAGCCCTGATATCTTTTGACAATTTGCTACCTCATGACCTTTTTATAGTTCTGAGGCCTAATATCTTTCATAATTAAATTGAGACCCAGTGTATTTGCATAAAGTGAAGGTCCCAATTACCTTTTTTTATTCATTGCGAAACCAGAACCCTTTATAATATAAACTTTTTTTATGATATTGAGACCATTTTTGTGGCGACCCTTTTGTAGTGTTGTGACCCTAATACCTTTTGTAACTGCGAGCCAATGCTTTCTATCACATTGAAATCCCTTTTCGTGAGGAAATATGTGGCGACCCGAATACCTTTTTTTTGCGACCTAGAGCCCTTTACAAGATGGAGACCCAATACTCTTTTTTTGTAAATTTGCGACCCGATATCTTGTTATAACGTTGCGATCATTCTCCTTACCGACCCATTTAATTAGCGTACCTCGAACCTTGTGCTCTTAATTAAGATATATTTTGACAACCCAAATGTTGACCCCTCATTGATTAATTTAATTGGCTATTCAGTTATTATCTTTGCTAATCAAAGATTCTTTGAGAAACTTTTTGCGTTATTTTAGAAACCACCCCGTTAGTCTATTTCTGAGAACCCCTTCTGATATTTTGAGAACCCTTTTTCGTTATTTTAGAACTCCCCCTTGCGTCCATTCTAGAGAACCCCGTTCTTTGCGTTTATCTTGGAAACGCCTTTGTACCAATTTTTGAGAACCCCTTTTGTATTTATTTTCGAGAACCCCCTTCGTATTTGTTTCCGAGAACCCTTTTATATTTAGATCTGCGACCCCTTATATATGTATTTGTGTTTGGAGAACCCCTTTTATATTTATCTTTGAGGCCCCTCTCGTATCTGCTTTTGAGAACCTTTTTTGTACCTATTCTGAGAATCCCTGTGTGCTTACTTTCGGGAACCCTCTTATGTTTTTGTTTCAGAAACACCTCTTGTGCCTATTTTCAAGAACCCGCGTTATATTCGCCTTTGAGCCTCACTTTAGTACCCATTTTGAGAACCCCCTTTTTGAGTTATTTTCTGAGATCCCCTTGGTATTTATTTATGAGCATCCTCTTTTTATATTCTCGAGAAACTTTCCTATCTTTGAAAGTTGGTATGAGTTCGTGTGTTTAGTTAATTTCAAGTTCTGTCCAGTTCTACTGTGTATTCGTTGTGTAGGCAAATAGCTTGGGCTCGTAGATTCGAAAGGCTGAGTGTTCCCGAATCATATTTATTTAAACTCGATATGTTTGTTTTCATAAGAAGCTTAGGGTAAGTATATGCATGTATACTTCGGTATATATACGATTCCTTTGATGTACTGAAACTATCTGTAAATAATTTGGAGACGTTAAGAATAAAAAAAAATGGTTTATTACGTTATAAACAAATTATTGAACAAAAGTTCTTTTCGGGATTGGGAATTGTTAGCCCCTTGAAATCCAGAGGTTTGTTATGGAATGTGTGAGATATAAAAGTTTTATTACTGTTACTTGAAAGAAGATGCTATTTGGCAATTTAAAAAAAAATTCAGACTTTGGCTATTTATCAACGAACAGGCTTAATATTTTTAACGGATTAAACTAAGAATGCTTTTCCGGTGACTGCTTGATATAATACTTAGCAAATTTGGAAGGATTATTAATTATTTAAACCATTTTTATAAACAAATTCAGAGTTTTTCTATTTTTCAACGAATAGGCTCAATTAAAACAAATAAACTAAGAATGCTTTTGCGGTGACTGTTTGATATGATACTTTGCAAATGTACAAGAATTAATAATTATTTAAATAATTCTTAGAAGAAAATACAGAATTTGTCTGTTTTTCAACGAATAGGCTCAATTACAAAAAATAACTAAGAATACGTTTGCGATGACTATATGATGATTATATTTTTGATTATCTTTGGACATCTCATTGCCTTTTGCCTTTTTTGATATTTCGGATTATCTTATCTTTGGATACCTTTTATCTTTTACTTTTTGTATTTTTTTTTATTATCGCTTGTTCTAAATCGAGGTATATCCTTTTGACTGAGGTTTGTGAGGTTCTCGTTTATCGTTTCGCCTGAAACGTTTAGTGTGCAGTGAGTTTCCTTTTACCGTTTGGAATGTAGATTCCTTGTGTGATGAGGTTTTTAATATTAGGTGGAGAATGATCTAACTTTCATAAATGATAGCCCAACAGGTTAAAAAGGTACGACGACCTAAAAATTTTAAAAAGAAAGACCAGACCAATGTCTGGTGCTTGGCGACAGGCTCCTATGGAGACACCACTAGAAAAGAGAAAAACGATAGGGAAACGTTTAAAGTTTAAATTAGAAGTTTCATATTTAGAGCTTTTCAAATAAGAGAGAAAAATTATACATGATTAGTCAAGTAGCTCGAGGGTAGAGGGATTCCGTGGGTTGGACTCTGAGCAAAGTTAAATGATTAGAAACATTTATTAAATGTCAAGAACAAAGATAATATATATTCCGGCAAAGACTTATATTCTAGTAACAAAAAAAAATTAACCATGAGACTGGGTAACCTTGGAGGCGCTGGGAAAGAGGTGAGAGAAAAGCGAAACAGTACCAACCTGGAGTGACCTTTCGATGGCAAATCCGGTTGAATTAATCCCAAAATCCGTTAGTTTTCAATATCAATCGAACAAATGAGCAAAATCTTCAATCAATTTCAATTCATAACAAGATCCACAGACGCCCTCACCTCTAAGATGGCCACACTTAATATGTCTGTTTCCACTCTTCAGAGCGTCCTACCTGCCTCTCGAGTTGTATAATTAATTGAAACGAGAATTATCGCGCCGTCTGGTGTCACCACGGCCCAACCTCGTAGTGCTCCGGTGGTACCTTATCGAGCAAGTTGTGAAAATATCCTAATGCTCAGTTGGTATTATATTATTGATATTATAGCAGGTGACTTAAGGACGAGTTACCGTTGTAAGTGGAACAATGTTAACAAGTGGAGTTGACAATCATAATGAAAAAGTAAAACTCATAACATTCATATTTGTCGTTCTGTCTGTGGAAAGACAAGTTAAACCCTCGGTAAATAGGTGGAAACTGAGCGAGAGATTTAGTGGAACAGGAGCGGAGCCCTTCTTTACAGGATAGGAATCCCTTGAAACTGTCACAACACAGAAACGAACATCCCTGTCCAGGTAACCGAGAGAGTATCACTCCAGGAGTATACATTATCTGTAAGGTGAAGCTTTTCGTTGTCACACGATAATTCCCAGATGAGATAGTAAATCTAGTTTTTCAAAGGGGCATCAATCTCTCTATGCACCTCACTATGTGTGTATGAACCCTCAAGCTTACCAACAGACAGATTATAACACGTCTTACCCCTGCAATCTTCTTGCTCAGCTGATGCAAGCGTCTTTTGATCAATCGTCAGTTTGAGCCTTCGAATTGAATCAGTCAAAACTCTTGCCGCACCATAAACTGATCAATTGATAATCCAAAGGTCGGACTTCTCCGAGATATCCTCACGACGGGAAGCACCCATTACAGCCGGATATTGGGGCTTAGGGGGATCCTAGATTTTAATGTTCCTCCTTGTCCTGAAATAAAACGCTTTTTAAAGCGCTCTGCGCACATATCCAGTTTTCGAGAGGTAGGCAGCTTGATTTCGCAAAGGCTGATGCGAAACTTGCTCAAGCTCTGCATGTTTCTGCCACCACAGAGTGTGCATACACGTCATAAAGCCTCGGTGAACAGGGATAATGCTTGCATCGTAGCAGCGCAGCAAGTCATCCTTGAGTTCATTCGTCCACTCAATGTAAGCATTTCGCTGGTTCGTCGTCGTGTTTCCATCTACATTATTTTCAGCAGTGGGTATAAGCGTTATTAGACATCCTGACACTGGAGAGACCTATACATACTTGGGTGTGCCTCAAAGCCGCATTCAGGACGTAACGTCAGTGAAAGAGACTATCCGAAGCAGATACAAGCATCTTATTCAACAGATTTGGTTTTCAAATCTGTTGGCGTTGAACAAGCTATCTAAAACTGACATGCTTGCCGTCCCGGTTCTACTTTACTCGTTTAGGGTGGTTCAATGGACGAAGAACGAGCTTACGGATCTTGATATCGCCACGCTTAAGATCATGCATATGCATAAGAGCTTGAATATCAATTCATCCGTTCCGTGATTATACATCTCACGCCGTCAAGGTGGACGCGGACTTCTGAATCTCCAATTTCTTCATAATCGAATTGTTCTAAGTACTGTTTACATCGTTGCAAATGGCAGGGATACTGTCAAAAAATTGATTAGGAAATACGAGATAATCGACAAAGGAGCGTTCCTTTACAAAGCCGCGGAGCAGGCGTCTGAGACCCTAGGCCTGAATTTCAACATTAGAAGTGACGAAAGTGCATTAATCAATCTAGATGCTTCACTTCTAAAAGCCGAAGTAAAGAAAGCAGAGGTTTAAAAGTTCCGCTAACAGCTACTCGGCAAGAAAATGCGCAAAAACTTTGACAGAAATGTAGAAAAATCAGTCCTTGTCGAAGTAGCAAACTGTTACTTTCCTCAGAACATAAGAACCTAATTCAGGTACAGAGAGTTTCATTTTCGCATGCAGAACGTGTCATGCATACGCTGAGTGCGTAGAACACATACTATCCAGGTGTCCCAGTCACGCGGAAACGACGTATCTCTACAGACATAATGTGGGCCTGAGAGTGCTTTATCACCATCTTTGTCGCTCTTACGGTGTTGGCCGTGACTCTGCCCTGCCGAACACTCCGAGGGAGACAAGAGTCAATTATTTAAAACGAGAAGTGGCAAATTTTCTGGAACTACAATTTTCGGACATCAGTCTCCGTTGCACACTCGAGGCCTGACATTGTTCTCCAAGACTTCGAGAAACGAACTATATTCGTGATCGAATTCACCTAGATGCATACCCGCTACCAATAATCGATGATATACTCGACCACTTAGGAAAGGCGAAGTTCTTTTCAGCATTTGATTTAAGCTCCGGATTCCATCAAATACCTATGGATCCAGAATCAAAAAAATATACAGGTTTTAGTACACAGGAAGGTCATTTCGAATTCGAGAGATTGCCGTTCGGTCTCAAGAATTCGCCAGCAAACTTCCAGAGAATGATGGACACAGCTCTTAGAGGTTTGGTAGGAAACATTTGCTTTGTTTATCTTGACGACATCGTCGTATTCGGCTCAAGCCTCAAAGAACACAATGAGAACCTCGTCATACTCTTCGAAAGACTGCGACAAACGGGATTGAAGTTGCAGCCTGACAAATGTGAGTATCTCAGACCAGATTTAGAATATCTGGGTCACGTCATCACAGCAGAGGGGGTAAAACTAAATCCCAATAAGATTCAAGCAGTAAGGGACTTCAAAACACCTGCTTATGTTTATCGCCAGTGTTAAGATACCCTGATTACAAAAAGCAATTTCTTTTAACGACAGATGCTTCAAATGTAGGTCTAGGGGCCATCCTTTCTCAAGAAGGCCATCCCTGCTGTTATATTTTTAGGACACTCAATAAACCTGAAACTAATTACGATACAACAGAAAAGGAACTGCTTGCTATAGTCTGAGCAGTCAAACGATTAAGGCAATACTTGTTACGAAGAAGATTCATAATCCAAACAGATCATCAGGCCCTGAAATGGGTCTTCAATATTAAAGATCCAGCATCTAAACTACTGAGATGGAGACTTCACTTTGAGGGTTACCAGTATGCAGTCGAATATATATAAGGAAAAGAAAATACAACCGCCGATGCATTGTTGAGTATGTATCCAACACGTTAAGGAGATTATGAAGAAGGACACGCAATAGAAGTTCCGGACAGCAACACCGCACACGAACCTTTTGAAACGGACAGCGAAGACGATGAAGTCGAGCCATTCAGCTTAGATTCGTTGAAGCCAAGGATGAAAAAGAAGTAGTTGAAGAATATTGGTCATGGAAAAGAAATAGATTCCCTAATAAAGTTAAGACAAAACCGGTCACTAGCGGAAAAAACTGGATAAAAGTGAGCAAACAGAATCTGTTTTTCCTCTTACGAATCCAACTCCCTAATTATCAGAAAGAAGACTGGATTAAACTGCTGTATAGGAAGAACAAGGATTTCACTAATCGCAAGAACTGGAAAATTTTAAGTTTCACCTGGAAGATCCTTTAATAATGAACACTGAAAAAGTGCGGTCCCATAACATGCTCAACTTTCTTCTTCATAACAAATTCCCAGAACATGCATTCTTTGTATGTGATCGACCAAACAAACAGTTAACGGAAGAAGACAAACAAAACCTCTTGTCCGAAGCACATGGAAACATCGGATCAGATCACTTTGGAGAAAACAAAACCATAACGCGACTTAGAGAAATTATCTCTTGGGATACTATGGAGAATGAAGTCATCGACTTCATTAAAAAATGGGACATCTGTCAGAGAGAAAAGTTAACACGTATCAAGCCAAAAATCGAAGCAGCGATTCCCAATGTGCCGGTGGCACCTAACGATAAAATTGCGATGGAAATTTTTCGACTACTGCCTGTTTTAACAAAGTATCTGGTTCTAGTACCGCTCAAAGAAACCAGCTGTGAGTCAATCATAACACAACTGATGGATCATTATATATACATATTTGTATCCCCAAAACAGATTCTAACTGATCAAGGAGCAAACTTCGTATTAGAATTAGTCCAAAAATTCGAAAATCTATTTGGAATTAGGCACATAAAAACTACAACCTTTTACCCTCAGGCGAATGGAGCATTAGAGAGAACCCATGCAACAGTGAAGGATTTGTTCAAACCTTTATCGCCGATAACCAAACTGAATGAGACTTGAACCTCAACCTTACTTGTTTAGCTTATAATGTAGCAGTTCATGTAAGTACTGGGTTAACGCCTTTCGAAATGACCTTTGGCAGAACAGCAAACTTGCCTTCGATTCTCGCCACCACCAGTGCTTTAAACCATCAAGAACTCTTGGATATGTGGAGGAAGCGGCATAAAGCTTATTCAGCAAAAGGAAAAGAATCCATCCAGAGGACACAGGAGAGATTAAAGAAGTTACAGGATTCAAAATGTGTCATTTTAAACCCTATTTTCGGTGCCGGAGATCTTGTACTTGTCCATAACGAAACTAAAAGAAATAAGTTAGAGTCCGAATGGTTAGGTCCAGCAGCAGTAGTACGGCGTTCCAGCCAAACTACTTACGAAATTCTTTTTGAAAATAAATACCTCACAATTCATGCAAATCGTCTGAAACCATGCTATAACTGAACTCATGTTTTCAGAATGCAGACTGCCTGGGTCATCCTTTCACTCATCTCCTACATTTCCTGCCTCGTAGTGACTCCACTCCACAACGTCACTATTTTTGCCGAAGATTTAGGCGACGCTAGATTATACCACAAAACTTTAATAACCTGATGGGGCACTATGAATCAAAAATTAACATGTGTTGAAATTCCACTGAACAATTTGAGTTGAGCGTCATCAACGGTAGGATGAAACGACTAGGTACTCAGCGTGTACTTTTATATAAGCTGTTAGGTGGAACACACAATAGAAAAAGAGGATTGATTAATGCGATAGGTAGTATATCTAAGACACTGTTCGGGACTTTGGCATAATCTGATTTGACATATGTTGATCGTGAATCAGACAAACTTTACTTAGAAAACAAACAGTTAGCTTCCAGTCTTCAAAATCAGATGCAGGTAATAAGAATGATTTTGAATTCTGCCTCTCATGATGGTGAATCACTATTTGTACATAACCAAAAAACCTCCGAGCGGCTCAATCAAATGAGTACTCGAATAAATGACAACACAAAAAATTTGTTTATTTCAAATCAAATAATAGTCATGACTTTGCTTATGGATGAGTTAAACGAAGATATCACACTATTGATAAATTCAATTAACGACGGTGAACATGGTATAGTACATCCACAAATTTTAACTCCAACATTGCTCATCGAATCCCTCAAAAATTCTTAGGATAAATTTGACGTAAAGTATGCTTTACCACTCAAAGAAGTGAATTATCAACAAATTATTGACATATTTGAAATAAGCATTGGCTTGAAAAATAGGAAATTATTGTACGCAGTTAATATACCACTATTTGAAATTGACGAATATAAAATCCAACGTTTAATCCCGAATGAAAAAGAAATATTCAAGTGCAAGTTACGCGAAAAAATCAAAGTCTCTCAACGTTCTCATCCAACTTATCTGTTAGCTGATACACATAGTTGTGAAAACCAAATTATCCGTAGTAGCATTACAATACTAGAATTATCAACCTGTGAAATATCCGTTCTCAAAATCAATTACTTAGTTTTTATTAGCTTAGCAGAAAGTCAAGGATATATTATAGTTCCTGAAAAATCTATCGACTTGACAAATCACTGCGAAGGAATAATTAAAGATATTAAAATTACCGAGGCATCACTTCTATCGTCAGAAAGCAATGGTATTTTAACCACTGAAGGTGCCGTAATTAAGTTAAAACAAAGTAAGGAATTGAGCGAACACGTCTATTACACAAAAAATATTTCCATTCCGTATACCAGTAACGATCTAGAGCTACTCAACGATAAACTACTACCAATCCAAAAACAGAATGATAATGAGCAATTACTGCAAGCAGGTAGAACATTAGATGATATCGATGATGTGTTAAATAGAGTCAGAAATGAACGGCGAATACGAACGTGGACTAAAACAACCACAGAAGCTCTTACGTACTTGGGTTATGTCGCGTTAGTATTAATAACCTTATTCTCCATGTACGAATGCGGATTCTGCGATCTAGTACAAAAATGTCTACTGAAAGTTTGTCTCAACCTATTTTGTACAACGGATAATATCATTAATAACGCAGCCCCTACGCGAACTATTGTTACCTACGTTCCGCAGGCTCCTCCTGTACATGAAATTGAATGTAGTGAGCCGTTAGTAGCATCCAAGGTCGTTAAGGAGGTACGGTCGCGCATAATATCTACAAAAAGTTATTCCTAAGTCTATGTCGGAAAATAATACTGTTTGAGTGAAATAAGTTTTATTAGCCCTGAAATGTATAGTATGTAGCTTATTTACGTCGCAGAAAGTCAAAAATGAGACAATTATGCCGGTATAATGTTTTATTAATTAATTTCCTGCCAAACCTAAGAGAAAATTTTTGGCTATGATGGTACACTACACATAGAGAAATTGTGTATACAGACGAGTACATACTAACTCCTTAAAATCTGAAAGTAGACGCGGCAACTTCGCTTTTTTCATGGTGTCTGCTTTGACAGTTGTGCTCTTCGACTGCAAATGAAAACATGACGTTTGTTGCAAGTGACAGATCGAATAGTAGTTAAAGGTTTAATTTATGAAAAAGAAAGTTTCTCACCAAAAAAATTGAAAGATGTTGCGCATGTGCTAGACCCGCTAGGCGCTCCGACAGCGTTGCCGGATAGCTACGACGTGCTTGTTTCATTTTTCGAATAATTAAAAATTCTCAAACTTTGCATACCTCTCATTCTCAAACTAAAAGCACAAAAATTATGAAATATTTTTAAAAACTTCATTAAACCCCCTTCTAACATATATTAGTTTTTGAAAAAAAAAACGGTAAGAATAGTTTACAAGTTAGAATTAGGAATGTAACATTTTCCTATGCTTGGGATCGGCTGTACGTGTATAAGAGTTCAACTTTGATCTTAAATATCTCAGCTCAGGAGAGGACAATATTTTTTGAATTTCGCAAATGTTTCGATAATATTCTAAAGAAACTATAGCCAAAGTTTAAACAAATCCGTGAGAAAAGTGTGTTTGTGACCGTACCTCCTTAAATTGCGTTTTTTAGGAGCAAAACGAGTCTAACGAGGGAAGTTTAATACCTGTACTTCACCACTCTCCACTCTCCTAGATTCTAGCTAAGGGTGCTTCGCCTGCGATGATTAAACAAGGCCCTTGAGCCTCAGTAGTCCTTGCGACCTGTCTACGGATAGGTCAGTCTCTGTATCTTTCCGTTTATTAAACAAAAGTATCTCATATCCAAGTTAAATGAGTGTAAATTACTAGACCGTCACCATTCTTGCTGAAATTTGATTCTAAAAGAATGTATTTAGCGAGTACATGTAACGTAGAATTATTTCATTTTCGATTACTATTGTTATTAACAGTAAAGTGCGAGACATCATTTGAAGATTTTAAGTGCACGACTTAAACAAAGTAATAAACCCAGAAACAAGTATCAATAATAATTTATATAATTATAAATTTAAATACCAATAATATGTCGTTGAAAATTCATCCTGTAATTGTAAAATTGTGATCTCAAAAAATTCACTGAATATATTATGAATAAGGGCGGCGTGGTGGTGCAAATATATACATGGAAATGTCCATAAAATAAATTAGGATACCTCAAATACAAATGATACATTATTACCATATTTATAAACACCGCATCAAAATATATTTATGAATGATTAAAATATATTATTTCTGCACTTTTAGGTTGATTATGTGATTTAATATTGTGGAAAAACTTAATTTTTGTACAATGACATTTGCGGGTACTTTCACGGCCATTTTTGTAAATCAGGACATCAAGGTACTACATCGCCAACAAAAAATAATTTTATCTTTTAGTCTAAAATGTCCACACAGGTAATTTTTTTACATAATTTACTTTTTAAATTAACAAAAAATATCGGGAGACATATTTTTTGATTAAGTATCACTTTATCGATAAAAGTAAGCAATATTAATGCCGAAATATCCTTTACAAATGAGCAATCTATAATATTCAGTGTTTTTAAATGGAACTTATTGATAACAATTATCATTGCAAGTCAATAATTTTTTTTTATTTCACGCACCCCTAGTATTAAACTCAAGTCACTCTGAGCATGGAAAACGATTTTCCAAGAAGATAAAACAAAAGCAGAATGTTAAAAGGAGGAAATTTTTGCCCTGCGAGTTTGAAGTGAATACGCATCAAAAAATTGTTTTTTTTTCTGACCTACTTTAAGGGGGACAGTGATATTTATTTCATTGTGGGGTACTGGGAATATAGATAGAAAGAGAGAAGTTCAGTTCATTTTACCCAGTAACGACGGGAAGCCTCTACAAATATCGTCCACTCATATTTGAGAAACATGTGTCTTGTTTTTCAATAAGCTTGACATACAAGAGTTTTCCGTGACACTTTTTTTGATTTCTAAGTCAGAAATATGAAATTCCAAAAATGGCCTCTTTTTAACAACTTCCTTTGCAGCTTCTATCATTTGTGATTGGCCGCACCGGTAGCACAGCGTAGCGAATGATTTCTCTAAAATGACGATATCTCTGGAACCAGAAGAGTCTCCAGCAATTTTTCTTTTTTTTTTATGGAAGGTGATTGCATTTATATCTCAATTTAACAATAATTGAGAAGGGAGAATTTTGTGAAAAATTGAATCAATAATTTGTTTGGACTTTCTTTCAGACAAAATTTCACAATTTTTCATGTAAAGTTTTATAGCTTAAAAATGTATAATTTCATCTCTAATACGTCCAAATTTGAACAACATTCATGGATGGATTGATAAATCTATTGATGGAGGGATAGATATTTGGATGTATCTTTTGATGTATCTATTTTGATGTTTGTGATGTGGTAACTTTCTTTCTCTTGAAATTCTCGATGTACCCGGTTTTACTTCTATTGTGTCATACTTCTCTTGTGGTTCTTTTTCTTCGCCTGAATCATCTTCTTCTTCAGGTTGTGACAGTTTGCATTTTTTTTCGCATTTGCAGGAGAGGAATTTGAAAACAGCCTCAGTAGCAGGATCTTGTGTCGATGTGACTGGAGAAAGGCCAGTCCTGCTTCTCTTCCATCCCCATTTTTTGGATTCTTCTGTACAACACACCAAGTTTGAATCTGATGGTAAGTTCAGAATAAATGCTTTTGTGCTGCTGCGGCTGTAGGTGGGAGAAAAGTAAGATTGAATTTGCATTTTGTCACCGATCGAGTCACAACGACACAAGATCCTGCTCCTGAGGCTTTTCTCAAATTCCTCTCCTGCAAATGCAAGAAAGGATGTGACTCATCATGTGGTTGAGGGATGGAAGATTTGAAATGTTTCATCATTTGCCTCCGAGGAAGAGGGAGGAGAGGAATCAATCGAAGCTTCCATTCACAAGCTGTCGCAAACCCAGGAAGCAGAGGATTCAGGTGAAGAAGAACAATCACAAGAGAAGGATGACACAACAGAAGTACAACCGCGTCCGTCGAGAATTTTGTAAGGAAGAAAAGTTAAAAGATCAGAAAAATAAAAATAAATACATCAGAACATACATCCAAAAATCAATGCGTCCATCAATACAATCATCAATCCATCAATCCATCCATGTTAATTAAGCCTATGGGGGAAACCACAAGAAAAAAAACGCGCATTGCACTTAACTCTGAAAATATTTATTTTGCAAAAAAATATTTGAAACAAAAGTATCAAATTCAGCATTTCTTTTCAGGTAACACCATTTTTAACGCCCTGCTGCTTGGCCTATATATTTAATAATCATAATAATTTCAATTTACTGATTATCCTAAAAATTTTATTAGTGTATTATGGTTAATATATTTGCAACATGATTTTGTAAAAAAAATACTTTTTTTCAAAAACAGTACCAATTTTTGAAACTTTTGATTAATTTTCGTTACTAAGCAACAGAAACTAAGATATTCTGGAACATTTTCTTAGAGAAACATTACTATTTACATGACCACTTGATTTAGTAGAAAAAATGATCTCCATCCGTGAGAAGATGTTTACTGTTTTAATTTTTTCATAATATTTGTTGAAAAATAAGAAAAGACTAATGAAAAATAATTAACTACTCATCTCGAGTTTCGGGACGATAAGGAACTTTAAAATTAAAACAACAGTTTTATTGTCAATAATAAGTTACTTCCTTATGAAAATTATTCTCATACAAATTTTCAGAATATTCAGTTGAGCAAAAATTTGTTCTGCGGTTGAGTACTGCGCAAAAAAGTATTTCTATATAATTATGTATATAATTTATTTATAATAATTAAGTGTAATTTTAGTAATTTTTTCAGTCATTTTAGTGTAATTGCATTATTTATGATGCCCAGTGAGTTTTTTCATGTCTTTGTTTATTAAAGCGATCAAAAAATCATATTATTGATACGGCCACTTTTGACATTGTATTCTTTAAATAATGAATTACACAGAATGAACATTCAATAAATTGCACAGAGTGAATATTTCTAAAAAAACAAAAAACATTTATATTGAACTCTTCAAGAATGGTTTAGAATATTTACGGCACATAAAGTAGAAAATGTTATTATTCAAATAATTGTTTCGCATGTAAAAATATTTCGGAACTTAAAGTATTGGAAAAGTGCTGATAATTTCTATCGCAGGCATCCTAACGTGCTCAGTTAGTCGCATCGGTTAGGGGGTTAGGCGTTTGGTAAATAAACTCGGTGCGGGCGTGCGAACTCGGTTTCGATCCTTGGTACTTGCAGATTTTTCAATGTACTATGCATTAGCGATATAATTATAATATCATGAACAATATATCTACGAAATGATTGCGAATATCTTTGATATTTATGTCACAGATATTATCGTTTTATTTTTGCTGATAAATAAAAAATATACTTTCTTTAGTCATCCAGATTGGTGTGAGATTATAGAGCACCAGCTTTGATGCTACAAGTCCTACATGCAATTCTTGGAGGCTCAAAAAAGGGTCAAAGTTGTTTAAATACAGACCCTACTTTGACGCTAAACGTGGAGAAACGGCCAATTTCGGACACTTTTTGCGTCAAAGTTGGGTCCAAATAGCATTGAAATCGCTGCTTATTTAAAGCCTACTTTACTGCTAAATTTCTAATTTAGCCTAAATTTTGACTCAGGCAATTACGCATATAAGCTAACATTCTTCCGCGTGAATCCTGGATTGAAACAGTACATTTTCACGAGGAACTCGATCGGGTTCAAGTTAATGTCGTGAGCATCGTAGCGTGCATTACTCGCGACTTGATGCGACTCCGCAGATCTCTGAACGAAAGGATAGATTCCGTGGAAACGCACATATCCGTTAAAGCGTTCAGAAAGGTTATAAATATAAAAATGTTTAATGTTTTTTGTTGAATTAAGCAGTCGAGAGATATTGTTTAAAGAAACAAGTAGCTGCCACGTATTACGGTCCTAAAGATTACTGCCCAAGTCCCTGCTACGTAGAGCCTGACGAGCCCTGGCACCACCCAGCTAATTACTGCTCGGTTTTGTAACCTAAGCTTGCGTTATATATCAGCTTACTCGCATTTGCCATAACCGAAGGGCATAAGGCGATGCTCCCATTGTTCGCAACGCGGAAATCTCGTTACCATGTTCAACCGTCCGGGGATCGTGTTCGCAGGTAATTCAAATTCTGGAATATTTGCGAGTTCGGATATTGTTTCGAGAAAAAACATGGCTCAAAGTTACGAATGATGTTGTGGAAATACAAAGTTAAATGCTAAAGAGGTATTGGTCTTGTGCCCCTTCGCCTTCGGTACCAATAAGGTGAAATCTGAATAACGGATGCTTACATTAATTGTCATTAATGATCTATTTTGACATTTTATCTACCACTAAATCTATCACATAATTCGTATGAATACATTAATACGTTACCTGAAAGTTTAGATGAACAAAGAAAATGAACCTTACTGCGATTTAGCGGTGCCACCTGACCTTCTTTAATGATTTGCAAATTTCCACGCGAAATAGTTTTACATTTCAACAAGCTGACAACAATACGTGAACACACCTTAGAAGATTGACGTTTTGTATTTTTTATTTAAAATACAGTTGTCAAATGATCCGTAGAGTGCGAATAAAAATTTGTACATTAAAAAAGTGGACATTCATCATGAGATCGATGATGACGACTTAGTAAGTCAACAAATTTTGAAGAAGATTTTCGCCCTTCTTCATTTTTTTCCTGTCGTCGGTGACACTCGAATCGATCTACATTCTACTCCTTGAGGGAGTTAGGTTCTTAAAAGATCGTGCTTTTCGTCGCGATTTTATATTTAGTGGTCTGCCGTGGGTTATGATCCATGGCCAAGGACTTTGTTGAGTGTGGCTGAGAGGGTCCTTGGTCTTTTCTAAGCAAGTTCTTCAGTCTCGAACTTAAAACTGAAGTATTACACAATATCGTCGTCTTCAGGTCAATGACACCCCCACCTGCACAACTCACCTTTCTCGTTAATTTTATTTTCTTCCATTACATCTGAAGAAATTGACGAAGAGAGATGATTGAATGTTAAAAGATCCAATCATCTGTCCCATGCTACGGAAAAACTTCCGTAATTTCAAATTTGGTAAAACTGAGATAATCGAGAATAGTATATTATGCACCTAGGGGTGAAAAAGTGCCTCCACCCCTTAGCGCATACGATACTTTTTAAAACAAATGGATGATTCCAGACATTTCTCGAAATACCATCATGATTTCACTCCATATTAGATTTTAAATAAAGAAGCATGAAATTTATGTTAACTCATTCTAAATTATCAAATATTCAATAAAAAAATTGCCGGAAATTTTTGCTAATTTACGGTAATTTTAGAGGTGATTTATGGTAACTTACCATAAATTGCCCAAAATTTGATTTGAAAGTGTCTATGAATTTTCGGTCATTTATGGTAATTTTACAGGTAAATATGGTAACTTACCATGAATTACACAAAATTCATGTTTAAAAATTTCCGGAAATTTATGAAAATTTTCGGTAATTTATGTTAATTTTACTGGTAAATATGGCAACTTACTACAAATTGCTCAAACTTCATTTTTTTTCAATTTATATAAATTTCCGGAAATGTATGAAAAATTTCGATCATTTATGGTAATTTGACCGGCAAATATGATAAATTACCATAAATAATCTAAAATTAATTTCCAAAAATTTCTATAAATTTCCGGAAATTTATGAAAATTTACGGTCATTTATGGTAATTTTACAGCTAAATATGGTAATTTACTACACATTACTCATAATTGATTTTTAACAATTTCCATAAATTTCCGGAAATTTATGCAAACTTTCGGTATTTTACAGCAATGTTATCAGTTATATATGGTAACTTTCCATGATTAGCCGCAAAATTCTATTATCTGCAACCAAAATTTCCTTACAGTTTTTATGGTGAGTGGCCTGATAATCGTAAAATGCGAGCTCATAGATGTATAATCTTCATGATTCACCTCTGACGTCACTTTTCAGTCCTTAGGGAGTAAAAACTAGAGCTTTAGCTTCGCTTCATGGGCGTCGAAAAAGGCTGAAATCATGCATGTGTCATCAAAAAACTTTTCATACCAAGAACCATGATATAGAATCGTATTTTCCAAAGTCAAAATTCATTACTTGGATACAGTGAATGTGGTCTTTCTTATTTTCTGATTGAAAGAGAAAACAAATTATTATTTGAATAATATCTATCAAAAATGGACTTACGTTTTTTACGTATGGCAAATACGAAACAAAAAATAACACAAAGTATCTTACAAATTTTTCGATCATTTTTAATTTCTTGCGACTTGAAATCACTCGCGATATTTTTGATGAATAAAAACAAGTACATGTATGATTACTACATGTATTTTAAGTGACAATAAAGATGTATACATTCAAGTAAAAATGCAGAGTGGACTTCATAACTTTGCAAAGTTTGTACTTTTTGAAATATTTGGTAAACTGGGAGAATTGATGACGTCGAGGATCGAGATTGGTCGAGGAAGTGCACGGTAGCAAGTGTAGGCGTGGAATGGAAATCGAGCAATGGGAGATAGGGGTGAGACCCTTATAATGGGTCTTTCCAAAATCTAAGTATTCGTCCAACAGCTGCAATTACATCATAAATTTCCTAAGATTAAGTTTGTTGGAAAAGTACAAGGGCCGTACAATTTTATGACGGTTTTTTCGAAAATTGTTGAGGTTATATCTGAATTGCCCTCGCAAAGCCATTATTACATCTGTTAATGAATAGAGGCGCAATATAGTAAATTAACGAAGGTTAAAAAAGATACCATAGAAAGTGTAGAAACGTGCTAAAACTGGAGAGGAGAAGATTCAAAACGAAGTATGATATTAACAGCGGTGGCCAATTGAACATGATATAAAATTGACAGAAGGTATATAAAACAAAAATAACTCTGAGTTTTGCGACTCAGCATGCCGGTCCCTTTTGAACAAATTCGTTCAACAACAAAATACATTGATAGATATCTGAACTTAAAAATACATGAGTATATCAATGGACTGGGAATTACGTATATTATGTTTAATTCATATTACGAAGCAAGTTATATCTGAATTTATTCTCAGCCATAACCATTATGAAGATTGTTGCGCTTCATCTTCAGCTCGAGAAAGAGGTTCGATAGGAAGAGGACAGAGTTTCTTAATACAACGCTTGTACTCTCCCGTATCTGTTTTCATGGTAGCTACCCGAATGATGCCGCTCAGCCAGAATGAGTGGCGACGATACGCCCGAGTGTCTGCCATTGGGTCCAAAAATGTTGATGCAACTTTTGTGCCTGCTGGTAGGCAGACAACCGATTGGAAGCAGTGACCTTCAAGTCCATCTGAGGAAAGCTTGTTTGAGGGCCACCCTCGTGAAAAATAATCTGATTTATTACCGTTTCAAGGCTAGTTTCAAAGAAGGTTCAGTGTTTTCCTTGTATGTACCCTTCAGCCTATACCTGCATTGCATTTAGGGCATTGTAATAGGCACATCTCTCTCTTTCTAATATAAGGATAGCTGTCTGTATCAACAGACTAGCCTGCGCGGCGGGGACAAAAGGAGTGTAATCTTCTGGGGACCAAAAAGGTAGGTTTAAGACAGGCTTATACCTGCGTATACTGTAGTCTTAAGTTGGTATTTCTTTTCTCGAGGGCACTAATTAGGAAATGATCACAAATCTAGGGCTGCAGATCATTGGGATCGGACAACATAGAAGACAGATGACGAGAATTCAATATGGCTTCAATTTCGATAATGCAAGTTTCAAGTTGTTTAAAAGTTAAAAATGTTTCTCAGACTGTGCGAAAAAGATTATGTTTACATGATTTTATTTCTGGTTGTCAAAGGTCGCCAAAATGTGGTAACTTGGAAGGGATAAAATTTCAAGTAATTTTTTGCTGATTCAAGACTTCTTTCACGGTTTTATTGCGTTCTGTCGATTGGAAAAATTTATGAATCTCGATGAGTTCGCGACTAGCACCTACAACATTCGTTGCGTTTTCCAAATATTTGAAATTCCTCGTCTACAAAAATAGTCTCCTTAAACAGGCAATAAATGTCTGCGTGTTCAGCTCGCTGATAAGTTCTAAGTGCACTAATTTTGTGCTTGAACAGATAAAAATAGCGACATAAAGTTTGAGTCTATTACGATAGATAAATCGTTTCTCCTTCACGCACTCATACAATGGACTAGTGATGCCAATGTGGGCTTCCTGAGTTACGGCGCCTGTGTAAGTGCCACGCGCTGGTTCGCTGCAGTTGACGCGCAATTCAAACCGGCTATTAAATAAAGTTGTTGTAATTGAAAGAAATAACTATTATAAAATGCACAAGAATGTACATGTGACCTTCCACGAAGAAAGGGACCTAATGCGTCAAAGGTGTATTTTACAGGGCTGGCGATCGCAGCAGAGTCCGCAAGACAGCATTTGAGTAGTGGGGATGCGTCTATACGAAAAGCACCCCCTCCACTCGCCACTACACTTTTAGGCACGAGCCAGTGGAGCTCATGGACACGTCGCGTACAGCTGTAGTGGTAAGTGGTGGGGCTGGATTTCGTAGGACTCTCTTTCGGTATCCGCGTACGCTTATCATGCCTATGTTTGTAGCTTAATAACAAGAAAAGAAATTAACTTAAAAATTTTCTGATTCTCCGAAATGAAAGAGTAACTCAGAAACTATCGATTGGCGAAAGACAATGAAAATCGATTTTTTCCGCATTAGGTCCCTTTCTTCGCCTGAAATTCAAACTTATACAGTTTATATATATTCTTGTATATTTTTAATAAGTAATTTTTTAAAATACAAGAATTGTTTTTCTTGCCTATTTTAAATAGCGCCCAACCAGTGCGCGGCCCCAACGCAAGCGCTGTAGCTCAGGAAGCCCATATTGATATCACTGCAATAGACGACAGTAGTCAACACCGACCTTAAGGAATGGACGACCGCAAGATACGCGTTCTTGTGACAAATCACCCATGAAGCAATCCCCCCCTCACCGTCCCGTGGTTTGGAGCGAAAACATCGAACGCATTTGTGTATAATCTAACGCATGACGTTACGACAGTTTAAAGGCCAAAAAAGTTCTCGAACGGATTACAAAGACGCCTGGGTTCCTGCGTGTTTAAGACTATTGTGCTCTTCACATATGATAAGTCGAGTCACGTGATGATTGGGAGGAAATAGGAATTGATGTTTTCATTCGTGGGGAACATTGAGTCTACTGCGTACACTGAGGATGCTGTAATTATCTAAGAATGGTTTGAAAGGAATCAGTCAACTATTGCGGTTACGGTAATTTCCATTCTTGAAGCAGAGAATTTCTTTTGGAAATGCGACGAGTTGTATTGAGATAATTATAGCGCGATTAGCGGCTTCGATTTAAAGTATGGTAATGGGACCGCCACATTTTTTCGTAGGATTTATTGCGTTGCAAACAAATCAGAGGTCATACGCGAAAACTTAATTTCAGATTCTTGAAGGAACTACACCTTTCGATGAATATCGGATCAAGTCGATTTCTTTAGTGTAAATAGGGCGGGCGATAATTGTGCGTTTTTCTGGACTCTCAATCAAATTAATTTTTTCCTGAGGCCAATGATTTTCTTCCAGTGAAAGCTTCTAAGTAGCCCGGAGGTCCAAAATGCCAATTTAACGAGTTCAAAAAAATCTATACCCTTTCGAGATCTATTTTTAATATAATGATAAACGTTTTTTACACTTATTAATTGCTCTTTAACACTTCCGCCTCTATTTCCTTAATTAGAAATAGTACAGGCTCGTGAAATCTGGATAGAGAGAGAAAGTTTAAAGGAAAGAAAAGGCGTAGACTAGAACATACGTGTCACTCGCAGTTCACTCTTTTCTGCCTTCACCGTCCGGGAGTAAGTTTAGAAGGAAAAGACAAAATGACTAAAATTGTGATTTTGGCGTATCTTTAAGTAAAATAATATTTTCCCAGCCGAGAATTTATGTTCATAGTTCCTGCTGCTCAATATGACTTTCTGAGCCCAAAAATTGGAATAACTACACCAAATTTTTACCATGTGTGTACTAAAATTATTAATATGGAATAATCTAATCTCGCAGTGTAACCTTGTTCAAAACAGGAATATTTACTTTTATAAAAATTTGATGTGTTATAAAATGTTCGAGATTATTTCATTCTTATTTGAATAATACGATTTTAATTAAAAACATATTTAAAGAGTATGGATATCTGTCTATTTTAGTTCAAAGTAACTACATTCATCACCAGAATTTTTTTTTGACACTAAAGGTTGTTGAAAATTGTTTGTTACATCAAAATGAATGAATTTTTACAGTAAAAACTGATTCTATGAAGAAATGGTGATCGAGCATTGAAATATATCGAAAATATCACTGTTTACAAAGTTTCAAATTTCAAAGAGTTTCGGCTAATTGAA
Organism: Andricus grossulariae; assembly: GCA_011634705.1. Classification (NCBI taxonomy): domain Eukaryota; kingdom Metazoa; phylum Arthropoda; class Insecta; order Hymenoptera; family Cynipidae; genus Andricus; species Andricus grossulariae. Next base: position 58,250,123 of record JAABKJ010007545.1, on the reverse strand, counting down.
GATATCGTTTTAAAAATCTGAAAAATATCATGAAGCCTCATTTTGATAGATAGAAAAAGATTTATCCTAGCCATAATCAAAATTAAAAAAAAAAAATCGGCCCACCCTAGCGTGTAGTCAAGATCAGCTTCACAGATGGTGTTGTGAAGCGCAACGTATCGCTTGCTGTTAAAATAGTATCGCAACTGTATAACTTGTGACTTACAGAGTTTTTTGACATCTAACATCATCGTCATTTCTACGCGGACGACTCTGTTTAACCTTTCAAGGTCGGTGTTCGACCATTTAATGAGCCCAAAGAAGCACGTGAGGCAATCGTTAGGATTTTCTTTACTATCGTATGAAGAATACCTTTAGATTCGAGAATACCCAGGTAGTTATATGACTCGCCCTCAGCCATTGTCCTCATGCAATACTAGAAATCGTGCTCTAGCTCTGCGTTCCCTAATGCTTCTCTGATTAAATGCACTGTTCTGCATTTATCTAGTCCGAGCTTGATGTGGATTTCATTGGAAAACTGCTTTGCGACATCGATCACTTGCTGCAGTTTCAGGTCATCCATGTATAGAAGATGGGTCACTTCATGACCATCCTCGTTATTATATATTCGGAACACATAAGACATGCAAATAGTCATGTGGTGCGGAAGGAAACGCTTGCTTGTAGCCAATGTATGCCATGTGCAAGTTTCTTTGCTGTTGACGAGCTTGCGTCATGGCAACAGCGTCTATGGTGATCAGAACTTTACTGCCCCGTGAGTTTTTATAACATCCTTTATGTTCTTCTGTTAGGATGTCATTTCCGTCGCAGTGAGAGTATACCTTATCTGTTATGTCCGGACTTGGAGCTTTCAAGTTACTTGCGCTTTTCAAAACCGTTGAAACATCTGAAGCTGTGATGTTAGTCAGCTCCATTTCAGGGTTATTGCTTGCTCTTGCTTTCTCTAGTTGGAACCACACAGTGTCGAAATTGCCTTTATTAGTCTTTCGCCAAACACCCAAACAGTAGTTAGTCATGTCTTCCAATTGTGGAACTTCGGTGCCTTACTGGTTATTTTTCTTTACACTCAGTTCACGATAGAACCTTCTTTCATGTGCCTGCAAGGTTATATTTTGTCGCCTTCTTTTACTACTTTTCTTGTACCGACGTAGTCTAGCAGTAAGAACATTAAGTCTCTGCCTTTGGGAGTCTCTAATCTCATTCAATATTGCTGATGTCAATTTCTCGATGTACCGAGAGTGGAAGATTTTAGAAACATGGTGTATCATATGTCTAGTTCTATTTCCTTCCTTATATTGAGAAAATCGACCCAATTGCACCTTACTTTGCTGAAATACTATCCAACCTGATCTTCCATGGTATATCTCGATCCCTTCTTTGGGCAAAGACTGCATTTGTAGGCCTTGTTCTGCGGTCCAACGTTCTAACAGTTGCCATAGCTGCACAATAGACAAAAATTTGCACTTCTAACGCAGTTAGTGTTGCGTTCAAATGCATATTTTAAACCTTAATGTTCAGGTATCCTATTAGTGCAGGATATGGTGTTACTGGATCATAAATTGATTGAGGGGAAACATTATTTGCCGTTGCTTGATCGTGTGACGCGGCTTCCTCTAACTGATGTTCAATGCCGTCGTTTCTCCACGCCCAATCAATCTGTTGTTTAATCTCCATTGCTCGCTTTTGTGAGATGTGTAGATTACACCTGATTCCCTTCACCTTAGCGACAAGACTTTGATACGAGCAGTAGAGACGCACCAAGTCCTCTTTCATTGTGGTATCTCACTTGATACTCTCCCATGGTATTTCTGTTGAGGCGTTTGAGTGCAAATAGATAACGCTAGCCAAAGCATCTACAGCAGGCACAGTTGATGCTCTACGGCTTACTGTTGTCGCAGATGTTCCTGCTGGCTAGCTGTTTGAGTAGACACATCTGCCTGACCATCTCGCAGATCACCATCACCACGGACCCGCATGCTGTTGCCCCCAGCGGTTGTTCCATGGACACCCCAAACATAGCCGTCAAAGTCATAAGAGGAAAGCTCCTGAAGCTATGATCATGGTTCCTCAAAGCAACCAATCCCAACGCGAATGGAACGTACACGTCATCCACTTTTGCTCCTTCTGTCCTAGAAGGTAAGCAAGAGCGGGAAATTTACGCGAGACAACATCCTGCAACACTGTTCCCTGGAGTCAGGTCTCTAGCCGCGGATGACCTTACGCGCCAGACAGGATAGTTGGAGATGAATTTTTCACCTCTAGATACTTTTTCAGAGCTACCAATCTTTGTAGAATGTTATGAGGAACCGTGTTGACGAACCAGATGAAGTGATCCCAGAAGAATAGCCTTTCGCATCTGGTTCGCGATGGAATGATCCTGACCCTGGAAAGCCGGAATTTTGTTGAGTTGGCTAAGAAATGAAGCTTTCATACCTCCAGGACAGCCAATTGTGAGAATGGACAAGATGGACTTTGTAGCCTTGGTAGAGCCTGCTCAGCTCGAAAAGAAGTGCTTGATATTTTGCTCGTTTTTCTTCCTCCTTCGCCGAGATATTACCATCGGCTGGTGCCGAGAATTCAATCACGTAAATGATCTTGGTCTTCAGATCTTGGAGGACAATATCAGTCTAGAACTATTTAATGAACTAATAAAATGATAATAATTATTATTCATTAAGAAGATATTACAAAAATAAAGCTTTGTCCCATGCATTTGGTCCCTTGTTTTCCCCTCAGCAGTCAACGAAGTGAAGTTAGCTGATGGTTGATGTGAAAATACCTAATATAACATTCAAATAAATGCGAACTCTCGCATTAGTCTTCACTTCGCTCCAAACTTTCCTCTCATTCAGTCGCATTGAAATGAAAGGGAACTCTTGAATTAATGTGAGGATTGACTTCTCTTCGGTTTGCTTAGGATTATGTAATACTTTAGTGAAAGTGAAATTACGCATTGGACAGGACTCATTTGCTTCAGTTTTTTTTTTCGTATTCAGTCGCATTCAAAAGTTTTTGACTGTCCTCCAATCCGAGGTTGTTAAAAAGCAGATTTCACGAGAACGTCTCATGAAGTCGGAACAATGCTTTTCTATCCGACGTTTTTCGTAAGCTATTACTGGCAGGAGTATGAATCCAAACAAAAGTCCAGAGGATGTAGTTTCCCCTTAGTATACATAATTCATTCACTCATGTGAACATTTGGCTGTCTGGGCGGTTATGCACTTACCGTATTTATAAATTCTTCAATCTCTGTGCTTTCTCTATACAAACGTATTTAGTGTTGTATTATTATATTAGTTTTGTTACTTTCATTTGAAGTTGTCGAAAGTTATTCCAACTCAGTAAATTTTTTACATTTTTCGTTTTTGAAGAAAAATCTGCTTCATCATAAAGGCCTTTTCATACCTCGCTTGCCAGCAATGACAGGCATAATCCAATAAATACATGGTCTAGACACGCTCAAGTGAATCAACTCAGCGAATCAGAAGCAAGCCGCACAGTTTCTCCATATTGGATAAGTAAGGCGGCAAATTTAAGTAAAGTAAAAGGAAAGAATGACATTTTTTGGTAATTTTGAGGTATAGAAATATTTCAATACTAATAAAATGTATGGTAATGTTCAAAATAGGTAAAGGAAAATGCTGATTAATTATAATTTCAGGTAATGTGTTTCATAAACTTTTCATGCTGACAAAAACTAGCATATATGTATAAAAAAATTAAATTGAATTAAAGTCAACTGGGAAAGTACTAAATGAATAAAATTATTGAAATCATATAATGCAGTATGCACGACATATAAAATAATAGATATTATGTTGTATTTATTTTAAAATATTTTTTTCACAATTTTGGAGAAAATTTTGATCGAAATATATTAAATATTCATATATAATATGTTTTCAGAGCGATCTTCATTTATTTACAATTCTGGATTTTTTCTTGTTCACTCTTTTTTTACAAATTTATGTTACGTTCGTAATATATTTAATATATGAAGGGTGGAAAGGCAGAAGGAGATAACTGACAATTTTTGGAAAATGGCGTTTTTTGTTAGAAAATTCTCAAAAATTCAAATACACATCGAGTTAAAAGGATTTGTTCGAACTCGTATTTTTTGTGGCAGCAATACCTTGAAGTTACATTTTCATATCCATTAAAAATAAAGACTTTTGTGATCAAACTGTTCGTTATGATAATCACGAAAGGCATATATTTCAATATCTTTATGGTTCAACAACAAAAAATGTCAATTTTATCATTTATCACTACCGTACGGCGAAAAACCGTGTATCACACTGTGACATCGTCTCATTGAACATTGATTTTCTCGGAACTGAATAACTTTTTTCGACAACACTTTTTTTGTCCGTGTTCATCAACTCAACATCTCGGGAACTGACTATAGGTTTATTTTTCAATTGTGTATTTAATTTCTTATTACTGTCTCAAGTCGAGTCAGACAGGGTAAAAAAAAAGTGTCAACCCGACATGATCACCTTTGGACAATATTTTCTCACAACTGGAGTCTTCTTTTCAATTAAACTTTTTTGGTATCAATTAAGCAATATGTCAGTTCGAAAGCAGAATTTTTTTTTAAGTGAAACTTCTCAAGGCACGATATGGCATTTTTACACGAGGAATGAATCCTTAAGATTCGTCACGTTATGTCACGCTCCAGCAATAGATATCGGGGTGAACGTGCGTATTCATAGAATTCAAGGAGTTCGTGGAATTCAAGAAATTCATGGAATTCACGGAATATATGGAATTCAAGGAATTTTCAGGATTCACGTAATTCATAGAACTCCCGACATTCATTTAACGTAAACATTCTTTCTATTTTTGGTGGAGACTACCTTTTTTAGTTAAAAATTCAAGTACTTGTTTAAAACATTTATGCATTTTGATGAAAAGTTCGTCTGTTTTGGTAGTAAAGTAACCGTTTTGGCTTGAAATTCGTATTTTTAGTTTAAAATTTCATTTCTTTTTGCAGAAATTTCATTTCTTTTTGTAGAAATTTCATTTTTTTCGGTTGAAAATGCAACTATTACATTTATTGTTGAAAATTCATCTCTTTAGTTTATAATAATTCGACTATTCTGATGTAAATTCGTTCTTTTTTTACTAATAACTTAACTTTATCATTTTTGGTTGAAATCTGATCTTTTCGAATTGAAAATTCATCTATTTTTTTGAAAATTCTTGTATTATGAGGAAAATTAATTTTTTTTTACTGAAAATTTAACTTTGCCATTTTGCTTTAAAAATTTGTTATTCTGAATTAAAAATTCAACTATTTGTTTGAAAATTCATGTATTCTGATGAAAATTCGTCTTTTTGGTTTAAAATTTCATCCCTTTTTGTAGAAATTTAGTCTTTTTTCTTCTGAAAATATATGCAACTATTAAATTTGATGTTGAGAATTCGACTTTGTAGGTTAATAATTCAACAGTTTAGTCGACAATTTAATTATTTTGTTAAAAATTCGTTTCCCTTTTTTACTCAAAATTCCATTTCTTTATTTTTTACAGAAAATTGAACTTTTCTATTTTTGGTCGACAATTTATCTTTTTTAGATGAAAATTCAACTACTTGTTTCAAAACTTTATTTATTCTGATCAAAAATTCGTCTGGTTTAGGTAGAAGAATAATCGTCTTGGCTTAAAGCTCGTATTCTTAGTTTAAAATTTCATCTCTTTTTGTAGAAATTTCATCTTTTTCTAGTAAAAAAATTCAGATCTTTGGTTCACAATTTGACTATTTTGAGGATTTTTTTTCCGACTAAAAATTTAACTTTTTTATTTTTGGTTGAAACTTCATATTTTTTAGTTGAAAATTTCACTATTTGTTTACAAATTCATGTTATTTTATGAAAATTCGTCCTTTTTGGTAGAAAAGTAATCATCTTGGTTTAAAATTTGAATTTTTGATTTAAAGTTGATCTCTTTGGTTCATAATAATTTGGCTATTTTTTATGAAAGTTCGTCCCTTTTTACTAAAAATTTAACTTTAGCATTTTTGGTTGATATCTTATCTTTTTGAGTTTAAAATTCATCTCTTTCTGCTAAAAATGCAACTATTACATTTTTTGTTGAAAATTCATCTTTGCACGTCTCTTAATTCGTCTTAGTTTCCTCTGTAATTTCAGATCATGTACAAACCACTATAATTTTTACATATTGCCAGCAATAAGGAGAATACACAAAATAAATGTTTTCATCTAATTTAACAAGACAGTTGTGTTCCTCATGTAAATCTGCACAGTTTTCATCTATTGCTATTTTCTGTAAAATCAAACGGATAATATATATTATATTGACTACCATTTAAAAAAGACATAACTTTCAAAATATTGACTTGAAAAAAGATTCTATTAAATGAAAAGTACAAGTGAATCGGCAAATTTCACAAAATTGTTTTTTGTATTTTCCTAAATTCTGGTCATGTGTTGAGATTGTTACGGCTTATAAAATAAAACATCTAAAATTATAGTGTGAACAAAGACGAATTCAAAGACCTATATGGAAAACCACTTATCATTATTAATTTGAGATATTTTCTGTATTAAAGCGTACGGGGAGCACTAAATATACGTCGATTTGCCTTAAATTTATACAGTACTGTTTCTTTATGATATAGAAAAACTATTAATATGTACTGTCATTTTCTGAGAGTTCACATTTTTTAACCACCCTAATATGCATTGTATTTGAAATAATTCTATCCTATCATAAGCTTTCAAGTTGTAAAACTTTTTACGTACGAAGGGTTTGCATTTGTGGACGATTATGTTTGTATTGGAAAATTGTTCTATTTTAAGGGGCTTAGGGTTTTTGAATTTAAACGACAATGAACATTATAATTTTCATGATCGCAACTTTTAGTTTTTCCATTAGATAAAGTTTAAAATTCGATGTTTCGTTTTAACGCTGCAATTTGGAAAATTTATATTTCACACGCATTTTCAAAGTTTACTGAATGCATTTTTTTGTAATTAGAATATTTAATTTAATTTACTACCTACTGTTCACATTTCAAGTTCAAGCATGAATAGTGAATTAAAATAAGTCTTATTGTTACCTTAGATCTGAAAAATGTAATCTATAACTTTCTTCATACATTTTTCTTGTGAATGATTTAATTACGAGCAGTTTAAACACAAATTAAAAAAATGTCAACCTTTTAAATTGAAATTGTTAAATTCTAAAACCCTTTAATTAAAACTTTTTTATTATTGACATATAGTTTTTTATTATTACTTATTGAATTTTTTTATTTCGATTGCCTTATATTTAAAACTGTTAATTTTGGCAGGATTTCAACTTTTCCAAATATGCATTTTTTACAATTAAAACATTGAAAATTCGCATTAAAAATAATAAAATTTGGAATTTTTCAGTATTATATAACCGTTAATTCGTATATCTTTACTTTGAGAATTTTTATTGTATTTTACTTCGAAAAAAGCAAGCCCAAATGTTTCTGAAAGCCAATAAACGGGCTACTTACTTGCTTTGTATGCTTTTGAGAGGCTCGAATATAAAATTGTTTACTTTGAAGACTCAACATTTTCAAAGGCTAATTTCGAATCTGTCTCGCTTTAGTTGTCCTATAATTATTACCCATTACTTGTCCAGTATTGAAGAATGAATTTTGAAATTGTAAATTCTTAAGGACTTTAATTTGAACATAATTAATTTTTAAAACTTCCGTTTTTAAAGTATACAATTCTATAAATTATAAAGTATAAAACTGAAAATGGCAACGGAAGGAAAATATTACTGAGTTCGCCTTCCCCAACTCTATCCCTCCAGCCACCAGCAATAAAGTAATAAAACCAATTCTGAACAAACGTTTAGAAGTTTTAGGAAGTCCTCAAGACCAGATGTCGTCGCAAAAATAACCCCTGATAAAAAGATTTACCTAGGTCTCTAGAAACATGTAAAAGACTTAACCAAACCCCTCATAAAATTTATAAATAAGCCTTGAGCCTAAATGATAATAATTTTATGATTTTTATCGAGAATAATGCTATTAGTTTAATCCTGTACCACGTGTTGGGTTATTTTGGATTTGAAATTGTAATTTGTATAACAATGTGCTGAAATTTTACTTTTAATTTATATTAATAATATATCCATTTTAACACCTTGAAGTAAAATAATTCAAATTCTTAAGATCGCTTAGAAATTCAAATTGCAATTAAGGTTTTTATTATTTAATTTTGAAAGTACTTTGTTTTACAGTATTCTATTTTAAAAAACTGTTACAATTAGTTAATTTTTAATATTATTCCTAGTTCCAGGAATGCGTACTTGAAAATTTTTTAGACCTCTTGAAAAGCTGTATCTTTTCTTTTTTTCTTCCTCCCTTTGACTTTTTTCCCTACTTCGAGTTGTTTATTTAAAGATTGGCATTTTCGATTCCGTTAGCCTTTTTATTGAATGGCTCCAAACCTCAAACACTATTAAAGAATGGTGCACGGCAAGGTTGGACTCGAATTTGAAATTTTCGATTTTTGCATAGCATTTATTATCGATAAAACCAGAGCCGTTGTTTAAAGAAGGCTGATTAGCTGCCATGCTTGAATTACGTAACACATTTTTTGCAACTATTTTACATAATTTTTCTAAATATTTTCAGCCATGTTTCATTAAAGAATACTTAGTAACTAACTGTCCAAAATACCAGTATTACCAAATAATTAGAAGTTATTAAAATAAAAAACGAAGATTTTTGTGGATTTGTCGTAAAATTAAAGGTGAATTAAAATAACTTCAACATTTTGAGTAAGTAATGCGATCATAATAAATGCTAATTAAATGCTATGAAACGAGGCTATACAATTTTCTCAAATCACTTAACTTTATATTTTGAACAAGAATTTAGAAGATTGAAACTCCTTGAAGAATGTTTTAGATATTTTTACTTCATGTTTAATCTGCCATACAAATTTTAAGGGCTTAGTTTCTAAGGTTCTATATTTAGTTTCTAAGGGTGGATTTAGTATTTAGCCTCATATAAACTTAATAAATGTTGAATAATCTTGGTGGTAGTAGTAATTTCAGGAATGGTGAAAGCACATTGTTTTTCTGAATATTTTTCTGCAGAATGAAGGGAGGGAGGGGGAATAAATATATATATCCAGTTATACTGATTTTGAAGTCTTTATGACGTGATTACAATCTTTTATTGTACTTAGTATGGTGCTAAAGAAAGAGTGATTTTAAATTTTGCAAACGCCTCCCCCCCTCAATTTCTTCCTTTTGGTGGAAAAATACTGCCATAAACTTTCTTTTATTAAAAATTTTTTTAGAGGTTTCGCTAGGCAGTTTTAGGTGTGAAAATGAATTTTTTTATAGTTTTAAATTGAAAAAAAAAAAACAAATTGAAGGGTGGAAATTTCTTTTACTTCGAAAAAGTACTTTCTATTCATTGAGGAATAAGCATCAATTGTGTATTTCGAATTTAAAGATTTTTGTTTGTTCGTCCGGTGTTACAAATTTTCGTCCTTTAGGCCCGATAATATCTCTAGAATTGTTGTTTGTTTTATAAAATGTTAAGCTTATTAGTTATTACTCAATAAATAAAAAATACTTACCAGGGGTAAAGAAATTCTGAAGCTCGAAATTTGTATTTAAAAAAAAATTAAAAACGAACAAAATGAATCATAAAATATTTTTTTCGCCAAAAAGAAGAAATTTAGAGGTAGGGTTTGCCAAATTCAAAAACATGCATTTTTTGGGCACCCTAGTAATGACTAAATTTGAACGTTACACTATAATGGTGGATACATGAATTTTATATAGGTTTCACTTGTCAAAAATATTACGTAACAGTATCGACCCCCCCCCCCATTCCTACCGCCCTTCCGTCCTAAAAAGCTTTTAGGTAATTTATGGATAGAAATTGGGAATACCACTACAATATTTTCAAACGTGAACAATTATTTATCTTTTTTCCAAAATAGTACAAAAATGCAAACTTCGTATCATCAAAAGTTGTAAAGTTTCTGTAAAAGAAACAAGAAAAAGATATGTGCAAGTTATTTTTTTTTCTCATTTGAAATCAGTATTCTATGAAGCAAATCCATAAAAATACATTTTGTTTGATATTTCAGAAACATTACATTACCAGCAGGGAGGGAGGGTCCAATAATCGTCCAAGAAAGCGATATACGTAATATATGGACGACTCCTGATTAAAATACGCGGTATATTAAGTGCTTAGGAATCTTCCTTGTTACGCAATCGACAGAGCTTTATTTTAGGTCAATTAAGAAATCAGGTAATACCGCTGACACTCACGATTTATATTCAGTCGTATCATACATTGCGATATCGCAGTACTCACTTGCGGTATGCTATAGTTAAGCCATAGTACAGTTAGTACTCGGAATCGTACTTGCTGATAAATGCACCATCTTCACAGCAGAACAGAAAAAGAAGATAACAACTTGTATTTAAATTATTTACCATCGAGGATGGTAACAGCCGATTGTAGGAGATTTTTTCACACACCGTGAAATAGAAATCAACCTCACCGATCAAGGATAACCCAATACTCATTCCGATATACTCATTATTTCAATACTCATTCTCTCAATACTCATTCCGCTATACTCATTATTTCTATACTAGAGGGGGCATCCGATAAGTTTGCAATTTCTGGAATTTTCCGCTCCTACAACTCCGAAATGAGAAACTTATCGGACTTCTACCGTACTTTTAAATCAGTCTCAACCCACAGACTGACTTCAAATTGACGCCCAAACGTGGAACCTGAGGGTGCAGTCCCATGGAGGTAGATTAGTAGAATAGTGGAACAGTTTTGACCAATGAGGTGACTTCTAGAGCTTGTGCAGGGACCTTATTGGTAAAAACTATTCCACTATTCTACTAATCTACCTCTATGGGACTGCGCCCTGAGAGAAAAGTTAACACACTTTTCATTCCATCTTCTGCTCTACACGCTCCCCTTATGAACAATGCCCCCTTCACTCAGAGTACCCATTACTCTCATCGAAAAAATTTCCCTCACTTTTGGGAGTGAATAAACACCCAGTGGCGCCCATAATTCAACGAAGTCTGACATGGACTCTTCGGTCCCTGAACCTAGAGTTTAACCAACAGTAGTATCCCCACCCTGGAAATATTTTCCAGAGCATGGACTCCTCGACAAATCTACCCTCTGTGGGAAACCCACTCCTTGGACAATATCAAGGCCCTGTGGGAATCCTTCATCTTGTAAATCCACGCACGCCCGTCGAACTCTGAACTAGGAGCTTAACCAACAGGAGTATCTCCACCCCGGAAATATTTTCTAGAGCACGGAGTTCCCCTCGAACGACCCCCCCCCCCATCAGGACTCAAGCCCTGCTGTAAACATGGTCACCCCCTCACAAAAATCAACCCCAATGGAAATCAAGGTCCTGTGGGAAACTGTCCAGCTGTAAAGAACCAGCATTCTGCAGGAAACCCACCCCTTGGACAAAAACAGGGCCCTGTGGACCTTCATCGCCTGTGCAATTCATTCCCGTGTAAATAGTCATCCCTTGTAAATAATTTCCCCTTCTCTTGGCGAATCAACACCTTATTGCAAAATTCATTCACTCTCAGTGGGAAACTTTTCTGTAAAAAATCCACCCTTGTGGTAAATCATCGCCTCTTTAATATAACCCTGTTATTAATACTACCTCGTAACCGTTACTTGGAAACCAAGTTCCGTTTTAAGAATTGGCAGAAATAAGGGCTTTCGTCCAAGCCACTCAACTTACGTCTCGCCCGATTTCCAAGTTCCATTATGGAAATTTCTAAATTGCCTGTGCAACCAACACCTGCAAACCAAATTCTTTTTTCGAATTGGCAGAAATGGCGGACCTTCCTCCGAACCGCTTGTTCCTCTTGTTTTTTAGGCCAATTTCCGGGTTCCGTAGTAGAGAATGTTAATTTACATCCAGATATAAAAATTTTCTCTCGCGAAGCAGGCGTTGGCGAAGCACGATCCGGTCGACAAAGACGTCTCCTTCCTCCAAGACTCCCAATGGATACTCCTGTTACCCAGGTCTCCAAAAAACGAGGACCCTTTTCCTAAAAAATCTCGCGGCCTCCAATTGGTACCCTCGTTACGCAGGTCGTCAAGCATATCGGGCTCCCGCGGCGTTCGGCCTCCTGAGTGACCCAAGCGTCGAGGATGACTTGTGACTCCCAATGGATACCCATGCTACCCAAATTGCCCCAAAAGTCGTCGATACCATCAACTTGCGATCCCCAAGGGGGACCCTTGCTAGCCAGGGCGCCCCAAGAGTCCCCCATACAAACGACTTGCGATCATCAATGGGTACCCCTGATACCCAGATCGCCCCAAGGTTCGCCCTTAAAGGGCGCCCCGAAACGCCCTAAAGAGCGACCTCCAAAAAGGACCGAGACTGATCCGTTCATCCAGACTCTCGACAAAGAACCTCCGGCCCAGACACGCCGTCGAGGACGCCCACGAAAAAGGCCCCAGATCTTCCAAGACCCTCCGGACGAGGTACTCCGTCGAGGGTGGTCCCCAAAAAGACCTCAAATAAACCAAGACCCTTCGGTACAGAAACACCGTAGAGGGTGGCCTAGGAAGAGGCCCCTGAACGCTGTTAAGCTGAAGACGTTCCAGTTCCAGCACTCCGCACGGAAGGAGAACGCAGAAGAAGCGATGCCCGAACATCCGTCTACGACTTCTAATCAGCGAAAGATCCTGCGGATTGATGTCCGCTGAGTATAATTATAAATTATACTTAGCCAACATCCAAAATGCTTCTATCAATCGTTGACTAGGCATTCTAACCTCAGCTGTAAGAATACTTAGAATTCCGAGTCGCGCAACCCCGTAAAAATTTTAAAGTTTTTCTGGCAACTCACAGCGCAAGCGCGGTTTCGTTGCTCGTCCGACTTTTGTAGACTTTGACGTGGCGAGAGCGAACCAATCGTGCGAAGCCCCCTCCCAGTGATATCACCGGAACAATCCTCGCTAGTGAACCCCCACTCGCCTGCGTCGCGAGTGGTTCAACGCCGCCGCCGAAGCGAAGTGCATATAAGCACAGTCTGCGAAACCAGGAAATCAGTTCTCCCTGGGCTTCGGCCCAAGCCACATCTGCCTGGATTCCTTCCGATTGACACATCATCACCGTCCCCACAACTGGAAAACTCACCACACTCGCTGCCCCCAGTAGCCTTTACTTAATCCCAAGGTACGCAATACCCCACAGTTACATCTTAAGCTCTCAACTCACAATACCCAATCGTCTAGAATAAGACATGAACTTGCAATGTAAATAGTACTACCAATAAACCTTTCACTTTAAGTTTGAAATCACTTTGCTTTTCCTCGTTATAAATTAGTTTTTCTCTCCCATTTAGTTTAATACTTTTGAATAAGTCTAAACCCACATACTGACCTCAACACTAATCAATTATCTTACATTTTTGTCTGTTTAATCATGCTCATAAATATGACATTCTTCTAAACCCCTAAACGGGAACTGAATTCTTGATTACGTATGTGAATTTGGCAACATTCATTGATACATCTATTTTTTAGGGAAGTATATGTTTACTTTTTTACTTTAGTCTCACCTTTTACATTATTCTTACTTTTGCGCAAACTCGCTTACTCTAAACTACGCTTACAAACTCGATTTTTAAATTCAAATCCAACCCATAGGTGAAGCAGCGAATTCAAATCCAACCAATATGAATGTGGCTTCAGCTTTCGAGAAATAACCTCAACCTCTTTTTTATGATGGATCATTGAACCTTCATTACAAATTAAAATTTTTTTATTTTATTTTCATTAATATTCTTATAAATGGCAAAAAATTGAAAGCAAACATACATTTTAAGATTTTTTACACATATCACACGTACCCTTAATGACGTAAAATCTGAAATCGTCGACACAAAGAAAATTGAAAATATTTCTTCAGCCAAGTTTTTGCTCATTAAAGAAGGGGAAAAGTAAAAGTAGAACGTCCAAAGATAATTTTGGCAACATTTTAAACAAGAATCTTCTTAAATATTTGACATATCAATAATCAAAGTCTAGCTTTGTGATTTCTTATCACACTTAGGGGAGGGACGTTATATAAAATCAAGTGTAAACTTTTTGTTGGTGGTGAAATATATTTCTTTTGACTTTAGTCAACTTCGTCGAAAGTTTCAACATGAAAGAAATTTTAGTATGCCTGAAAATTATCAAAATAAATTTTACACGTCCAAAAGTAAAAAATTTTGATCTACGATATTTTAGTGTTTTCTAGTCTAATAATTTATATCTCACAATTTTTTAGTTTTACAAAGTAATTTGACCATTTATAATACTGCTCGTAGGCTTAATATGTGGAAAATAGATTTGTATGAGCCTAAAGAGTTGATAATATCTCTAGAAATTAAAGCGTTGCCTCTAGGCCACTATTTTTCGGCGTGTATTGGACATGACCGAATTCAATTATTTAACCTTATATCAAATGTTACTTTGACAATTGTCATTTCTCAATAAAAAATATAACCTACGTAGTGTTGTGATTTTTAAAATTAAAGCGCATTTATTTATAAATTTACTGAAAATAGTCCATACAAGACTTAATTTAAATAAAGTTATTTCAAATTTAAAACATTACAAATAGCAATTTTCTAATTTTTCAAAAGCTGTCGAACAGATTGTAGAGTTAGAGAGTATTTTGCTTTTCTTTAACAAACGATTATGCTATGTCATGTTTGAAATAAATTAATATGATCACAAAATGCTACACTACTGAGACCTGTACATCGATTTTGGCATTAGTGTTATTTTTTAATTCACAACATTCATAAAGTCAAAGTGTCCCAAGGTTAGCGCCTCTCCCCTACCCCTATCGACAGTGGCACAATAGGCTTTATAGCTTGAGCACCAGGGTGGATCATTTGAGGCTCCTCTCCCACATATAAACAGTAAACTAAACTACCCCTATCGACACTACATAATATTTATCGTAATTTAAAACTTTTTAGGAAGATGTTTAGGTATCTGAAATCTTTAAGACAGATGCTGAATTTCTAACTTTTGAATCTGTATATGCAAACTCAAAATAAAAAAAAAGTTAATCCTTTTCGATTGGCCGACCAGCGATCCTAGCTGCTAAACTACCTGATCAGTTGTGAATTAGCATATCTTTAGAAATAGTCAGGAATGGTCAGGATGTTCAGAAATCGTCAGAACTTCTGACCCTTTGCGGCGATTTCTGACCTTTTTTTTAGTAGGTGGCACTTTCAATATATTTCAAGCTTATGTTTCTGTTTTAACGAAAATCAGGGAGACCATAAAAAGGTCAATCAATGTGTTCTGTTATAACGAACTACTTTTTAACTTGTGGTAGTGTTATATTCTGAATAGAAAAATTTCTATTGAATGATCATGAAATGTCACCGAAGGTTCGTCAATAAGTCAACGGAAGCGTCTTAAAAACGCGAACAATTAGATCAAATACAGTAGTGTTTTTTCCAATATGAAAAAATGTTTCCTCGTATAAATAAGATAAACATTATATTTTGAAAAATTATAAATAGCTATAGACATTTTTAGCCTAGGCGTCGCTAGTGCGCATGTGCTGGAATTTTACTTTATTTCCGAATTTTTCGAGCAATTTTGTGTCGAAATTTATGGTAAATGTTATAAATAAAAAAAAGCGAAAAAAGTGTGTGTAAATAGAAGAGGTTTGAAACGTAGGAAAAATATGAAGTAGATTTTGAAACAAAAACGGTGAAAAAAGTGCGAAAATTGCGGGGACACGGCCCAATGTTCACATCTGTCAGCATCTGTCATCTTCGAAAAAATGTTTAAAAATCAAGTTTAGGTGTTATTTGGTAGGTATTAATCTTTTTTTCATTAAGGAATATATTTGCTTATATTTATTTACATATTAAATCAAGCATTATTATGGGGCTTTCAAAATTCCTAAATGTTTTGATAAAAATAAAATTGATTTAATACTTTCACTTGAACACGCAAAACTATTATATTTATGTATTTATGACTGCTTTATGAAAGAAGGGAAATTAAGTATCGATTTCACCGCGAAATTAGTAAAAACTGACTTAGAATTGTTTAATTTGAAGAAGAGAACTAGGAAGTGTAATATTGTATTATATATATCACGGATCAACATGTTTTCTAGAGTGAAATGGTGCATCGAGTCTGGAGATGAAATCGATCAATATGTTGATGATGGGGTTTGGTTAAGTATAAAAGGAAAAAATACGAATGATAATGATGCTTCCATAGACCAGCAGATACCGACTTTTCCCAAAAACTGGAAAGCCTTTCCTTCTCACAAAATAACCAAAGATTTTAGTTATGGACGAAGCTCCCAGAGAGAATAGTTAACAAAATATACAAAATAAAAATGTATATTTTGTTTATAAATAAATTAGTTTTAAATAAAACAAAACCATAGAAATATAAAAGTATAGTTGATAGTGTATTGCTGCACTTCATAACACTGTGGAGAAGGGATTCTATCCCTTCCCTGGCCTGCGGAGAGGCGATCACATTACAAGGGGTTATTTTTCTGCCTCTCGTCATAAAAACATACATAGTACCTGCGGCGGACTTCGGGATTTTCCTATTTCAAAGTATTTTTTAGATCGTTACATAAAATACCTTTTTTAGAATAATAAATTATCTTCTGATTTTTTTGGAAAATCTGCAGGTGCATTGTCCAAATATGAAAGAAAGTTTTTACGAAGTATGAACGAAAATCTAAAACGGTTATTATGCCAATAATAATGCTATGTAAAAAGTAATGTTATGCAATATCGCATATACTGCGTCAGAGATAGTCCTTAATCATGATGAAATCTGCATATTGAAATACTTTTTTGGACAACTGTAGTTGACATGTGTACAAGTGTAAACCACAAAAAATATTTTTTTTTTCATTTTCTGAGCAAACTATTTATGTCAAAAAGAGAATAACCTTTTTTATAAAGGAAAAAATTTTGCACATTTTTCTATAGAACTTCAATTGTTCTAAAGTGAGCCGTTTTAGATATAAACTCGAAAACCTGATAATCGCCGCCATTTTTCAATATAAATTGTTTATCCATTGTTCAATCGATATCATACGTTTACAGGCTCATTAACAGCCTGCCAGGAAGGGTTTATATCAATTTTCAGTTTGTTACTAATTAATTCCTTTATCTGTCTTTTTATTCTTCGTTTCATGGCCTATTTGAGAAAATTGGGAAATGAGTTAGCGACCTCCTTGCGTAAAGGCTCCATGTCGAGGGCACCTCCGCTCTGTGGTTTCTCGTTGATTTCGCGTAATAAACGCGGGTGTGGCACAATAGGCTTTCTGACGCGCCAGAGGGAGATCTCGTGGGCTCTCCCGCCCACATTACAAACAACATCCTGTACAAGACATAATACACAGAAATAATGGGAAAGTACTTTTGGGAACTTGTGAGTGTTAAGCATCTGCTCTGAGCGGATGTTCCCATCTCGCCGCACTTTTATATGCTTTGGAGGATTTAAAAACAAATTGGAAGAAATAATATTCCTTGTAAAAGAAAGCTGTGCACGTGGAACCAGGGACATACAACAAAGAAACCAATAGTAGTTAGCGAAACACAATATAATGAAAGAAGAGTTCAAAAGACTAAAAAATATTTTGACTCACGAAGCCCTGATACAATATGTACAGGGAAAGAGTTTAAGTTAAAAAATGCAGGATTATTAAATCGTTTAAAAGATCTGACTCATCAAAACCAACTTTCTACATGTATTTTTTTACCCCTCTGTGTGGGAAATGTCTTTGAAAGAAGAATTGGCTGATTATGCTTTGAGCACAGAAAGAAACGACATTCTTGGAAATTTAGATAAACAATTAATTGACACTCCTGAGTTTGAAGCAGATAGACCAAAGAAAATTACAGAAGGAAAGTAAATGACAAAAGAGTGGTTCTATCTAAGAAAACTTCTTATTACTGCATCAGAGGTAAAAACATTTACTTTGTCTAAAACTTCTAGTCAATTATTTACTTTGTTAAACAACATGTATGGGGTGATAATGAACAAATTATGTCGAGAGCTATCTATTATGGCCAGAGTTATGAACATAATGCCTTTATAGAGTATCAAGGAAGCAAGACTCCAATGGAGTTCAAAGTTGAATAAGCAGGGCTGTGGATTTATTCAAATTGTCCGGGCCTAGGTGCAGCTCCATGTGAACTTGTGTTCGATCCAGCAGAAATACCTTCCTTCAGAGTCCCTGAAATCAAGTGCCCACATATTTTCCGTCACTTAAAACCAACAGAAGTTGACCAATTTTCTGCGCAGCAGAGATCTTTATTTTCTTGTTCACTGAATAGTGTCAAGTTATCTTTAAAAAGAAACTACCAGCATCATTTCCAAGTGCAATTACAAATGGCCATAACAGAGCGTTTGTGGTGTGATTGTGTAATTTGGAGACCCAATGGAATGCAAGTGGATAGAATTTACTTTGATGTTATTTAAAAGGATGTTTATTACTACTTACTTCTAAGTAGGTAAAAGGTAATAATCTCGTACCTGCGTCACGTAAAATCTTTCATTATTTTTTAGATTTAAATTAAAATTAAAAAGTCCAAAATGCATGCAGAAAAACTCAAACAGTTTGTTTTAATTTAAAACAACGTACAAATATGCTTTTAACATTATAATAATGATTCTTACTACATTTTGTCGTTGCTTTGTGCAAATTAGCATTAAAATTAAAAATTACGAAATAGATTTAAAAATGTGATGTCAGAAATCTGTCAGCTTAATTAAAATCATTGTTTTAAACAATGTACACACAGTACCTCTGTAAATAGCAGCAGTTATAACTAGTTAGTTAGTTTTAGGACAAGCAAGGAGCTCATGGAGAGCTCCTCTGGCGCTCAAGATATAAAGCCTATTGTGCCACACCCTTACTTATTCGCTCTCAGCAGTTGACCCCAGACCTCTTGACGAAGCCTAGTATGTCGACTACTGATCGCGTTGTAATTTCCTCTGGTCCCATAAAATGGGCCCCGAGGATCTGTTGCCTGAGCCCAGCTAATGCCGGGCACTGGCATAGTACATGCAGGGATGTTTCATCATCCCTGCCGCATCTCCTGCACTCTGTCGTGGGGTTATACCCCATTTTGTGCATATGATAGTTTAAGTGGTTGTGCCCAGTTAGGATCTGTACCACTGTCCTTATATCTTTCTTGGGTAAACCCAGGATTTCCCTGGCTCTGTCCATCCTATAGATATAACCCAGGATGGATTTCGCCTGACGGAAACCCTGGATCTGCTCCCAGTATTCCCGGTGATTTGTTCGGATTCAGCTTTTAATGGCCAAACCGATACAGCAAGACGCTATTCCCAGTACTGGTTCTGGTCCTATGTATTCACTTGCTGCGCCGCGTTTTGCTAACTGGTCCGCCCTTTCATCGCCCTTGATTCCTGTGTGACCAGGGACCAATATGAGAGCCACATTGTTTCTTTCTGCAAGTTGGTTTAATGCCTTTTTGCATTCCCAAACCAGTACTGATGTTATGTCTGGTTTCCCTATTGCAGTTAGTGTCACTTGGCTGTCGGAACAGATAGTAATATGTCTGCCAGCAGCGTTACCTTCTATTAAAGTTTCAGCACAGCGAAGGACGGCCAGAACATCCGCCTAAAAGACAGTAGCATGTCGATCAAGTGGTATCCCTATCCCTTTCCCTATCTTGCTGTCATAGATTCCTGCTCCTGACCCTTCCTCACCCCTGGAGCCATCCGTATACCAAATTTCCCTTTGGAGGAGCGGGTTACCATTTGCTTTCCACAGATCCCTGCTTGGGATACAGACGCGAAAAGCTTTGGCAAAGTTGAAGCGTTTCATTATTTTATCTTTCATCATTTGTAGAATCGGCAATGCACTGATATCACTCGTGAGCCTAGTGTGCCTAGTCCCCCGAGTCCATCTATTTGCTCTTGCCAGGCGGCCCATCGCGTGAGCCGCTCTAGTGGTTATCTCAGCATGTAGGGGTTCTTCTCGGAGCATGAATCCTATCGCCACTGTGGGCTTAGTCCTCATTGCTCCAGTCAAACCCCTGAATGCTAGAGTTTGTAATCTTCGCAGCCTGTCCTGCATTGTTTTGAGTTCCGACCGTGGCCACCAAACCATGGCCGCATGGAGGAGCCTGGGTTTTAGGACAGCAGAGTAGAGCCATGCTAGAATTTTAGGCCCTAGTTCCCACGTCAACCCAAAGGCTCTCCTGCACATCCAAAAAGTCATGAAAACTTCCTGCATTGGGTCTCTAGGTGCTTTGCCCAGTCCAGTTTGCTATCTAGGATTACTCCCAGATACCTAACCGAATCTGAAAACGTCAGCTTCCCATCGCAGAATACAGGAGTGTCAACTTTTGGAATTTTATAGTTTTTTGTGAAAATGACCAGGTTCAAGGTCTCTCCGACGTAGCATGCTTTCTATCCAGCGTACAAGCTGGTCTGGCACGCCGCATCTCAGAGCCTCTCTACATATGACTTCTGGAGGAGTATTGCTGAAAGCACCCTCTATATCCGAAAAAGCGCACACAGCATACCCCTTTTGTTCCAACTGCTGCTCCAATTTAGCCACAACAGCATAAAGCGTAGTTTCTACCGAGCAGCCTGCCTGAAAAGAATGCTGCCCTCTATGCAGCGATGAGGCAAAAAGCAACTCATCCTTAATTTATCTCTCGACCAGCCTCTCCAACGTCTTCGGGATAAAAGAGGTTAGGGTGATTGGTCGGGAATATTTTGCAGCAGTGTAACCCTCCATCCCAGGTTTGGGTATGAAGGCCACTCTGCCATTCTTCCATGCCGATGGCACCTGTTTAAGGGCTATACTTGCCCTAAATAACTTCGTCAGAGGAGGTATGACCAAATCCATGCCTTTTTGTAAAAGCGCTAGATAAATGTCATCCGCCTCTGGTGATTTAAAAGGACAGAAGGACCCTAAGGCCCATTCCCCCTTCTTGTAGTCAGCGACCTTAGAGGCGAAATTCCAGTCGGCCCTCACCACCTCTTGGCCCCAGCCTTCCTCCTCTTTAAAAAATGTTTAAAACATAATATTGAAAAATTGGTTTAATAAAGATATTTAAATTGTTTATATGATTCAAAGTCATGAGATTTCTTGCAAAAAAGTTTGCTGATGCTTATGGAGTATATGTTTTGTCTAAACCGGGAGAAATCACGAATATTTACCGGGAGAAAACCGGGAAACAAAAATTAAAAAAATAGTGGCCACCCTGAAAATACTTCGAACAACTAACTCAGGCATAACAACTCAGGCTGCTATTGCAGCCACGCACAATTCTGCATGCCTTCAGCTCTTCCCTAATGAAAATTCCGACGTAGGATCGGATTGTGGGATCGGATTCTAGGATAGGATTACAGAATCGTGTTCTAGAATCGTGTTCTAGAATCGTGTTCTAGAATCGTGTTCTAGAATCATGTTCTAGAATCGTATTCTAGAATCGTGTTCTAGAATCGTATTCTAGAATCGTGTTCTAGAATCGTATCGTATCGTAAAATAATGTACTAGAAAAAGTTTGAGAATAAGGAAGCAAAATCTATCTATCGATGTATATATTTTTTAATTTGTTTACAAGAGCTGTTTTTAATTCTGTTTAGCTTTTTTTTTTCAATCTTTGAAGGGTTTATAACACAAAAATAACTTTGTTTAATATTCGTGATGTTGAAAGTCTTGAATGATAAATAAAATCCCAGTTTTTACCTAAAATTGAACTACATACGGAAGAGCTGTGATTCTTGTAACTTGCTTGTGGTCTGTGGAGAATAATTTGTTTCGCCTCTTTCTGGAAATATGCAAGCTCTTGTTTAATTATTTCCGTCTTGTGTATGTTTAGGAGAGCCAACCGCTGCAAAATACCACCACCGAGAGCACTGCTTAATCAGCAAAAATTGCTACCACCACCACCACCACCACCACCATCACGAAGTAAACACTCCTTTATAACACCAACACCCGTTATACACCAAAGCAGCAGGGCATCATCAGCAGCGTAAGTAACATCAGCAGCAACAGCAACAAATCAGCAGCAGCAGCAACAACAATTCTATAACAATTAAAAAAATCTAAAAAAAAAACAACAAAAAAAAACAAAAAAAAAAAGATACCAGCAAACGCTACTCCACACTCTCCCCACGAAAGCAAAAGAAAATTGCGGCATGTAAAAACACATTTGGAGGTAAAAGGATAGTGGTGAAAATCAGAAACAAGCTATTGCGATAGAGAGAAAACCCTACTGATGGTTTTTGTGAAATGCTTTATCATTCGTTTTTACTTTAATAACCTAATAACGCTAAGTAACCAACCTACCAAAATCTATCAAGGCTCAACTCAAGGTTATGATTAACCCCGGTCAAACAAATATTTTTTTTTTACTAGTGAAAGAAAAGAACAAAATTTAAATGAAAGCATCGATTCTGGCTGATGCGAAGCTCTTAGATCTGTGACGCTAAAAATAATCATGATCGAGGAAACAATTAAAATCGAAGGCATTATAAGCAAAATGTGTTGAGAGTACAGGAGAGTCCGAATCGTTGGAGCAATAGCGAAGATCTCGAGAAAAGGAAAAGAAAGAACGCAGTTATTTTTGTTCTTGTTTTTTTTTTTTATTATTATTATTTTCTGTTTCCTAAGTTATTTCTGACTTTTCCATTAAAGTTCGTTCAAGAATTTTTTTGAGATTTCTACCGTTTTTTTTTTTTTTCTGTTTTCTTTCTATAATTAGACAACGATCACTAAATAAACGTATTTAGGCTTTTGACGCGCGTTTGAAGACTCGTTGAAATGTTTTACAGTTGGCGCGACAGGATGAAATTGTAATGCGCTATAATGTTTGCCGTCAATCATTGAATTTGAAATTCTTGAGACCCCATGTTTTGTCGTCTTAATTCTTACGCTTGATTGTTCTCGAGACGGATTAAAGTTCGTCCCCTGGTGGAATCGAATGAGCGTAAAAATTGTACTCTTTAATTATTGATTGGACTTGTCGTTTTTATTTGACGATGGGACAGTCGATGCCGACTTTAAGCTTCCAAATTAGTGTCGATCATTACAAGTCGAATGTCCTGCATGTTTTTTTTTCAGTCAAATTCGTCAAGCATAATATTTTCGATCGACGCTCTTCTCGGAGCTTAACGTACGGATACTAAAATGCTCGATTGACAACGCGTGTGTGATTTGTCATGAGAGTGAGCGAGAGAGAGAGAGGGAGAGAGAGAGGGAGGGAGAGAAATAAAAGAGAGAGCGAGAGAGAGAGAGAGAGGTTTATAGAACTTTGCATGATGCTCTTTTTTTAAATTTTAGTTTGTAGCACCATCCTCAGGAAATAAAGTATACAATTTTTCTTTCTATTCAAGTTTCTCAAACATTGCTCCAATCTCAGTAGTTTGACTACATCCTTGATTGTTATTTTATTTTGTCCTTTGAAATCCGCCTTATTGCAGCCACGCACAATTCTGCATGCCTTCAGCTCTTCCCCAATGAAAATTCCGACGTAGGATCGGATTGTGGGATCGGATTCTAGGATAGGATTCTAGAATCGTGTTCTAGAATCGTGTTCTAGAATCGTATTCTAGGATCGAATAGTGACGTACGTCCTTTCCGACGTGAGAATTTTCAATAGGGTTGCTTATTTAATCGTTTGCCGAGAATGGAAACCTCGTGTTGAGTCCTTGTGATGTGCATAATATCGTTGTATGTGAAAGTAATCGTTCAATGAGAGAATTGTATCAGCGGTACTACCTTAGAAAAAAAAAGCGTGTGGTTACGAAATACTTATTAGAATTGTCGAGATCCCGTCCTGTTTTAACCGAAGGATCCCTCGAATAAATTCCAGAGAAATAGTTAAATGAAGATCTGAAAGAGTAATAGAAATAATATAAGGGTTAATTGTGTTAAAACAGGATATATTGTGTCTTTCTTTTATACGATCTTCCGAGACTGTACTAATTATTATGAATTGTTACCCGCTATGCAACGGGAAAAACTCCCTTGGGTGAATAAAAGTAGTGTTGAAATTAGCCGAGACTGGCAGATTTTTGTCTTGCTCGGAGGGGGGTCTCGGAAGATAATTAACATTGCTCTGGATCCACACGCACGTAACCACTACGGAGCATTGTAGCTGATTATAATAGAGCGCAATTCTCGTGAGAGGATTTCCGGTAGGGAGAAAAAATGCGAAAATGTACAAGCAGCAAGTAAGTAAGGAGGAGGGAAAGTAATCGCGAAAAAAATGCATATGTCGACTGAAAAGCAGGCCTTTTAAAGGTGATGTTAGTAATCTCGGGGGAGAAATTGGCTAATTACCAGTATCCACGTAAATACACACCGAGAAAACAGGCCTTGCGGGGATGAGAAATAATAATAAAAACAATCGTTCCCAGGCCTTATTAGTTAGCCAGTGTGTCGAAGTCAACGCGTGGTGTTTGCAAAGAAACAATTAAAATAAGACAGACACAAAGAAAGAAAGAAAAAAAAAAAAACCGTAAAAAATACCAAAGTACGCACTATCTTCTGAAAATCCGTTTGAAATCTGATAACAGATCCGTTTGTCATTTTGTCTCCGTGATAAAGGAAAAAATGCGAGGATTCGAGTGCCGATAAGTAAGTGAGCTCAAAGTGGTTTTTCTTTGAAAGGTGTGTTATAAATCTGGGACACATTCCGGATTTATATGAGATATTTTCACAGAAGAGACACTTTGTCAACTCGCCCTTTTCTGGCATCTTTCCAATTTCTCAGGTGCGACAGAGAGAGAGAGAGAGAGAGGAACTGTTTGAAAAAAAAGTGCAAGTAACAAAATCAAAGAAATTTCTACACGTCAGCTTACGAATTTTGTAACGCTTCCGAATATCGATTGCAGTAATCAGTAGTAACACCCACGCGAAGATCGCGATTGTCAATTAGGTCGATTAATTAATTAAATATTTCCATCAATGCCGATACTCGAGACTAGGTACTAAAAGTTGAAAAAAGTAAAAAAAATAAAAAATAAATAATAATGAAGGGAGGGTGAGGGAGATGAGGGGAACGATAGGAAAATAAAAAAAAAAAAAAAGATCCTTCAGGGAGACGTTCATTTTTCGAACAAAATTTCTTTCGATTGAATTCGTCGGAAGTGCCCAGTGAATTTTGTACCGAAACTTGAAGCTCTAAAAGCTAATTTCATATATGGAATTTAATTTTTTCACGAAACATGTGCATTATAAAAAATAAACGAAACAAAAAAAATCGAAAAAATTGTAAACTTTAAAGAAGTGAGTCGTTATTCGCTGCCCTCGATTTCCGGCTCCTTTCCTTTTTCCTACTCGTGATCAATTTCGTCGGAATTATTCCTTAGGTTATAATTAAAGTTTGCTTTTATCATATTGTGATCTATTTATTTTGTCTATGAAATTATTCGTCCAGATTTTGGAAGTTAAATTAACTTGCTGATTGGACACAGTTAAGTTTCAGGTAGACGCTCTGGGGTTTCTACAAACAATGTTCTGTTGATTTCGCAATTTGCTTGGTTGGAAATTCGTATCTTGACGTTTCTGATTCAAAATTTGCCACGTAAGGAGAATTTTTTTGTTAAATTCAAAATTAATTAATCAAATTTTCTGTCTAAAAAAAGTGGTGTAATATGTTCAATTTAAAATTTTGAAAATTAAATCTGCAAACTAACCTTTGTTGAAAATTCGTCTTTTTTCAGTTGAATAAACTGTTTTTGGTTTAAAATTTTAATCTTTTTTGGTAGACATTTGAAATACGATGTTAACAATTTTTTTTTTTGGGAGAGATTCATCATTTTAGTTGAAAATTAATATTTTTGGTTGGGAAATCAACTGTTTTCTTGAAATATCGCCTTTGTGGATTATGAATTCAATTATTTTGATAGAAATGTCATGTTTTGGTTTTGAAAATGAATAGAAAATTTGGTTGGAAATTCCAATTTTCGGATTTCAAAAATTCATGTGTTTTGTAGGAAGCTCGTCTGTTTGGTTGGAAAATTCAATAATTTGGTTAACATTTTTTTCCTGTATTAACTGAAAATTCTTTTTCTGGTTTGAAAATTCAACTATTTGTTAAAAATTAGCTGTCGGTTGAATTTAACGGGTTTTTATTTAAAATTAAAATGTTTTCGATTGAAATGTCAACTATTACATTTTTTGTTTAGCGTTCATATTGGATGTAAATTCAAGTACTTGGAAGTTAAAATACTTTGTTAAAAATACATTGTTTTGGTCGTAAATTTATCATTTTAGTGGAAAATTCATCCCTGAAAATTTAATCATTGCTTTTTTGGCTGAAAACATTTTTTTAGTTGAAAATTAAACTATTTGGTTGAAAATTCATGTATTTTATTAAAAATTCGCTTAACTCTTTGGTTAAAAATTCATATTTTTTAGTCGGACATTCACTTCTGCTTGTAAATTTAAATATTTTGCTGATTTTTTTTAATTCATATATTTTTTTAAAATTTAACTACTCCATTTCTGGTTAAAAATGGTTTTTGTTAGTTGAAAAATGAACTATTTTGTATAAAATTTATGTAATTTGTTGAAAATTTGTATTTTTTCGTAGAAAATTAATCTTGGTAGAAATTAAAAATTTTTTTTGTTAAAAATAAAATTGTTTGATTAAAAATTAATCTGGTTTTGTTGAGGATTAAACTATTTTGTTAAAAATTTGACTATTTGTGAGAAAGTTAAACTATTTTGATAAAAATTCATGTATTTAGTTGAAAAATCGTATTTTTTTGTAAACAATTAATGTGCTTCGTCGAAATTTCACCTTTTTGGTTCAAAATTAAGTTCTTTGCTTAAATATTCATATTTTTTGTTTGGAAATTCAAATATTTTGTTCAAAATTATAATTTTTTAGTTAAAAATTGTTTTTATTAATTGAAAATACAACTATTTTGTATAAAATTTATTTATTTTATTTATTTTATTTAGTTCACTTATTTCATTTATTTCATTTATTTTATTGATTTCATTTTTTTCTTTTATTTCATTTATTTTATTTATTTTATTGTTGAAAATTTATATTTTTTGTTAAAAATACAATTGTTTGATTGAAAATTAATCTGGTTTTGTTGAAGATTCAACTTTTTTGTTAAAAATTCTAATTTTTCATTTAAAATATAATTTTTTTTTTACTCAAAATATTATTTTTTAAATGAAAAATTAGTCGAAAATTCATCTATTTTGTATAAAATCGATCTAATTTGTTGAAAAATCGTATTTTTTGTAAAAAAATTAATCTTTGTAGAAATTTAATTTTGTTGTTAAAAATACAATTGTTTAGTTGAAAATTAATTTGGTTTTGTTGAGTATTTAACTATTTTGTCGAAAATTCGACTATTTGTTTCAAATTAGAAAAATAGTTTTTTTTTTCGTAAAAAATAAACGTACTTCGTCGAAATTACATCTTTTTGGTTCAAAATTGAACTCCTTGTTCAAAAATTCATATTTTTTGGTTGGAGATTCACCTCTGGTTGTAAATTTGAATATTTTGTTCAAAATTCTAATTTTGTATTTAAAAATTAGTAGTTTTTACTAAAAATTTAACTGTTTCATTTTTAGTTAAAAATTCGACTATTTTGTATAAAATTTATCTAATTTGTTGAAAATTTATATTTTTTGTATAAAATTTATCTAATTTGGTGAAAATTTATAGTTTTTGTGGAAAATTTATCTTGGTAGAAATGAATTTTCTTTTCTAATACAATTGTTTGGTTGAAAATTAATGTCTTTTTGTTGAGGATTCAACTATTTTGTTGAAAATTCGTCTATTTATTTGAAAGTTCAACTATTTGCATAAAAATTTCCAATCTCTGTTTGGAAATGTAAATATTTTGATAAAAATTCTATTTTTTTTTATAAAAAAAAAAAATATTTTTTACTAAAAATATTATTTTTTAAATGAAAAATTAGTTAAAAGTTAAACTATTTTGTATAAAATTTATCCAATTTGTTTAAAAATCGTATTTTTTGTAAAAAAATTAATCTTGGTAGAAATTTAATGTTGTTGTTAAAAATATAATTGTTTGAAAATTAATATGGTTTTGTTGACAATTCAAGTATTTTGTGGAAAATTCGACTATTTGTTTGAAAGTTGAATTATTTTGATAAAAATTCATTTGTTCGAAGAGTCATCATTTCAAATATCAATTTTCATTAATTATCCAAAACATTGCCCTTACTTGTCTTGTCTATTATTTTATATATTATAAATACAAAAATTTAGTAATAATTCTTATTTTATATTTTAATTTAAAAACTGCGTTAGACAAAATAATATTCGCGCGCATTTTCAACTCAAAACTATTTACAGATTTTAACGTTAAAAATTAAACTTATAATTTGAAAGTCTCGTTAGTTAAACAAATATAAACGTCTGATTGGTTAATTTTCAATTCAAAATTTTTTATATCGGTTCATTTAAAATTGACCCCTAAGATAGTAAAGAATTAGAATATTAATTGTTCATTAATTAGATAAATAATTTATAAAATATATTAATTTGATGAAAAACTATATGAATTCACTAGAAATTATCTAATAGCAATGCTTATTTAATTACAGTGTTAATAAATAACCCGGAATATTCAAAAGTTTCGAATTGAAATCGTCCAATTAAATTTGAATTGCTTTTTTAAATTTAAATTCTCCCGCCAATATTCGCCAAAGAGCGCATGCGTCCTAAATCCATAATACGTAGTCAGTTACAACTTCTTCCAGTATTTTCTGCCTCTTGACGAATAAATTACAGATATGCAAGTGAAAATTAACGAATTTGAATATTTTGTGCTTTAATTTGGTCTCTCTATTTCGAAAAACATCAAATAAATTTAAATAATATCAATATGAAAATCTCATTTGACTAACGGTCTTGACGACTTCCGTTAGTCTTGATCTGGCGATCGAAGTCGTTAGATTCTAGATTCGTTTTACGGTTTTAATTACTAAAATCGCTCGGATTTTCCTCGCGTTTCGTGAAAATTATTAAATTTTCGTGAAATTTATTTAATTGTGATCCACTTTAAATAATTATTTATGCCATTTTCGGAGGAAAAGAATGTTTTTTGTGTTTTTGAAATCGTCTCGTTTCTATAAGAAATTTGACTTTATAACCGCCATGTCATTTCTGTCGTTCGAAAACTATTTTGCATTTTTGTTAGAAGTTGACATTTGAACAAAATTCGTGAATATTCGTATCGATTCGAAAGTGAAATAAGTGAGGTTAGGAAATGATTTTTTGAAGTGTTTTTTTTCCCGGTTTTTCGGTTATAATTTTGAGATTTTTTCCCCATAAAGATTTAAGCGGGAAATCATTAGTTTCATAGTGTTCGCTTTCTTGACGTGAACTTGTGGTTTTTTTTTCATTTCGATTTATTTGCAAATGATTGCGATCAAATTTAATTAATTCGAATACATTTTTTGACATTTGGATCAAATTTTAAAGTGAGGTTAGGGTCCAAATCGTCAAAATATGTAGCCGGTAGGATTGATTTTACGAGAAATATTTATAAAAAAAAGTTTTTTTTTACAAAATAAGATAAGATTGTTAAATTTCTTTGGATTATGGACGCCGGAAGCTGCAGTCTTCGTTACAACAAAAGGTAAAGTATAAACAAGTAAAAATTAAAAATTAATTTTTTTTTTCTAATTTCGAATTTGAATGAATTTAAATTAGAGTGGTCCCGACATTTTTTTCTCTCAAATTTTCATGTATGTCGCCCCCAAATTAGTCCGGATCCTCACAAAAATTAATGCTTTTTTTTTTTTATATATATTATATTTCACGTATTTTCCATTAAAAAAAACGACGTTTTTTTGCCAATTTTGATTTTTTGTTGTTTTCTGCATACAAATTGTTTCTAATACATAAAATACTACTTTCTACTGATAATTAGATGTTTACATGAATTGTTTAAACCATTTTTTATTGTCTTTAAAACTTTTCTCTCAGAGCAATATTCAATTATACTTAACAGAAATAATTGTTTAAACAATTTATTATTATTTATAATAATATTCTCTTTGAATAATGTTAGAATGTTGCGCTTTTTTCTAAAATTTTCAACTAATTGTCTACTTTTCACTTGGAGTAAGTTATAATTAATAAAATTTATCATAAATAATTAATAGAACAAATTATTGTTTATAACTATATTCTTCTTTATTAATGTTAGATAGTTGTCGTTTTTTCTGCAATCATTAACTTTCTATCTAATTTTTATTTAGTAGGATAATGAGTAATTCAGGTTAACAAATAATTGTTTAAACAATTTATTAATATTTATAATAACATTCTCTTTGAATAATTTTAGAAATTTGGGTTTTTTTTTCTCGGAGTTTTCAACTATTTGTCTACTTTTCACTTGGAGTGAGTTATAATTAATTCAATTTAGCATAAATAATTATTTAAACAAATTATTATTGTTTATAACTATTTTGTTCTTTATTAATGCTAGATAGTTGCGGTTTTTCTGCAATCATTAACTGTTTTTCTAGTTTTCACTTGGAGTGAGTTATAATTAATTCAATGTAGCATAAATAATTATTTAAAGAAATTATTATTGTTTATAAATATTTTGTTCTTTATTAATGCTAGATAGTTGCCGTTTTTTCTGCAATCATTAGATTTTTGTCTAGGTTTTTTCACTTGGCGTGAGTTATAATTAATAAAATTTATCATAAATAATTATTTAAACAAATTATTATTGTATATAACTATTTTGTTTTTTATTAATACTATATAATTGCCGTTTTCTCTGCAATAATTAATTTTTTGTCTAGTTTTTACTTAGTAGGATAATAAGTAATTTAGGTTAACAAATAATTGTTTAAACAATTCATTATTATTTATAATAATATTCTCTTTGAATAATTTTAGAAATTTTGCGCTTTTTTTGAAATTTTCAACTATTTGTCTACTTTTCACTTGGAGTGATTTATAATTAATTCAATTTATCATAAACAATTATTTCAACAAATTATTGTTTATAACTATTTTCTTCTTTATTAATGCTAGATAGTTTCGTGTTTTCTGCAATCATTAACTTATTTTCTAGTTTTTACTTAGTGAGATAATAATTAATGCAGGTTAAAAAAAAATTTGTTTAAACAACTTCTTATGGTTTATAACTATCTTCTGTTAGAGTCATACTAGAAATATGCGGGGTTTTTTTTAGATTAAGCGGGTTTTAAGCTTTGCTTTGTTTTTTTTAGTTAGGAACTAATAATAAATATTAATTTAAACAAAAAGGTTCTTAGTAACTACTTGAAGGAAAATTTATATTTCCTATGATCCAGATAGGAAATTTGAAGAATATTTCAAATATCTGTTTTATTTCCGAAAAATATATTCACAAAAAAGAAAGAGGTTGTTTAGAAAATGATTCTCTATTGCTTATTAATTATTTGTTTATAACTAAAAAGCCCAAGCAAAGTAAAAAAAAATGGGAGAAAACCGCAATTTCTGAGCAATAATGTATGAGAGTATTGTTATAAACAATAATAAATGCTTTCAACAATCATGTTTGTTAACTTGCATTAATTATTACCTAACTAAGAGAAAAGTTGGCAAAAAGTAAAAAAATTAAGAAAAAATCATAACTATCTAGCATTGCTATTGGAGAAGATAGTTATGAACAAAAATAATTTGCTTAAAGAATTATTTTTGTTGAATTTCATAAATTTTTACATCCCTCTAAGTCAAAAGTGCGCAAAAAGTTGAATATTTCAGAAAAACCGCAACTTCCTAACATTATTTAAAGATAATATTATTTATGATAATAACAAATTGTTTCATAACTTAAATTAATTATAACCTCACTTCAAGTGAAAAGTTGACAAAAAGTGGAAAATTTCGAAAAAAAATCTGCAGCTATCTAGAATTACTATAGGAGAAGATAGATATAAACAATAATAATTTGTTTAAACAATTATATTTGTTAACCTAAAATAATTATTGCCTCACTATAATTGTAAATTCTACAAAAAGTAGAAAATTAAAAAAAACTGAAACTTTCTATCATTATTCTAAGCGATTATTATTATAAATAATAATACATTTTTTAAACCATTATTTCTGTCAAATTTAATTAATTATTGCCTCACTCCAACTAAAAAGTGGAAAAATGCGGAAAACCGCACCTTCCTAGCAATATTCAAAAGAATGTTATCAAAAACAATAATAAATTATTTAAACAATTATGCTTCTTATTTTGAAGTCATTATTGCCTCACTCTTAGTGAAAAGTTCACAAAAAGTGGAAAAATGCAGAAAAAGTTGCAACTATCTAGCATTATTCAAAGATAATATTATTAAAAATAATAATAAATTGTTTAAACAATATTAGGCTTCGTACTTTGAATTAATTTTTACCTTACTCGGAATGAAAAGTTCACAAAAAGTGAAAAATTTCAGAAAAAGCCGCAACTATCTAGCATTATTATAGGAGAAGATAGAAACAATAATAATAATAATACATTTTTTAAACAATTATGTTTGTTAACTTAAAATTATGATTACCTCACTCCAATTGTAAATTCTATAAAAAGTGGAAAATTTTAGAAAAGAACTGCAACTGTCTGGCATTTTTATAAGATAATATTATTATAAATAATAATAAATTGTTTAAACAATTATTTCTGTTAAATTTAATTGATTATTACCTCACCCGACCTTTCCAATAAAAAGTCAGAAATGTCTAATTATTAATTGTTTCAACATTTAATAATGTCTTAAACAAAAAATATTACACCTATCATTCAATAACTGTGTAATTATATCAAGAAAATACTAAATTTTTATGGTTTTATGAGGAAAAAATTAAAAAAATGGAAATTGTTTAAATAATTGTAAAACGTCTTCAGCAAACAATTTTAGTTATAAAATTCATTAAGTGTTTAATAAATTTCAGAAAATAGGCACATTTCATGATTAGGAATTAAAACAAATATAAATTGTTTAAATAATTGAAAAATGCGGTAAACGAAAAATAGTATTCTCATTATTCACTGACTGTCTTGTTAATTCCAAAAATTACTAACTCATCATGATTTAGAGAGAAAATTAAAAATTAAAAAAAAATTATTCATATAAATTAAAATTCAAAATTACTTGCAAACTTGTCACTTATCAAACGATCAAAAATCTGTTTAGGTTTTGAAAATGTTTCTTTAATAATTGATTTAATTATTTTCTCGATTTAGCCATTTTTATTGATTTGAAAGTACTATCTAAGCTAGGTAAACATATATTTTTTATATAAATAAGAAAAGAAAAAAAATAGTATTGAAACATAGATGCAAATAATAAAAAATGTTAACAAAAGTAATTTTTTCATTTTTTGGATGTATCTTATTTAATAAATTATAAAGTAAAAAATAATAATCCTAATTTGAAGTAGAAGATTTTTTCCAATTTTTAAATATTTTGAGATATTTTCTTGTACCAAAGAACGTTTCCACAATATTAGAATTTTTTTAGTAAAATATATATTTTTTTAACTTAACGCCAAATTTCATACAGGAAAAATGGTTTATTTTTTAGTCTAATATATTGCTATTTCAAAATAATACATATTGTAATGTTTAATTTTTTTCTAAATTTCAAATAAAATATGAAATTTTAAAAATTATTCATTGTTCTTGGACTCATTTTAATGGTACATTTCTGAAAGAATCGCAGGAACTTTTAAACATAATTGTTCATTTTCTTGCATTATACAAGAAGTTCAAAAATTTTGAAATCATCTCATTTCTAGGAAAATAATAATAAAATTCAAATGAATATATATTTCGAAGAATTTTTAAAAAACTTCATAAAAACATATCAGGGGTGTTCAAAAAAATTCTAATCTTAGCTTGCATTTTTGATTTTTGTATTCCTTTTGGATTAATAATGTAAAAACGTACGGAATATAAAAGATAAGGCTCATTAAAATGAGCATTTTTTTCTTGACATTTTTTAATTTAATTATGCATATTTAATTATTTAAGGAGCTATGCGAAAAAAATTGTTATAAGAAACAATCGTCTATTCCACTTACTGGGATATCTTTAATACACATTTAAATTATTTTTAGGTTCTTACATAAAAAACAATACAAACATGTAACTTTACTATTTTTGAAAAATTTCTTTATGTAAATTGTTTTTTAAAACCATAAAAATAAATGAAATGTATATCATAATTATGTTTCCGAGAAAAATTTTTTTTTGGGAAGACATAATTCGCGATGACCGACTTAAACATCAAAAATACAAATTGAGATTAGAAATTATTTATTTTTTTAATATCCCTATTACTTATTTTTTATAATTATTAAAATTTGTTTTTAAACAGAAAAAAAAATTAAATTTTTTCATGTATCGGTTCCACTTTAAACTGCTTGCAATATGCAAGAAAAATAATTTACAATTGGTCTGACGAGTTACTGCAATTGTACAGAAATTTGCCTTTAAAATGAGCACAAGAAGATTAAAAAATGTTAATTATTTTGGGTGTTATTTAAAATTTAATAAAATATAAAAATTTGAACTTTTTTTGTAATAGCATTTTAAAAATGAGAAAATTACTTCATCATTCCATCCTTTCATTTATAATTTAGATATCTTTTAATCTACTTAAAAGAATAAAAATGTTACTTAGAATTCATAAAATTAACAATCCAAAATTAACAAATTTTAAATACTAAAAAATGGATCTGCACATATTGAGTGCCGGTAGTGAATTTTCATTATTAAAGCGAATATTAAACATTAAAATAAACTATTGAGCTTTTAATAGTTTGTAAATATTGACCGGGAAAAAAGCGGGAAGAATTTTAAGCTTTATTTAAAAATGTTATGTTTTTCATTTGTTAAACAAATATCTTAGATCGGAAGATTAAAAATGTTTATATTTTTCATTTGTTAAACAAATATCTTATATCGGAAGAATGAAATTTTATTAAAAAGCATTAACAATTGTGCATTTAACAAGTTTATCAGATACCAGTCTGAGTTTAACTTACCTTAATTACCACAAATCCGGTTTGTTCAATTTAAGTAGTCACAACTGGATTTAGTCCGGCAGCGTCATCTGCACCTGAAATCTAGTTACAAATTCCGGTTCTTGTTTCGTTTGTCTTCTGGGATGATATAGTTCTACTATTTATAATAAATTATAATAATATGGTTATCTATAGTATTTTTTTGTTATAAGACACAATTAAATAATTCAACATTATTTATACAAATGAAAATAATTTTTAAAATTAATTAAAATTTGTTTAAACGGGCAGGGTGGCCGCAGTTCAGGGAAAACCTGAAAATCAGGGAAAACCTGAAAATCAGGGAAAAGTCAGGGAAGTTTGTTGATCAGGAAAAGTAATGGAAAAGGTTGGAATTTAAAAAACAATCAAAAGTCAGAGAATTTCTGTAAGAAGCACTTTAAGTAACTATGAAGAATAAATTAAAAATTTATAAATTAAAATTTAAAATTGTTTTAATTCATTTAAAAAAGATTCTATATTATAAAAATGTAGACTTCACCTTTTTTAAAGAATCCCTCCCCCCATACCTTTCAAGGAACTTCCCCCTTTTCCCATTTTTCTCGTTTAAAAAAAAAATAAAACATCCAAACAATAAAATTTAACTATTTTCGGTTAAAATATCATTCATTTTGGTTGAAAATTTGACTGTTTTGTGGAAAATTCGTTTTTTTGGATTGAAAATTTTACTATTTTAGTAGATATTGAATTTTTTCATTAAAACTACAATTATTTTGTTGAAAGTTAATCTGTTTTGGTTGAGGACTCCACTATTTTGTTGAAAATTCGTTTTTTTTTTGGATGAATTCAACTGTGTTTTGTTTAAAAATAAAACCTTTTTTGATTGAAATATCAATTATGTATGCAAAATAATGTATTTTGTTGAAAATTCGTCTTTTTTTCTAAAATTTAATCTTCTTGGTTGAAAATTTAACTAATAAGTTGCAAATTTAACTATATGAAAATCAATTTGTTTACCTGAAAGTTCAACTTTTCTATTTTGGGTTCATAATTCATTGTTTATAAGTTGAAAATTCAACTGTTTGGTTGAAAATGTAACTCTTTTGTTGAAAATGCAACTATTTTGTCACAAATTTAACTGTTTTGTTAAAAATTCGTTTTTTTAGATTGAAAATTTAACTATTTTAGTAGAAATTCTTTTTTTTTTGTTTTGTTACAATTGCAACTATTTGGTTGGAAGTTAATCTTTCTTGGTTGAGGAATCCACTATTTAATTAAAAATTCGTCTGTTTTTGAATAAGTTCAACTGTTTTTCATTTAAAATTAAAATCTTTTTTGGTTGAAATATCAATTATATATTATATTTTTCGTTGAGAATTTATCTGTTTTTGGTTGAAAATTCAACTACTTGGTTGACAGTTAAACTACTTTGTTAAAAATTCCTTTGTTTGTTGTAGATTCATCATTTCAGTTGAAAATTGCTCTCTTTGGTTTCAAAATTTTGTTATTTAATTTTTGGTTAAAAATGTATCTTTTTTAGTTGAAAAATAATATATTTTGTTGAAAATTCGTCTTTTTTGGTAAATTTTAATCTTCTTGGTTGAAAATTCAACTAAATAGTTGCAAATTTAACTGTATGAAATTTAAGTTGTTTATCAGAAAGTTTAACTATTCTATTTTGGGTTCATAATTCATTGTTTATAAGTTGAAAATTCAACTATTTGGTCACAAATTTATGTATATTGTTAAAAATTGATCTATCTGGTTAAAAATTTAATTATTTTTTTGAAAATTCATTAATTTTGTTAATAAGTCATCTTGGTCGCAAATTCAACTATTTTGTTTAACAATTTAACATTAGTCTTTTTGGCTTGAAAATACAACCATTTAGTTAAAAATTCGACTATTTTGTTAGCCATCTGTTTTGGTTTAAAGTTCAACTGTTTCTTGAGAATACGTCTTTTTGGATGGAAAATTAATCTTTTTTGGTCGAAAATTTAATTATTTGGTTTAACATTCGTCTTTTTGGATAGAAAATTCACGCTTATTGGTAGACAATTAATATTTCTTGGTTGAAAATGAACTTTTTTCTTTAAAATTCAAATTTCCGGGTTGAAAATTCAACTGTATTCTTAAAAATTTGTCTTTTTGATTTGAAAATGCAACTATTTTTGGTTGAAAATTAATCTTTCTTGGTTAGAAATTAACTTTGTTCTTAAGATCTAACTGTTTTGTAAACATTTGTCTTTTTGGGTTGAAAATTGAATTATTTGGTTCAAATTCAACTGTTTGATGAAAAATGAATCCATCTTTTTTTGTTGAAAATTCCACTATTTTGTTAAACATGCAATATTTTTAGACCTCTTAGAAATTTAAAGCGTTTTGGTATCTCCATTAATTTAATATAAAAGAGTATTTCCCTATTATTCCCCTATTTTCGTGAAAAGTCACCCTATTTCCCCTGTTTTAAGAGCATTTTGGGCTATGAAGTCTGAAAATGTTACAAGATTAGAATTTTGGTCTTTAAATATTAATGGCCAGAGAAAAGTCAGGGAATTTTGAAAATGATTTTTGTTTGGCCGCCCTGAAAATGGATTAAAAGCAGAAATTTGTTATGGAATCGCAATCACTGAAGAGTTTTTAATCCAAATAATATGGAAAATTTCGTATTTAAATTATGTGAGAAAATTCCCCTTTTCACTTCTGCTTTAATACGTATTATGTTACAGCTTACACGGAAAGTTGTCGATTCGCTGCTACATACATTATATATAATTATATGCTATAAACAATCTGTATACAAGTCTCATGAAATTTTCAGTGTCTCACAACTTTAGTATCCTGTCTACTAATAACCACCCAAAAGTTCGTTCAAGCCC
Source organism: Andricus grossulariae (assembly GCA_011634705.1). Taxonomy (NCBI): domain Eukaryota; kingdom Metazoa; phylum Arthropoda; class Insecta; order Hymenoptera; family Cynipidae; genus Andricus; species Andricus grossulariae. The sequence goes on along the minus strand of JAABKJ010007545.1, from coordinate 58,212,175 downwards.
TTTGAAAGCCTTGAAATTTAATCCTTTGGTCTCCAAATATTGCCTCCATCAGCCATGCAAGTTGCCAGAGCAATTTCTACCAAATGTGTCATTCGATGAGGAGGAGATGCTACTTGGTGAAACTTCTTCAATGCCTCTATAAATTTCTTTATAGCTTCCTCTGTATGCTCCAATTCCATTAAATTTAGGCCCTCTGTGTATAAGGTTTCAGTCTCTTGTAATTCTGCCATCCGTTGGTCGAGGTTTATTTTTTTCTGACATAAAAGACACTTCAACAATTTGTTCTCTTCACGTGGTTGTGCAAAAAGCCGGTTGCATCCTTTCGTTGGACACCTGTAGATGGCAACAAAATTTAAAGGGTGAAAAGAGAGGATTAAAAAAGATAGAAGTGAATTTATATTTATAAAAAGATAGACATTGATAGACGTTAGATAGGATGAGATAAAGAAGAGGAGATTGAAAAAGACGGACAGGAATGCAGATTGACACATAGATAGAAAAAGATTGACGTGGGTAGATGAAGGAGAGAATGAGATAGAAAAGACGGTATTGGAAAAGATAGATGTGAATTTAGATTGCAAAATAGATAGAAAAATATAAATGTTGATAGATGTAGTATAGGAGATGAAAGAGAAGATGAGATTGAAAAAAGTAGACGGGAATTTAGATTGGCAGATATATAGGGAAGAGGGTATTGAAAAAGATAGACGTGTTTTTAGATTGAAAAATAAATAGAAAAAGATAAACGTTGATGTATGATACGATGAGGTAGGAAAGAGGATATTGAAAAAGATAGATGTGATTGTACGCTGAAAGGGAGATAGTAAAAGATTTACTTGGATAGATAAATTATAGGTTGAGAAAGAAAAGAGGGGATTGAAAAAGATTGACTTGGATATATAAAGGAAGGCTAAGATAGAAAAGATGGTATTGAAAAAAATTGACTTAAAAAGATAGATGTGATTTTACATTGACAGGGTGATAGTGAAATATTGACGTAGATAGATGAAGGATAGGTTGAGATACAGAAGAAGGGATTGAAAAAGATAGACGTAAATTTGTATTTATAAAAAGACATTAAAAGATAGACGTTGATAGACGTAAAATAGGGTGAGATAAAGAAGAGGAGATTGAAAAAGATAGATGGGAATTTAGATTGACAGAGAGATATACAAATATTGACGTGGATAGATACACTCAAAACAAAGTTCTAGTTATAGTTACTAGACGCGTCTGGTTAAAAAATTTCTAGTTAGTTTAATCCGAAATTATGGTTAATATAACTAGAAAATTCTAGTTAATTAACTCTGGTTGACTTTTGCTAGTTAAAACTATTCTGGTTAATATTTCTGGCAAGAAGTGTCGCGATCTTGTGTCAGTTTCCGGAAATCTGTCCTTTGTCTCATGTCGTGTTGTTGGATGGGTCAAGTTACGCTTTGTCGTAAATGTCCAATTCTCGAACAATCGCGATTTTTTAATTGTATTTTCAGTTATATAAAAGTATAAATAATTATAGTGAGCCATGAAATTAGTTGTGTTATAAAAAAAACGCGTTATCTGTCTAAACACCAGTGGTACAGGGATACTTCCAAACATAGCCCATATTTTTTGGGTGTCTATTTTACGTTATTTTAATTTTGTCTGGTGTATATCATGACCAGTCTGGGCCAGGATCTGCTATACCAGACTCTGGCGTCAGAACAGCACGCCAAAGTGGAACCAGCCGGGCGCTAGGCTGCAGTTATCTTGCTACTAGGGTTTATTTACACGGCGGTTGTGCATTCACACAGTTACACAAGGACTCAAAGGTCACTTACACCTAACTGCTATACGTACAGTGAAATCTAGCCTATTGGAATCCCCTATGCACGGTTATTTTAAATTGCGCAGTTCCGTCACCTCCCACCACGGTCCCTGTAGGGGCTGTACAGTCACGCCCTGTCAGTCGCTGACCAATTGAAACAAATCCCAAGAGAGGGAAGCCCTCGTTGGTTTGAATTAAGTATTTTAGCATCACGTCATGTGAATGTAGACAACATTTTGGAGAAAATATTCTAAACGTAATAGTAAGTTATAAACATACGAATAGTGAAATTTCTCAAGTTTGGAATGTATTTTCTCAGTCATGTTCCATTCTTTCGTCGATTGACGACCTTTCAGTGTCACGAAATAAAATCAAATATAAAAAATTTCAGGTTTGTGTATCAGATCGGGTACTCTCACCGATAAAAGCATGAAACAGATTTGCGCAAATGCAATTACGATTCAGACCTTAAAAAAATTGTACTATGTGAAGGAAATGTAATATTCGTCACGTCATACGTCAACAAAAACACTGATGCATGCAGTGATGCTGACGGACCGCGACTTTCTCGACTGCACATGTGCCGCAAAGCGCCGGTCCATTTAAAATAAACAGTATAAACTTGCAATATCATATTATTAATAAATTCTTCAAAGAAATGAGCTATTTCTCAGATTTAATTTTTTTAAACTGAAAATTTGCCTAAAATATTCATCTGTCTTATTATTTGTAGTTTTTATTTATTTAAAACAGACCCGCGCTTTTCGACACATGCGCAGTTGAAAAAGTTGCTTACGGCGTGCGCATTGAGAGGAAGCCGGGACAGCCAAAGAACGTCGCTTGAGAAAAGTAACCTGGAGGTCGCGGTAGAGGTGGGGGCCCCTCCAGCCTTCAAATAATCGAATCATTATGATTCAAGTCCGTTCAAATAGGCGAGATTTCACTGTAATTTTAAAGGGTGAACTAGAATAAACAAAAATAGTGGGTATATTGACAACCGAGTAGGCCAAAAATGTGGCGACGTCTTTACGAGATCGTTACGACATCTTTAAGAAAACTTTACGACATCCTATGTCCATGTCCTTAAGATGTCTTTACGATATCGTAAAGACGTCGTACGATCTGATGATGTCTTTCGGACATCGTAAAGGCACCTTAACGACATGGACATAGGATATTTTAAAGTTGTCGTAAAGATGTCGTAACGATGTCGTAGAGATGTCGTAACGATGTCGTAAAGACGTCGTTAAATTTTGTGACCACTGGGAAGCTTCAGTTTTAAAAGAAATATTTAAAGATGGTCTCCACAATAGTTTAGAATGCACAAAAATATAAAATTTAGTTACAAATTTAAAAAAAACTTTGAAGCATAATTTATCATCCACTTTTATGCAAATTCTAGATATTATCATTGTTTTTAAAGTCAGGGAACCATAATCAACCAGAAAATTCCATATGCAAGCACCTTTCAATTTAATTTGGTTTTGACCCACCCTCCACAAAAGACCTCATTGAACCTGATAGAATTTGGATGAGGATCTATAAGGTTCAAAGAGTTTCATTCTGGCTGCTGTTAGGAAAAAATTTGCCAGATAGAATATCTGCTGGTTTCTAAGAGGAATTTACAGATCTGTAACCAATCTGGATTTCCCATTGCAAAATGAAGTGGTTTCTGTTGCGATTTTACATAACTGTGTAACCAATTGTGATTTCCAAACTGAAAAAGTGCTGGTTTCTGTCTGGAATTCCAAAATAAGTTTTTTGAGTTTTCGTAGAGTACCCACATCTGTTGGTTTTATGAGGTTTTTACATAAACAGAACCTACTTGGATTTCCAGACTCAAATAGACCTGGCTTCTATCTGGAATACCAGAATTCATTTTTCAGATCTCAAAGTCTATTGGTTTCTATGAGGTTTCTATGAGGCCTATTAGGAATTCCTTACTGAACCTGATAAAATTAAACAAATCTATGAGTTTTACTCTGGAATTTACGTGACAAAGACTGCATTATTTCTCATACATTTTTTTCTATCAGGGTCAATAAGGTCTTTAGAGGAGGGGATCGTGGTTGTCCTTCAATGTTTGAACTTTTCATCCAGAAATACAACTTTTAGTTTTTGTATGCAATTTTATACTCGTTTCGTTTTCTGGAAACTACTTTTATCTTGGGATGCACAGGGAGCGAGCTATTCGTGAAAAACTGCAATTATGGCAAAATCAAGGAGAAGGGTGAAATACTAAAATTCTTAGTCTAATAACCTTAGACATGTTAGGGCTAGAAAATTTGTTCTAAAATTATTTTCTTCCGACGAAAGCTCGACAAAAAAGGCAAACTTAGTCAAGCCATATGGGTCATCCCAATGATTTTTTTTTAATTCCAGCTAAAATTCTGCGCGACCATGTCAGTGATTTAACTCGTGATTTTTTTTCTAATAGTATGTAAGTGCCCAGAAACTCCAAAAAACGACGTTTTAGATTTTTCGAATCAGAACTTTACGTGAAATTTTCTGTTGAAATTTGAGCTTCCAATTTCTCTTTTTGAAGTTCAGCGATCTCGCTTTTGTATGAACTTCCAAGGAATAGTATACTACAAAAAATTCAGGGAAATAATTTTAGTGAAGCATTTGTTTTGCTTTTACATAAAGATTTAGAAGGTTAAAAAAACTACTTTTCATCCAATATTATTTGAAAATTCATACATTCAACCTTGAGCAAAAAAAGTCTTAAAGGCTTTTAGGTGTACTTTAATTTCTGAGGTAGAATTAATTTTTTAAACTACTTCTATTTTCACAGTTTTCATGATTTATTTTAAAAAATATTGCTTTTATATAAAAATGTTCTACAGATGAATTGTGTATTTTATAAAAATACAACTTCCTTTGTACAATATTTTTTTGTAAAATCATGATTATTTCGAAAAAATTGATCAAAAATGAAAATCATGCTGATTTTTCATAATTTTGATCAATAACCGAACTATACCTTGAAAAGTATGCAATTTCGGAGAAAAATGTTGTATACCGAAGATGTAAATCTTAATAAATTGCACATTTATTCTGTAGAATATTTTTTGATGTAGTCAATAGTTTAAGAGTGACAATAGTTCTTACGATGAAAATAAAAAGTTACTTTTATTCATGAACACTCTTTTGTGTTCAATATTTTTCTCTACAATCAAGTTTTCGAAAAAAATCAATCTTGATTTTATAAAATTTTTTACTTTTGTTTTTTACATTCTCATCTCAGAAAGTATTAGAGTTGTCCGATATTTGACACCACAGTTTTTCAACGGATCTCCACGTTTTGAGACCCACTGAAGCCGAAAATCAAGTTTTGGCAATGGCGGCAGTCTGTACGTCCATCCGTCCGTAAACACGATAACTCTCGAAAAAATTAACCGATCAAATCAGGCTTTGGCACACTTTTTTTTAGGTCCTAAAAGAAAGAGCGAGTTCGTTAACCGGCATTCTCTGACCAACGGTTATGGTTTTATCCATCGAAAATGCTATCCAAGAATCGAATATTCTATTTTTACGCCAAATGACGAGACATGCGTGAAAAAAGGATGCAAGAAGAATTAAAACCCTACAAAATACGTACAATTTTTGTTTCAACCATTTTGATGGGGCTCATTTTTATGGTTTTATGCATCGAAATTGAATAAGTAGAAAATTCTAATTTTTATCGTAAGGTAATTCAAAAAATAAATATACATTACGTACAGAGCTTTGAGCAATTTAATCTTTAATTATACACACCTAATTACGTAGAAAAATCAGAATATGAAAATTATACAAATACTGGGGTTTAAAAGAGATGTTTTTATTCAAGTTTCATCTAAACATTCCAAGTGATACGAATAAGTAACCGAGCGCGAGTGCTAAACATGTCCAAGTGCGAAGGGCGAGATCCGACAGACGCGCGCCCTTGTCGCGCTTAAACGCGCTTTTGATCTAAATCGATAGTAAACTGCCTAGTGGGCACAAAATTTGACGACGTCTTTAACACATCGTTAAGAGATCTTTACAACGACTCTAAGACATCCTATGTCCATGTAGTTAAGATGTCTTTACGATGTAGAAAAGACATCGTCAGATCGTACGACGTCTTCACGATATCGTATAGACATTTTAACGACATGGACATAGGATATCGTAAAGTTGCGTAAAGATGTCGCAACGATGTCGTAAAGACGTCGCCAAATGTTGTCTTTCATATAAAATATCATTCTTAGCATTCATTAACTACGTTATTGATTCCAGAAAGTAGTAAATTTTCAAGATTTACAGGGAAAAGATGGTTTAAATAAATGTGCATTGTACAAATAATTGCCAAATATCAGACCGGAAATATGAAAGACCTGGGTTCAGATCCCAGCCGAGTTAGAGAAATTTTTTCACAACTTATCAAATTATTAATCAATATTAAAAAAAAAAATTGATTTCAGACCATGTAGCCAAAAAACATGAACATATTATTTATTACATTTCGCTGGTCAAAAAACAATAAAATCAATGCATAAAATCACTCTCATGTGTTAGATGATTAAAATTAATCTTATGAATATAATGACTGGCGTCGGAATTCCACTTGTAAGGGTTGTGAAGAAAATATTCTCGTCTCTCCGTAGCTTAGTGGGTAGAGCATCAGACCGGAAATCTGAAAGACCTGGGTTCGGATCCCAGCGGAGCTAAAGACATTTTTTTCACAACTTATAAAATTCATAATCAATATTAAAAAGATAATTATTCTTAGACCATGTAGACAAAAAACATTAACATCATATTATTTAGTACATTTCGCTGTTCAAAAAACAATTAAATCAATTCATAAAATCACTCTCATGTGCAAGATGATTAAAATTAATCTTACAAGTATAATGAATGACGCAGAAATTCCACTTCTAAGGGTTGTGAAGAAAATATTCTCGTCCTTCGTGGTTTAGTGGGTAGAGCATCAGACGGGACATCTGAAAGACCTAGGTTCGGATCTCAGCGGAGATAGAGACATTTTTTTAACTTATAAATTAATAATCAATATTCAAAAAAAGAATTGATTTTAGACCAAGTAGACAAAAAAAACATTAACACCATATTATTGTGTCATTAATGTCAGAACAAAAACTTTTTATGATTAATAGGGGGAAATTGTTTAAAAAAATGTCAATTGATTCAATAATTACCAAATTTGTTAAGTAAGAAATATTATTCTTGAAATTCAGCAAATGTATCATTTATCCAGAAAAAAAACTTTTTAGGATTTAACGGCAAAACAAAAATTGTATAAACAACTTAAAATTAGTTAGAAAAGACATTGAAATTTGTCACTTAAATTCATGGTAAAAAAGTTTTAAAAAAATAGCGTCTTTAGCATGAATTTGACATAAAACTACTTTTTTGAATTTTTGGGAAATTTTCCGAGAACAATACAAGGGGCTTTGCGAGGCTTAAAAAACAGTTATTGGGTAAAAATTATTCCTTGAACTTTCTTAAAAGGTGTCTAAACTTTGATTTAAAAAATGTTAATAACAAGTACATCCAACTGCCGATATAAGACAAACAACAAGAGGGCCGCACTCAGCGCGTCAATTGCATCAGGTTACGTTATCCGTACAAATCCAACAAAAATTATTCACGTGGTCCTGCCTGTTTACATTTGGATTCCTTCAATTTAGGATCAAGGCCAATGCAAGTCATGCCCGAAACCATACTTATATCGGGAGTTGAGTGTACTTATTTTCCCCATTTTTTCGAAACCCGAGAGTTTGTCATTCAAAACCCTATATTCATTTTAAAAGCCCGGGGGTACGGGTTAATAATGTTGACCGATTTGAAAAAAATGGTCGGTATAACAGTGACAGCTCAGTTATCATCGGTCGGTGAAATATGGAGGTCGTTAATTGAGATTTCAATATCAGGGTTCTGTTCCTGGCTTAATATCGGTAAAACAGTGCTCTCCCAGTTACCATCGGTCGGTAAAACAGGAAGGTCGGTAATTCCTTCGGCAGTAGAGCCATATATTGGTAGAAATATAAACTAAGATTCTATTCCATGTTAAATTACCTCTCGAAACTTATAGCTGTGCAGTAGAATTTTATAACACAAACGGTTGCGCATTATAATCCGATTTTACACAAAGTTGCGCAGTAAAGTTTTTCAGTATATATAGCTGCGCAGTGTATTTATATGATACTTTTGGATGCATACATATATACTAGTACGCACCTATGAATGAAATAAATAGCAAAATACGTTGTTCTGAGAAGATGGAACTTTTCGAATCTTCACAGAAAAACGGCGGGATCATTTTTTTGCAGTTTATTTGTTATGTTCTTGAAATATGATTTTTTTTTTCTTAAAATAAGAATAATGCAAGTGTGATACTACAACGTGATCATAGCTGCACTATCATTCTCCATTGTCTCATTTCTGTTGCAACTCAAAAGAACTGTTTTGAATTTAAAAAAAATGCAATTTATAAATTCTGAAAACCCTTTTTTTGATGTCAGGGTATGTATTAAATAATAAACATGTTAATAATTCCAAAGTGTTCCTCGTAGAAAAAATGGTGGCCATAAAAAGGGCTGATATGTATCAAATGAGACAAATTGTACGGTAAATTCAGTGTAACATCTTTAACTACTTTATTCTTTAGAGTTGACAAAACATTCGCTAATTTTCATGTGCTTGGTAACTGCTGCAGCGAAGAGATGTTTCTCGATGTCACTCTGTACCTTATGCAAACTATCCATTAGCTGCGGCTGCTGACTGGGAGAGTACCTTAGCAGTTGCGCTAAATATTGTAGAGCTTCTTTATGAATTGGCACTGGCGTACTGTCGTCGCTCACTTCTTCATTGTTGTAACTATCATAACACTCGGCATCAGAGTGTTCTTTTTGCTGCAAAATTGACTGTAAAATATCATCAGGTGTAGTAGGTATTTCTTCATGAAGAATCAACTCAACATCGGCGTTTACGATCTCACCACCTGAGAGCACGTCATTTTGAGTTTCAGGAGGAAAAGAATTTATCACCTCAGCTGAACCTACATATTCGTCTCCATCGATTCCCTCTATTCTTTCTTCAAAACCTGAGCGTTGAAAGCATTGGCTTATTGTTTCTGGTGAAATTTCCTGCCAGGCACTATTTACCCAACGAACTGCATGCAAGACTGAAATTGATTTGAGAAACTGATATCGTGTGTCGCAGTCTTCAGCAGCGGTGATAATATGTTGTAGCATTTTTTTAGGATAACGAGCTTTAACAGCTCGTATTATTCCTTGATCCAGCGGTTGAATTTCCGATTTTAGATTAGGCGGAAGGAATTTTATTGTTACATGGCTCAATATTTTTGTACAATTGTGACTTGTGGCATTATCAACACGTAACAGAATTTTCTGTGTCGACTTTACCATTTGTTGATTCAAATCGGTGAGCCACTCCTCAAATACATTTCCAGTCATCCATTCCTTCTTATTGGAACGCCAAGTAACGGGAAGATTTTTTGGATCGACTCCATTTGACGAAAATCTTCTCCTGACACAAAATCGGGGAAAACTTTGTCAGAACAAAAGGTGTTGTGCGTTAAAAATGCTTACAACCATGGTGATGTAAGTCGTATAATGCCAGGGAAAAATGATTGCGACCAAAAACATTTATTTTTATTTAACTTAAGAGAGTTATGTACACTTTTTAAGGCGGATCATTCTGACGAAAAGATTGGATTCTCGAAGTTTGCAGAATTAAGATAGAAAAAGTGTGTTTTGGCAGCAACAAGTGGCACATACAACATGTGCGTTTGCATGCCCCGTCAGAATGCTAAACTGATGTTTATTCGTGGGAATTTAAAAAAATTAGCTAAGCAGAAGAAGGGCTTTTAAGTGAAAGATTTCACAATTATATGACAATTTACGGTACACAACAATTACAAGCTGTAATTCCCATTTCTAAGACAGAAATAAAGACAACGGCTTCTTCTAATACGGAAAAGTTTAATATAGTGCCCATATTTAAAAACGTGCAAGGGTCGTCGTACCAAATAATGCATTTTTTGATACTGGAATCAAAGAATTTTGACATACTGACATTAATCGTGTATATGTCGCTCTTACTTATTCAGTGATTTAAAATAAATAATTCAAACACGCGATTTGAGTTATTTGAGTTTTCAAAAAAAGAACAACAAATTTTTTTTTCTTACGGTCATTTTTTTGTTTAAATGTACATGCCGTTACAGCCAAATCCCTTTCCAAGAGGGAAACTATTCATTCGTTTGACAAGGACTCCATTTGCTGCGGCAACCGTACACAGAATATTCGGTTAAAATAGTTGTCCTTGTGATCCGTGCTCTCGGAGGTGCGAAGCTATCAGTGGTTCGTAATCTCAAAGCCATACCCGCGTGCGAAAAACATGCCGAGGCTCTTACGATGTGGATGCAGAGGGCTGCCATCCTTGGGTCATTCCGTGTCCTGAAGTCACATGAGGGTTTCGCCGGCTTGTCATTGTAATTTTTTCGTGATCTGTGGCCACCCATTTCACAGTCGTGAGACGTGGCCATAGGTGAGATTTACCGCGGTTCTACTTGGAGCCAGTGTCAGTTTTATAGATTGTAGTTTTTTCCAATGGGATCCTGCGGTGTTTGAGTGAGTCAGAGAGAGGGGAGAGAGACAGAGAGATTGATTGATGTGTTTAATTGTCCTGGGGTTAACCCATAAGGACAGGTAATGTATACGTTATTATACAAAACTCACGTTTACACTTATTTGCAACTGAAAGTTCTGAACAAAAAATTATATATATATATATATTCCTCTCATTGCACTTGGGTATTATAACTCGCACTGACACATCGCAGCAAATACAGCACATCCACTCTTCGACAGTGTGTTCATCTATTTCAAGCAAATATACAAAAAATTTATTTCTAAATACTGAAACCGATTCATCCTCAACCAGATTATCGGGCAAACCATTCCATACCGTTTTCGCCCTTACAATGAAGGACTTTTGATATTGAAAATTGTTTATTGAATTGTAGCTGTTTCAAAGTAGCATAAACCCGTCTGTAAATGTTACCTAATTCCTAAATTCAAAACAACGCTGGAGTTAGGATTACCCTGCGGGAAGTGAAAAGATTAAAAAAGACAGAAATTTGTGGATAGAAAAAGATAGAGATTTCCAGTCCCAATCAAGTATATACCTTTCATCCCTCAAAAGCTATCTTTTTCTTTCCACGCCCTATCCGTCGTGTCTACATAGACCTATCTCTTTGTATCCCTGATTCTATCCCTTGCAGTCACAACTGTCTATCTTTTTCTATCCCTTGCAGTCACAACTTTTTATCTTTTCCTATTCCTGGTGGTCACAACTGCCTATCTTTCTCTTTCACTGACTCTATCCCTTGTGGTCACATGGGCCGATCTTCTTCTAACCATGTTGTTCACAAATTTCGATCTATTTCTATCCCTGTTTTTCACAAGCGCCTATCTTTTTCTATCCTTCTAGTTCACAAATGCCTATCTTTTTCTATCCCTTGTGGTCAAACTGCCTATTTCTTTCTATCAATGATTCTATCCGCCGTATTCATAAAGATTTATCCTTTTCTATCCATGTTAATCCGTCAAATATTTGTAAATCTGATGCCTTTCTATATCTACTTTATTTTTACATTCTATCCATTTGAATCCATATCGCATTTCAATATTCTTAGCCATTTCTACCCACGATATATCGTTTTAATTTATATCCATTTGAATCCACTCAAAAATGAAGTATTGTTATCCGTTTCTATCCACGATATATCGTCATAATTACCACTGAAAAATATCATGCTACTTCTATATGCCACATTATATTTTTCAGTGGTAATCATGTATATGTATGTAATCATTATAACAAGCAGCTAGCGCTCAAACATTAAATTTCGGCTCTGATTTAAATTACTAGAAATTATGACGATATATCGTGGATAGAAACGGATAAGAATACTACGTTTTTGAGTGGATTCAAATGGATATAAAATAAAGCGATATATCGTGGATAGAAATGTATAAGAATATTTAAATGCCATATGGATTCAAATGGATGGAATTTATAAATAAAGTAGGTATAGGAAGGGATAAGAATTATAAATATTTGACGGATTAATATGGATAGAAATGGACAAATCTTTATGAATATGGCGGATAGAATCATTGATAGAAAGAGATAGGTAGTTTGACAACAGGGGACAAGCAGGCTCCAATCATTACAATAAGCTGATCATTTTCAATAGTTAAACCTAATTTTTAATCTTTTTACCGTAAATTAATGGTTTTTTTTCATACAACATGAATTGAGTGACAGGTAGCACTTTTTAGTGATAATTATATCTTACAATCACTTACTTTGTTTCTAAATATTGATAGAGGTTGGGTTTACAATCAATTAAGAAGGAAATCAAATACAAACATTAATTTACTCGAATATTTATTAGTACCATGTATTAATATTACATAATATTGTGACTTTGGTTACAACACTGGCTGATAATACTGTCCGATATTGTTTTAGTCTTTTATAAAATTCCAAATCATTCTTATAGAATTTGTAAGGTACATTAGAAATGAGAAATTCGTTCACAAAAATGCTCTAGCACGTTGCATGTTTGAGTAAATCTGGATCAAAACGTTACAAAAAATGCGCCTTTGACATTCGTGGAAACCCATCAAGTCTCAAAAATGCGGTTTTTTACCCGGACGTACTCAAGAACTTGATCTGCTAGAGAATTTTGGTCAACGAATGCATATTCTACGCAAAAAAAAAAAACCTATAAGAATCACTTGGAATTTTTCTAAAGACAAAAATCATATCGGACAATGTGAAATCAAAATATTATCTAAGTACTACTTTTATTTTAACTTATTATTGATCAAAGTTAACAATACTGACGTAATATCCGTAAGCCTCATAGTTTTACATTCTTTGCAAAATTGTACGGATTTCAAAGAAATTGTTCACTGTTTTTAACTTTTAGTGATTAAGAAAACTTTTAGATTTCTTTGTCCTTTAAAATAGTACGAAACTTGCAAGAATCGCCTGGAATTTTTTGAAGACAAAAATTATATCGAACAGTGTGAGATCAAAGTATTATCTGAGCAATACTTTTATTTTAACATGTTATTGATATATAGTAAAAATACTAACATAAGATTACGTGACTTTTAGAGAGAAGCGTTTCGAAAAGTATCACGAACAATTTCTTTCGAACAGCCGAATTGTCAGACTATTACTGTTTTTTCAACATTAAAACAGATACACTTTTTTACAGTAGTACACGATGATTCTTACACATTATTTTTTCGTACATTACGAGTTCGGCGAATTTTACATCGTAGCATTTCTGAATAAATCTGGATGTAAAGGTTACAAAAAAAGAAACGTTTTTAACACTTTTGGAAACCCATTATGTTTAAAAAACGCGGCTTTTCACCTACTGAGCATGCTGATTCATGTTTGAATGAAACCGAAATATTATCTAAGTAATACTTTTATTTTAACTTATTATTATTGTTAGACGGTTACAATATTGACGTACTATCCGTAAGCATTATAGTTTCAGATTATTTGCAAAATTGCGCGGATTTCAAAGAAATTGTTCATTGTTTTTAACTTTAATTGATTAACAATACTTTAACATTTTCTCTGCCCTTTAAAATAGCAGGAAAATTGTAAGAATCACCTAAATTTTTTAAAGATAAAAATCATACCGTACAGTGAGATCAAAGTATTATCTAAGCAATACTTCTATTTTAACTTATTATTGATAGACACTAAAAACGCTGTAGTAAAATTATGCGGATTTTCAAAAAAAAAAAAAAAAAAAAAACGTTCATGTAAGTATCACGAACAATTTCTTTGGACCTGCTGAATTATCAGAGTAATGGTTTTTTTACCTTTCTTTTCTTTTCAACCTATGCAAGGTTTCACCAAATACTTTTACAGTATTTGAACAGACTTTCTATCCTTATTATTTATACGCGTAAAACCAAGCTTTCAGCATCTCCTTTCATATCTGGTCTTTTCTATTTGGACGAAAGAATCACTATTAACTTTCGCCTTTACAGTAATTAACAAAGGATTCATGGGTGGCAACAAAACTTCATTTTCGAAATTCCCTGACTTCCCAAAATGCTTTCAAAATAGTCGAAATATATTTTCGATTTTCTACCAAAAAAGTTCACTTTTGAACAAAAGAGTACAATCTTGATGCTAAATAGTCTAATTTTTTACAAAACAGTTGACTTTTAAACACGAAAAGATGAATATAAAAAAAATAATAACTTAATTGAATGGATCAAAAAAAATTAACTCTCATTAAGACTCATTTAAAAAAATTAAGACTCATTTAAAAAAATTTATTAAGTTTCTTGACCAAGGTAGTAGATAATGTGTAGATGTTGTATTTTTCGTTCTACTGGTCGTTTAATTTACGAAAAGCGTGTAAAAGCTTTTCGTCCTTCGATTAAGGACCACTTCAGTACAATTTATAGGTCTTAGCACATACACATGTTATCTACTACATTCCTTGTGAATGTGGTTGCGTTTATATAGGCCGGACCCGTAGACACATTAATGTTAGGATAAAAGAACATATTTACGATTGTAAAAAGGATATACGAAAAACTGCCCTTGTGAATCACTCACATGATAATGATCACAAATTTAATTTGTCAAAAACTCGAATTTTAAGTACCGAAAAAAATTACAAAAAACGAAATTTTAAAGAAATGTTTCACATAATTAAAAAAAACAATAGTGTTAATAAAAGATCTGATTCGGAATTTCTTAGTGATATATACCACAATGTCATCGCTCTTACTAACTCTAGATTTAAAAATTAAGTTTAACCTTCAAATTTACGCGCGTTTTCCGTCGTTGGTCATCTGACCTCTCAGTTATACTAGGTTAACCTCTCTTCCTCTAATAAATGTCAACTGCAAACATGTGTTAGCCCACGGAATTTTATATTTTTCAAGTTTGTAAAAATGACAGAAGGGAGAGGAACAATAAGTTCCTGAGGACTAAACGTATTAGATTTTTAACACTGCTCATTATGGTAAGGCTATATTATTTTAATATTGTAATTCCTTCGGTAGATTTTATATTTATTTTTTAACAAAATGTTTTTCTTGATAGTCTTAGATGATGGGTTTTATAACTAACACCTATAAATTGTACTGAAGATGTCCTTCATCGTACGACGAAAAGCTTTTACACGCCTTTTATAAATTAATAAACGACCAATAAAACGAAAAATACAAGATCTACACATTAAAAACAGACTAAGTTTTAACCTACAGAAAATACTTCGAGATTTGATACCCAAGTATTAATCTCTGTGGAACACCAGTACCAATATTATCCCACTCCGATCTCTCACTGCTTAATCCAATAACAGATTGTTGACGACCAGAGATATACGATGACAACCACCTGAATACAGAAGCCGAAAATCCATAATTCTTTAGTTTTGATAATACAGGTATATGAGGTACCATATCGAATGCGTTACTAATGTCGAATAGGACCGTGATTGTTTGCATGCGGTTATCAATGTCGCTTCGAATGTCATCAGTGACCTTAAGCAATAGCGTTTGCGTACTAAATCCACGTCTATAACCAGACTGATAAGCACGCAAGATGTTATTGCATTCAATATATTCAATCATCTGATCATAGACAGTTCTTTCGAATGCTTTTGACAGATAACAGAGGATAGCATTAGGGCGATAATCTCCAGCATGCATAGGAGCCTTGACCTTGTTAACAGGCTTTAAGAGGACCTTCTTCCATTCTTCTGGAAAAACAGAGGTTTGTAGCGATGTGTTAAATAAGTTAAGTATGTGTTGAAAAAGCACTGGAAAAGCCTTGATAACAAAACTTATGGACTGTCCATCAACTCCTCTACCCTCTGTCTTTATGTTCTCCAGGATCTCAATCAATGAAATTGGAGTTATATATTAGAAATAGAAATGTATATCATCAAAATTAAAATGTTGTAGGTTTGCAAGCCCCAACTATGTTATATTATGTGTAGAGTCACCACAAATAGAGAGAAAGTAAGCACTAATTTCATTTACTGAACACACAAGTGGAAAATCTTCACACCTAGGTCTAACATAACCCAGAGCCCTTAATTCCCTCCACAGACTTTTAGAATCATGGACATCATCTAATCTTGCAATATTATAGAAATTCCTTGCCTCTTTAAGTTTTCGCGTGACACCATTTATCAAGGTCTTATCATTATCATACATATTCAGATCTTCCAATCTTTTTCAAACCTTATACACACGGTTCAGCTCTTTCATCATATTCCTGATTTTATCCGTCATCCAGGGACAGAATCTTCTTCGTGGGATGAATAAGCACAAGGGTGCAAACTCATCCATGGCCGCATTTAAGGCATTACTAATAAACATTTGTTTCTCGTAAAAGAAAGGTAGCCAGCACACCAATCTAGAGACTGCAATATAATCAGAAAGGCATCCTCATCTATATTACGAATATCACCACTCAACCTCCCGTAGATTTATCATCTGTCTGTTGTAAAGCTTCAAGGTTCATCCACACATAGTCAGGTGCACAGATAAATTGATCTCTATTTGAGAAAACAGATTTACTATCTTATCTGGAAAACATCGTGTGACAACTAGCAACGTCACATTTCAAAGAGGCGTCTTTCAGAGCGTCACCAGTAACTGTCTTCTTTTTGCCTCACACTATTACCGCTATCTCTCGCACTTCGCAATTTTCTACATGGATGATCTCAAGACCTATGCTAGAAATAAAAAGCAACTAAATCTAGCTCTAAGCATTATCGTGGAGTACCCTTGGAAGAGTGGAATGGAGTTTGGGTTAGAAAAATGCGGCAAGGTTCATTTAAACAGAGAATAACTCACTGGCATCCCCGGAGACCCTAAGCTCGTCGACAGAAGCGCCATACGACGCCTTGGCGCTGCAGAGACTTATACATACCTGGGCGTGCCACAGGGCCACATTCAGGACGTAACATCTATAAAGAATACTGTTTGATGCAGATAAAAACGTCTTATCAGACAGATTTGGTCCTGCGAACTGTCTGTGAAAACAAAGTATCTGCAGCGAATATGCTTGCCCTCTCGGTACTACTCTATTCATTTGAAGTGGTTCCATGGACGAAGGACGAGCTTAAATCCCTCGACATCAGGTTACGAAAGGTTATACACATGAACAAAAGCAGGCCTTAAGTCGTCCGTTCCGCGATTTTACATCTCACGCCGTCAATATGGTCGCGGAATACGAAATCTTGAATGTCTTCACAACACGATAATTCTGGGTACAGCACATATAGTCGCAAATGGACGAAACTTTCTTAAAATGGTCAGTAAATACGAAGAAGTGGGCAAAGGAGCGTTTCTATACAAAGCTGCGAAGGAGGCCGCTGAAACACTTGGCCTTGATTTAAATATCAGGGGTGAGCAAAATGTATCAAACATTATCCACCTTGAGTTCTCACTTCTGAAGGCCCGGAGCAGGAAAACACAGGAGAGAAGCTTCCACGATCAGCTCCTCGACAAGACGATGCACGGCATCCTACACAGAAATGTAAAGGATCAGTCCATGTCGTTTGAGCTTACGTTTGCTTTCCTCAAATCACCCGTATTGAAGTCGGCCATGGAGGGTTTCACTTTAGCGTATCAAGACGGTGTCGTTTCCGCTTGAGCTGCAGAAAGTTAGCTCATAAGAAGAATACTCACAGACACAGTGATGTTGCAGGGATTGTACACATCCGAAATTTTTGGGGCTACCATCTAGAAAGAGGCTAGCTGCCTTGTGAACTGTTATGGGAGACCATTTCCATAACTAGTCTTCAATTTTTTTTTAAATTGACAGAAATGTAGGTTATTACATTTTTTGACTATATTGGAAAATTTTACATGTTTTGTGTTTGTCGGATGTGTATTTGTACTGTCTCATTAAGGACTGTTGATGGAAGATTTCCAATAAGAATAATAATAATAAATCCTTATTAAGTTTCCAACAAAGTACACAGTGTATAGAGAAGACATTAATAAAAGAGACATTTAAAGGGCCGAGGTACAACTCAGAGCTGCTTTGGAACCTAACTCTCTGTATATGAACTGAAATTAATATAATACTACGTAACTAGATATAAATATAGATTAAAAATAACAAACTAAAGAAGGAGACTCTATAGAGCGGTGAGATCTAGAAGTATCTACCGTGTCTATGATCAACATACCAGCGTTTGGGATTGCTTCTTATAGTGTCGCGTGCAGTTGATCAAATGATTCGGTTCTCAATGTAGGAACGGAATATGAAGCAAGTAAGTTTTTTTTAGGTTTTTCAGAAAGTGTGGAAGAGCCTAGGAGAAGGTTACTTCTGCTTTAGAAGCACGTACTCATGGAACAAATAACCTCCAGTCAGATCTTGTTGCGAGTAGTTTTTTCGCGCACCTGTTTTTCTCAACCAGATACTCCAGTACTCCCCGGGACAGAACTTTAAAGGCGAGGAAACCGAGCTGCACAACTCAGATTTCGTCCATCTTAAGCCAGCCTGAATCACGGAGGCCTGGTTAGATGTGGTCGAATTTCCTAATGCCGTGAAAAAAATCTAAGACAAGTTTTCTGCACGCTCTGTATCCTCATTTTCAAGGAAACGCTTAAACAGAGATCTTGGCTCGTGTGCGCATAATCGAATAGGGACAAGAGTAAGTCCTGCCAGAGCAGACGTTTGACAGTTGGACATTTTCACCAGACGATTTACGCAGCTCTGATTTTAAATAACGGGTGCTACTCAAAACTCTAATCAGTGTATAGAGTGAGGCCCAGGTTTTTTTGCCTGCTCAGTTAATTGGACGCCGTCGATAGTGAAAATTGGCAAACTTATATCTTTCGTGTTGCCTACTTGCAAAATGGTAGATTTAGCTTTGTTTATGACTAGCGTGTGTTCCTTGGCGTATATGTGAATAGAAAACTTCACCTTTCCCTGAGCGACCACCTACAACGAGGCTAAAAACTTAAGCAAGAGCTCTAACAGATCATTGGTGTATATCGAACACAAGGGAGAGATGAGGACCGCTCCTTGTGGTACTCCTTTCCTTACCAGTCGCGAATAAGATGAATGAAACGCTGCTGTATCTGATATCGAGACTCTTTGACTCCTATTTGAGATAAAGCTACCAAACCAGGACAAAGCTTTCCCAGTGAATCCCCCTGATTCCAACCTCGTCAAAAAGAGATTGTGATCTAGAGTTTCGAACGCTCGTGCAAGGTCCAGCAGCACTAAGATAGTGGTATCAGTTTATTTTAATAGCGACTTCGGTTATCTGCACTTTATCTGTCCTTACTCCGAGCAGGTGCGCTGCGTTGCCCTAAGCTACTGCCGTCCCAAATTCAAAACTCGTATCTGCATTTTGGATGAGTCACTTGCCACTTTAGCAAACTTTAGAAAAACTCATAAACGCCTTTCTTGCTGTTTAGATTTATGAACTAGCATTTTGGAGCATGATATATAAAATGCACGACCATAAACATAAACGAGAAGGAAAGTGTTTATGAATTTTGTCTTGTGTTTGTTAAAGTGACAAGTGACTTATCCAAACTGGAGATACGACTTTTGAATTTGGAATGGCAGACTACTCTGTGTTAATGTGCTCGGTGTTATTCCGTTGCACTCTGTGACGTTATGAAATACACGAGGCGGTACAAATTTTTCGATTTCCACTGACCGAGAACGTAGCAGGAGCAAACTTAACTGCACTGGCGTGGATTGCTCGTCGATAAACGAGCGTCTTCAGAGCCGGAGAGTATCTTCCAATCTAGCGCGAAATTAGTTGAATTAAAGTTATATACACTGAAAAAAAATTTTTGGATCCAAAGAAATGCATTTCTTTGATTCCATTTATTTGATCAAAAAAGCCGTTCACTTAATTGTACTGCATATTGTTTAAAAGAAATAAACTCATGCATTGATTCAAAGAAATTATTCCTTTAGGCGCCATTTCTTTAAAATAAAGAAATATTTCTTGGTCTGAGAATATGAGATAATTAACACAAGGAATTGATATCTTTAAAACTAAGAACCTAGTTTCCTTCAATCTTTCTTTCGTATCCAAAGAAATATTTCTTTAGTTTAATGATTTTGAGCATTTGAATTGAAAAACATTCTATTTGAAATAAGTAATTCATCGATGCGTGAAATAAATATTTTGGTTTCTTTGAATCAAAGAAATATTGAGATCACGTTTTCGGTCGAAAATGTTGAGAATACGCACTAATTAATGAGTGACGCCTTTGTCCTTAATCCCTCGGAAGTATGGAATTTGACGTTCAAAATCAGAACGAAACCCACTCAACCTACTCTCCAACATGTTCTCCACATTACGTTCACTCTCGACACAGTTTTGAAGTATCAACAGATGGTTTAAACTAATTAAAAGTGTTGTAAAATACGGCAAACCTGACACCGAAGTCAGTCGCTACAAAAATGGGTTTCGAGTGTCGGGTGTGTTCGCTCGGCGTTCGGTAGAGGTTGTGACACAGCCACTTCTGTTTGACATTCACGAGTGTTGAATTGACTATACTGATAGTGAGTCTGAATCACCTGTGGATATTCAAACAGACTATACAATTATGGTCTGCCTGACTATGGAAAAAAATTGTGGATGGTACTTGAGACTATCTAGATTATCAAAGTGTTCAACTAACTTTTGACACTTCAAGTTTGACTATCCATTTTTCTCCTTGTGGGGAGTCAGATAGGCGCATAAATAAGTATAAGAAGGTTATCAGTAGAGCAGGGTCCATTCTCAGAAATAGGAACATATAAAAAAAGCTCACATGACCATACATAATTCTATAATTGTACCGACTGTACTATGCGGTGCGAGACATGAACATGTCAAGAAAAGGGCAAGAGTAAAATTAACGCGATTGCATGAAATCTCTGCGCACAATATGCGAGAAAACACTAATGGACAAAGTCCGATGAAGATAATCCTCAAAGAATGTGGCACAGGAGAGACACTAGTTGACATATGGGCAAGAAATCAGTTAAGGTAATTCGGAAATGTTGATAGAATGAAAGATGAACGACTGACCAAACAAGTGTATGAAGGTGAAGTAAATGGCAGAATGCCCAGAGGTAGATCGCTGAAAGAATAGTTAGAATCTGTGAATGAGGCGTTAATCCGAAGAGACATAAGAAGCCATAGAAACAGGAGAGCTTGCATGAGAAAATGCATGGACGTGAAGGGAGCTAGAGTTGTATGCCAGGACAGAAAAGTGTAGCGACAAATAGTTTGTGAACAGAGTGACAATAGAATGAATGACGCCTGAAACATAACACATAACCACACATAACAATTTTGTGAGGCTCCTCAATTGGGGTGATCGCTAGAGAGATTGACCAGCAACCTGGGTCGGAGCAGTGTTGCGGAACGAACGTGTCATTTAAATAAGTAACACGAGAATTCTAGATCAATTCAAAATATATTAACCTTACACCTATATACCTATCTACCCTATACCTATCTACACATCCACACACTACTACTCGTACTTTCCAACCGAGCAATTCACGCCTACCCAGACAGGGAAATAGCTTAATGGTATAATAATAATAATAATAATAATAACAAACATTTCATTGCACCTTGTGTCGTTTATCCAAAAACTCGATTTGTTTATTTTCAATGTTATTTTTTACGATTCGACCAAGAACTACATACCCTACAAAAAATAATTAACAAAAATTTTGTAGATCTTTTTTGGGTGAACAACTGTAGTCGATCAATTTTTTTTCATAACTTTGGTCGCTTTTCACAATTTAAAAAAAAAATCAATGTTATTTTTTACAATTAAAACAAAAACTATGCGTCCTATCAAAAATTGATGAATGAAAAATGTGCAAATCTTTTTTAGGTGCACAACGTTTGTCTATTCATCTTTTTTTGTAGCTTGTGTGGTTTATCCAAAAAATGTTATTTTTTATTTGCAATGCTGTTTCTTATGAACAAATTTAAAACTACGCATCCTATCAGAAAGTGATTAATAACCAATTTTTATCTGTTGTTTGGGGAAACAACTTTCGTCTATTAATTTTCTTTTCGTACCTTGTATCGTTCTTCCACAATTATTTTTATTTTTAATGTTATTTCTTATGATTAAAATAAGAACTACGCGTCCTAGGGAAAAGTGATTGATAAAAAGTTTGCAGATCTTTTTTAGGTGCACAATTTCTGTCAATTCATATTTTTCCGTAGCTTGTGTCGCTTGTCCAAAAAAAGTTATTTTTAATTTTTAATGTTGTTTCATATGGATGAAACTAATTATTATCTCTTGTTTGGGGAAACAACTTTCGTCTATTAATTTTCCTTCCGTACCTTGTGTCGTTCTTCCACAATTTTTTTAAATGTTTAATGTACTTTTTTATGATTGAAACGAAAACTACGCTTCCCATGAAAAATTGACTTATAAAAAAATTTCAGATCTTGTTTAGGTGCACAATTTTTGTCAATTCATATTTTTTCGTAGCTTGTATCGTTTGTCCAAACAATTAAATTATTTGATTTTATTTCTTACGATTAAAACAAAAACTACGCGTTCCATAACAAATTATCACTAGAAAATTTATAGATCTTTCTAAGGTGAAAAAGTTTGGTCAATTCATTTTTTGAACAACAACTTGTGCTTTTTTCGTAGCTTGTCTTCTTTATCAAAAAATTTAATTTTCTATTTCTCATATTGTTTTTAACGAAAAAATTTTTGTGCTATGAAAATTTGAATTTTCGATTTTTGAAGAAAATTCAAAAACCTATTATGATAATCTTATAGGGCTTTAAAAAATCAACGCTTATTTTTTCTTGACTTTTTTTATATCATGCGTCGTTAGACTTGACATTTTGATTTTCATTTTTTTTTCTTTTTGCAATATTGAGAATGCTATAACTCTAAAAATTTTCTTATTATGAAAAAAAGTCGTAAGGATAAATTTGTTCAAATTTTCAAGTACTAGGAATAGCTGGCTAACAAACTTGACCTTCAGTTTTCGACACTAAAAGAGTGTATCAAAGGCCAATCTGACAGATTAAATCTTTCGAAAATTATCTTGCTCATAGGCAGATATACATGCAGGCAGCAGACAGACACATTCGTAAAAACCTGTTTTTCGGGTTCAGAGGGTCTCAAAACGTGGACATTTGATAAAAACGCGAAGGTCAAATTTTAGACAAATATAATACCTTCTCTAATGAGAATGTAAAAAAATTGGTTAAATTTTCCAATCTAAAGATGCATTTTCAAGTAAAATGATGAATCCTCACAAAAAATTGATTTTTAACAAAATAGTTTAACTTGCAACAAGGTGGATGAATTTTCAAACAACAACAAAAAATTTTTCAGCGAGAAGTATGATTGATAATATTTCAACCAAGAACGACTTTTATTTAAATCTAAAACAATTGCACGCAATAAAAAGATACGAGTATTCAATCGAATAGTTTAAACCAAAAAGATTAATTTTTATCCTTCAGGATTAATTTTCTACTAAAGAACACGAATTTCATAACAGAATACATCAATTTTTAATGGAAAAATAAAAATTTGAACCAAATGGTTCAATTTTTGAATAAAAAATGTGCCCGCTGAGCAGGCACACACACTTTTGTTCAGAATGTGCACTTTTCTACATTATGTTCAACACTATTATATCAAATGTATATTATATTCATTTATGTACCTCGGCCTGGGATTGCTCATTCAGATATTGCAAAATAAAGTACAAATTTTATTTATCGTGCTTATTTCAATATTTTTTTCTTATTTTGCATTGAATTTTATTTTCAGCATTCCTGAAAAATGTATCATTTCAATAAATTTATATTATTACAATTCATAATATGCATTTGTATTGAAACATGCGTATTTTCATTGTCTTGTTTTTATGATTGAAAAAAAGTGCGCATAGTATAAGAAAAAAAAAACAATTTTGTTATTAAACATTTTATTGCAATTTTTGTCGCTTTTCCATAAATAAAACCTCACTTCTAGTCTATAAGCTTGACATTTTCTGTGAAATTGATGTTTTTCAGAAGAATTAAGAAATTGATTCATTTCTTAAATAAATTTATAAACTTTGTAGTTGCATATTATCATAAATTGAAGAAAAATGATTTAGGTAGAATAAATATAATATTTTAAGATCTATAAGGTGTAATTTTTTTCTATAAAGGGTAGTATTTTTGGTCTAATTAGGTCAACTTTTTTTTGAGTATATAGTACCTACAATTAAATTCCCTGGGAAACAATTATTATATTCACGAAAATTAACATTAACTAATCATTTTAATTATTTTGGGACACTTTAAGGCCCCAGGGCCACGGTTTAAAATTATTTTAAAAAGAAAAGAAAAATAGGCATTCATTTTAAATGAAGCTTCGTTTCGTTGGCTAAGACATAAAGCAAATAATACTCTAATTAAGGTGACAGTGTCATTTAATGACGTAACATGTTTGCTTGATAAACATATTACTGTGCCTTCAAAAATTATATTGATCTTTCCATTGCGACATGGAAATCACTATAGTTCCTCTATTTTCAGCTTTCCAAGAAAAAAAATTAACAACATTAACCCGTCAACATTAACCCGTGTACCCGGGCTTTTGAAATTAACATGGGATTTTAAATGGAAAAACCCTAGTTTTCAAAAAATTCAAATAAGATGTACTTTAAGGTAGCCCAGAAAAACAAAAGTTTCGAATTTTATTGACGGCAACTCCCCCCCCCCCACGACCTTTGTTAGATTCCCAAAAAATGTGGATACGCGTTTTTTTCTTTTCCTTTTATTTCAATATTATTAGATGCTGCGCACCCCTTAAAGTTTCCTATAAGACTAACATGGGAAAAGTAAACATTTTTGTAAATTCTGTCCAAAACATGAAAATTTATAATAAAGTATAGAATATACTTCCTTGATCTCATTAAGACTCTTGAAAAAATACGAATATATCATTAATTTTTTATTTCAATACCCCTGAGCCCCTCTTCATAGTGCTCCTAACTATTACTTTTTAGAAGATACTTAATATTGTTTAAACAACTTTTTTTTCTAATTCATTATCTCGAAATAGCGTGTATTAATGATACCGTTTGATTGCTTTGGCCTCATCTATGAATTTAAAGAGTACATTATCTCATTTTATTCGAATATTCATTCCTTTAACAATTTATACATAATTGCTTAAATGAAACTTTTGACACAAAAAAGGTAGAGAAAAGTTGTTTTGTGCTATTTTTCCAATTAGTTGCATTACTTTTTCCTGATTGTTAGATTTCTTAACCTACTGCTAATACTGCTAATTAAAGATGACCTGCTGTTCGACTTGCTGTATGATGATTCGATGCCTCTAAGGGGGTATTTGACAGAGGATATCCCTGTAGACATCTGCGCAATAATAATACTCCTTAAGAAATTAAACATTGGCTTCGTAGCTGTCCACAGGAGTCCTAAGTCAAATCCTGCTTCGGACGACGATTTAGAGGATGTGCTGATTCGTTATTCTTATCATAGGCAACTTTAAAGATGCTCACTTACCGAACTTTGCGATAGATGGATCCCTGTTGTCCATCGTAGCTCAAGCGAAAAACCTAGGTCTTGAAATGCAAACCAGTTTGAGTTCCCAGGATCACTTAACCACTAAAATTAAAGCGGCGTATCTGCGTTTAAAAAAATTGTATCCTTTCCGTTGCTCTCTTTCACTCAGGATAAAAATGATGCGTTGTCAGTCTTTGGTGCTATCTCTTTTCGAATATGCGTATACGACATATGGCCCTTGCCTGAATGACTGTCTTAGATTCACTTATGGAATTAGAAAATACGATCATATTACACCCGCCTTGCAAGAATCTGGCTCGCTGAAAATGAAGCACAGATGGGAAGTGCAACTGTGTGTCTTCTCTTTCAGGGTCCTTTCGCAGGGCGCTCTGGAATACTTTATTGATATATTGTCATTTATAGAAGATAAGCGAGCTAGAAAATCTCTTGGAATGAGATCCGATGGCAAGTTATACATCCTGCGAGTGGACACATCGAAAGGGGAATCCACATTTTCCTACGCGGCTCTGCGCCTCTTAAACAGCTTGAAAAACCCGCTGGCTTCTTACTCCATCCCCACTGTGAGGAAGGAAACGACTGAACGTTTTCGTACGGTAACATGATTTGTCTCTTCGTAAAAAGTAACTTGATTTTTGTCTTCTTTCATCTTCAAGTTCCGTATTTTAATATAAGTTCTAGAGTATTTCAGATTACTCTAGAGCCGTAACCCCATCACGTCCCTGTTCTGCTTCATGATCATTACTTCAAAGTATTGCCGTAATTACTCATGGGATTCTATCTTGGAATAACGGGCTCTAATAATGGGTAGGAATAATCTCTTCAGAAGAGGCGCTTCATACAATTATGAACTTCACTGACAGGTAAGTTCGTTCAATCATCTAATTGTATTTGGCGCCTCTTCTTCCAAGATTATCATGTAGCCGTTCAAAGGCCATTACAGCGATTTCGGTTGCAAAATTGATTAATTGCATTTCATTTTACCTGAATTATATTTGAATACTTGTCTTAGATTTTTGTGTCCAACCCGCGGTTTTTAGAATTGTTTCTATATTAACTCCTACTCTATGCGCTGCTGAAGTAGCTGCGTGGCGAGTGCTATAAGCATTAAAGACTTCAGTGTTCATACCGCTTTTTGTCATTACATTTTTCATCCACCAGTTAATAGTCTATGTAGTAACAGGATTGTAAGGTTTCTTAAATGATAATAATAATTTTTGTTTTGCGCATATTATGGAGCCAGTTCTTTCAATATATGTCTCAAGTGTTAGCGCAGGACATACGAGGTTGTCCTGAGTAAAAATCGTGATGAATAACGTAGGCTGAGGCCTATTAATTTTCGAGGTTTTGATTTGTTCCGGAATCTTGATTTTCATTCCTCCATCTAATTTTCTAATGTTCCTTATGTCTACTATATTTATTATAGTCTTGGGACGATCACCCGTTACTAACGCTAACAAAATCGCAAGTCCAGAGGACAGTTTTCCTAACCATAACTCTTCATTCGGAACCCATTGCTTAATCCCAGGTTGTATTGTGTTTAGATTTTGGCGGTCTCAATTTAGACACACCCTTAAAAAATCTCCTAACTTTATCATCTTCTGCCAACTCTGTACCATAAATTAATGCATTAATGGATTAAAATATATAGGTTTCGATTCAGATAATGACATATAAATTGGAAATTATGGTTGAGCTGGCCAATAAGGCACCACTAGAATTCCCCTTGCGTTCTCAAATTTAATTTTTAGTAACACCCTCAATATAAGAGAGGGAGGAGGAAAAACATCATAAAAATATTTGTTTCAATTTAAGGTAAACGCATCGACTGCGATAGACTATGGGTCCTGGTTCCAAGATACATAACGTCTACACTTTGTGTTTGACCTTGTCGTAAAAAGATCAATATCTGGCTGACCAGACTCTTTTACTATCATGCGAAATGCTCTGTCCGATTATGGGTATTACGTCTCTGGTTCAAGCCTTCTTGATTCAAAGTCTGCTTCAAAATTATCCTAAGAAGATATATATGATGCGAATACCCAAAGATCTCTTTGTTCGCACCAGGTGCATACCTTCTTTGCAAGATCGTGTAACTGAGGGTGTTGTACGCCACCTTTTTATTATTACACTCTATGGCAGTGATGTTATCGACCCTCAAAAGAACGTCCCTTTTTTTCAATTGACTCGTGAAACATTTAGGACCCATCAAAACAGCCATTAGCTTCAGACTATCAATCTGTTTTCATCTCTCAGTCATCGTCCAGAAACCATGGACACGTTTTCCGTTACATGCAGCTCCCCAACCGGTAGGAAATGCATCTGTAAAAATTTCAATACACGAATTGAAACACGTAATGTTCATTGCGTTTGGAATGTTCAACTTCCAACAATGAAGGTCAGTTTGGGAAATACCTACTAGAGACATAGTCGCCTCAAAATCATCATTGTTTTCCCGAAGAGCTAAGACTTTTGCGTATTCGAAATTTCTCAAGTAGGCCCATCCGTATTTTAACGAACAACAACATGAACCTAATGTTCCAATAAATGCTTTGAACTCTCTGATCTTACATTGTGTAATATTTCCAAACCTTTTGATTTGAGACATTACTTTTGACTTTTTATCTTCTAGTAGTTCAAAGGTCATGTCCTTCAAATTGTAGTTTTATCCCAGATACCTACATCGTGATAAAGGCAATAGATTACTGTCTCTCAGATTAATTACAAACCCTAATTTTTTTAATAAATAGCAAGTTCGATCAAAATTAGTCTGACAATCCATCGCATTATTCCCGAAAAGGAGCATATCATCTAAATAGATTACCGATTTCAAACCTAGCGATCTTAAATATTAAATAACCGGCTTCATAAGCTTTGTGGATTTAAACAGTGCTGTACCCATACCAAAAGGCATACAAGTATATTCGTAAAGATTTCACAAAAACGTGAATCTTAAAAACGTTGTATCTATATCCGCGACCGGAATCAAATGATAGGCATCTCTTAGATCAAGGATTGCCATATAACAGCCTGGTCTTGTAACTTTTCGAACCGTTTCATCATCTTCAAGTTTAAAATGCTCCGTTTTTAAAAACTTATTCAATTGCTCGAGGTTCAGGATTGAACGATAAGAACCATCTGGTTTTGGCACGATAAAAATTTTTGAAATAAATTGACTTTCACAAGGTTCTTCTATTCGCACTGCTCCCATTTCTATTAATTCGAAAACTGTTTCTTTCATTATTTTAATTTCATGTTTCGACGACTGAGTTTCATCAGTCAGTATCAATTTTCAACCTTAGATGCAAGAACAATTCTACAGCCCTTAATCCAGCTCACTACATTCTTATTAGATGTTAATTTTTCCCACTGCTGAATGAAATACTTTGAACGACCTGCATGACTCACCGTGCTTATCGTCGTACCCCGCGGTATGCTCGCCTTTGTGATCTTCTGCTCTGTCTATGATCGCGTGTCGATGTTCTCTTCCCACCGAAAGTTGATCCGGTCGGATAATCCGGATTGGATTGGCGTCTCGGTGCTTGTCGACGCGGCGGGCCCTGCGAGTTTTTTGTTTGAGAATTTTGCGCTAATCGTCTCTTCTCTTCAAGGACACCACTGGCCGTAGTTGAAGCTTTTTCGGCCTTCACTCCATCCTCTAGGTTGGTACCAAATGACCACTCGTCCACTTCCGTTGAACTAAGCGTCTCTCGCAAGGAAGTATCGATGTTTTTCTTAAAACCAGGCTTCTGCAAATCGAAGACTCTTCAAACTGTGGATCAGAAAGAATTCTGAGTAAGCCACTCACAATTCCCAGCATCTGCGGAAAACTATTGCAGCTTGTGTCTCTTGTAGAGTTGTCTATATCTCTGGATTCAGTTTAGGTGGATCCAAAAACAAGCAATTTTTAGGAAGAGTAAATTTAGTGAATAAAGATTTTTGCTCTTCGGTCGGCAAACCTCTCCTAATAATTTCCTCAATCCCTATGACCAAATCTGTGGAAGCTTCTAGTGCTGAAATTCTATCTGGATTTATTCTCTCACCAATCACTTCCAATTCTTGCGCCGGAAGAGAATTTTTGTTGTTCAAATCTTGACTGCTAGGCGCTTGTTCAGCATTCTTCAGTTCCTCTACTTTATCAACTGAAGATGTTTCTTCTGTTGGATCTATCTGGGATTGGCCTTTATCTTGCATGTCATCATGACCAGGTGATGCATTTTCACCCGCAGACTGAACCACCTCTGATAATTTCTGAGCCTGATCTTCATTTATTGGAGTACCCGATTCGCTTTTACTAGAGCTCATGTCGGAATTTTTGTCACGCCGCAAGGGCAACTTCTACTCTCAGAGCCACTCCTCTTACGCCTTGGACTCCTCTCATACTCATCGAAACGATCATCTTCATAGTACCTCGCTCTATGGCTCCGGCGCAGACGACTGTGACGCCTGCATCGCCTGGACAATATTCTTGAGCGATGACTCTCATGCCCTGCGAATTGATTATTTTCTTACCATATATCTGTATATCTTGTTACTTCATTTTTATACTCTTTGAGTACTCGTACTTGGATAAGAACGAAAAAAAGGGCCTCACGTCTTTTTACATGACCACGTGCTAACCTAATCTAGAAATTAATCACTTCGTCTTTTCGATTTACGTCTTCTATCTTCTAGCTCTCTTTCTAGACGACGTATTTTGCTTTTTATAATCTCATCATCAATTTTCGTTGAATAAGATCTCTTTCTTCTACCCATTTTTACTTACTTAAAGGTCAACTTTTCAACTTGTCTGGTCACACCGTAGCACAGCTTCAAAGAATGATCATGAAGCAGAACAGAGACGTGATGGGGGTCCAGCTCTAGAGTTTTGCCTCTTAACTTTGAAGAGTGTGGCGCTAGTGTACACCGGCAGAGATACTACATGATATTCTCGGAAGAAGAGGAGCGAAAGACAATATACATGAGTATCCTTATGCTTGCAATAATTAGTGACGCCTCCTAAGTACCCAGGAGAATTGCGCAGCGCAAGAGATATGTAGTGGCAGAAATGTGATGGAAATCAGCAATGGGCTCATAGTATCGCCCTGAATGATGGGCCTCTAGAAGGGGACGATCTTTGCTGTCACGCGATAATTTCCAATGAAGGTAGCAAATCTAGTTTTCGAAATGGGCATCTATCTCTCTATGCACCTCACTACGTGTGAATAAACCTTCAAACTTTTCAACAGACAGATTATAAGTGTATGGCAGGTTGAATCGAAACCTTTGCAGTGGTCAATTCAGGTCGTCGATTGGCAGCGCTGATAGGATGATGCATTTTTGCATATGCATCTATCACTGATTAGATCCGACATCCTGCTATGCCTTCTTTTAAGCCACATTGTTCATACATTTCTCGCCACGCAGGTTCGTTTGTCCCAGCAATCCTATTATTGGCCTGTAATACTTAGGGTCACACAAGTTGCGCATTTCCGAAAGAAGCACTCTGCTTTCTTCCATGAACCATTTCAGAAGAGCTTGTTTCGGCTTTAAACATGAGGTGAAAATCCGTGTCAGATGTTCTAGGCCAAAGAAAACTTTTTTTCACCAGGAGCTTTTGATATTATCTGGTCCCGGAGCGGGATAGTTCTCCATGCCTCCTAATACTTCTTCACACCTTGTTGGTAGTGATAGGTGAGCATTCCTGCACAGCACAGCCTTTTGAAGCTATTCTTGCAAACTGTGGGTTTATTTAGTCGATGCTGGCCTTCGTAGACTTCTCTCCAAAATGCCTCGACCTCCTCTGGTTTGGGCAGGTAGTCTACAGTAACTGCAGGGTCTCGTATGAATCAAGTTGGGTGTCCAAGAACAACTTTTTATTTTTTTATACCCATCTCTGTCTCCGCTCTCAGCCTCACGTAGCGTGAGATAGTGCGCTCATTCAGTCAGCAGTGTGCTGCCTGATGGACAGCAGATTTGACCCTGACCCTAACAGTGAAGATTCTGCCAGATTTTATGTAGTCAACCACACACTGAATGCCCAGTTTATTTTCGTGCTGAGTTCATGCATGCGTCTTTTGGTCTTATTATCAGCTGTTGGTATTGTTTTACGGTTTGTATTCGCCAAAGTTCTCGCTGAAGCATACCAACTATAGTTGATCGTACAGAGTTCGGACTCTTCGGAAAAATCTCAACGAAGCGCGTCATCCACGTTGACTCAGATCTTTGGGTTTGAGAGAAAACCTGGATGTTAATGTTTCTCCTGGTCCTGAAGTATCGCTGTTTCTTTACTAGATTCCTGTCCGAGGTTCGTCTTGGTGTCGCCTCTCTTTGTCTTCGACCAACTTGTTTTAGCTGCGGTAGGGTAGGTGCTCCCCGTATATTATCCCACCACATAACATGCAGTCGCACCATGTTATTTTTTCGCTCAGGGGCCATGCTGGTATCATAGCACTTCATCAGGTCATCTATCAGTAGATCCATCTACTCCACATTCTTAGGATGTTGCCGGTCCGTTCCATCGAATCTGTCTTGATTGACTACCCCAACTCTAAGGCAGTCGGGATTGTTGTCCAATTCATTTTTGGGAAATCAGCGCGTTCGATTTTTTTTTCCGGCATTACCAACTATGTTTGGTGTTATCATTGTGTATCGTTGTGTATCATTGTCATCGTTGTTGTTCTCACGAGCGGCTAGGGATAGATTTTGGCAGCCATCATAGAGCGCCGCATGTATTTTTTCTTTTTTATTTCTATATTCTATGGGATTTATTTCATTGATTTCAAGAGATTTTGAAAACTATTAAGGTATCTAAAAAAATATTCCCGGATTTCAGAAAATATTGTCAATACAACAAATGATACATTTTTAACTAATTTCTTATTAAATTGTCCAATTTTTGAAATTTGTGTCTGATTTTACTGTTTTTTCAAATTCATATTAACTGTTTTCCCCACATGTACATGTAGGGGATGAACATAATTGAGATTGACGCATGACATAATAACTGGAACAATATTCACTGAAAGATTTGAAAGAATATTTATTAGGTACGCTCTCAGTGAAATTCTTCATACCTTGGTTTCCTTTACATATTTGAAGAAAATGAGGAAAGTTATGGGTATTCTGTGCTTCACATCAGTGATTTACACTAATCCTGCTGATAAATAATATAATACCTATGATTTAATGTGCATCGACGTTTCATAAACAAATAAGGACTACTTAATTACACAACCTTCTAAATTGCAAGACCAAAGGCCAAAACCAAAACACGTCTTCATATTTTATGAGGTCTAAAATACGAAACCAAAATGCCAATAAAATCAATAGTAGGTATTCATATAGCAGAAAGTAGTTCAATTTTTCCAAAAACCATTTTTCCAGAAAACCCACTAGTATATTACTAGCAGTCTAGTATATACTTGGAAACTCTTATATTTTCACCATTTTATACAAAAGATCCATTAGATTGGTAAAAGATGTCTAGACGTTTATCTGGATAATGATTTTTAGCAAAAGGAAGCTTTCAGCTAAATGAATACCTATCAAAATCAACTGCAGCTTTTATTTTCTGAATAGTAGCAAGGTCCATCAATGCTTATAGGTAGCAACAATCTTATTAACTTTCTGCTTATACTTTCTTTTTGCAGAATCATTTGGCAAGCATAAAGAGGATGCAGTTCATCCTCTTCCCATTGAAATTTATAATGTTAATTATTACGAAGGATTTATGAAAGGTGCACCTGTCCAGTTAGGAGCACGCTTGAATGATGTAGGAATAGATGAGGATCACAAGTACATCGTTGGGGTAATGATAGTAGGCTATTTCTTTCCATTCATGGCTCCTAGACCGGATATTAATAATCGCTATGGAAAAGTTAAATTACTTATAAATGGAAACCATGCCAATGAGACTGTGCCAATATTTGATAATGATTCTCTGAATAGTTTGTTCCGCCGGCGATTGGAACCAATCCATTTTCGCGCTGCCCATATACGAGTTCGTGCTGCCTATATTCACCGTCAAAATGAGGAATTTTAATTACAATCATTTATTCCTAAAAGAGAACACCTGAATTGTAAATGAATCTTTATTAATAAAAGCAACAATTCTGATCTCAACTGTTCAACCACATGACTGAAGAATCAGCAAATTATTCTATCCATAATCCTCTGACCATATCAAATGAGTATGTGTATTCATCTATTAATAACTATGCAGGTTACCAGCAATCATGATTCGCACGCTTTGCACGCGGTACGTTAAAATTCCAGAATTTCAGAAGACTTAATTTTGAAATATGTGTTTTGTTTTTAATTTCATATTTTATATTTGTAATCCTTTGGAATTCAAATTCAAAAGTTTTTCATTTTAGATTATTCAATTTTTTACGATTTTAATTAAAATAATACAATTTCAATCCCCTCGAATTGTAAATGATCCAATTTTCAGGATTCTAATTCAACAATATTCAATTTTCAACCTCTTTGAAACTGTCCTATTTTCAAAATTTTTAAAATTCTCAAGTTATTGAGGAAATGTTTCCAGGATTTGAGAAAAAGAACATCATTGTACAAGTGATACGATTTCAACTCCTTTCTAATAAAATTGTTCATTTTTCAAAATTTCAGTCTGAAATATCTGATTTTTTTATCGCTTAATAACTTTTTTGTCTTTTAATTGTACATAATGTCGTGAATCAGAAGAATTTGTATGGACTATAGCATCTAAAAAACAGATTAATAAAATGCAAATGATTTAGGTTAGCGTATGAGATAACGACTGATATAATGTTTACTAAAACGTTCTCATGAAAAATTTACTAGTTAGACTCTCACTGAAACTATTCGTAACTGAGTTTACTCTACATATGCTAATAAAATGAGGACTGTGATGAGCATTCTGTTTTTTTAAATTAGCGATTTGCTCTTATCCTGCTGGTAATTATAATAATCTCTTTAATTTGAAGTGCATTGTAAATTACAGTATATTTATTTTCTGTTCGAAATCGTGTAAAATTAAAATAAGTTTCCACTTTTTTTATTTGAGATTCACAAGTTAGCCAATCACCCTAGCAGAACCTTTTTTTTAAATAATGTACAACAGGTCTATAACTGTAATTTTTTGCTAAAAGATGTACTTTTTTGTAAAAAAAAATGTACAAAATTTACCCAAAAAATGCATTAAAATACAAATAGTTAATTTTGTCTTGTATTTTCTTATAGGAAAGTAAAAAAAAAAATTTTAATAGATTACAAGTTTCTTCAATTCAGAAATTTGTATAACTTCTTATAAATATTTTTTAATTTGTTGTAAAAATCTAGAAAGTACAAGATTACAAATCTTTACAAAAAAATACTAGATTTCACAAAAGTTGAAACTGGATATTAAATAATAATTAATTTTATAGGACGATTCTGAATCTGTTAAAAACTAAGAAAATTACAGATTTGAACGTTCTAAATAGACATTTTTCAAATCGAAGGACTCAGTAGTCAAATAAATATAAACGTTAGATTGAAACTTTATGAACTACTTTTAATTCTAAGATAATTTCGAATGAATAGAAAGCCTTAAGCCGTTACTATTTCAGATTGTTAAATTTAAACTTTAAACGTTACAATTTTAATTGATATTTTTAATAAATTTTGAACATGTAAGTGAAGTTATCGAATTTTTATGCATGAATAACTATTGAACGATTACCAATTGGGTAAAAATTTGAGTTAGTATAAGAGATATTTACAAATTTTGAGAAGATCCAAACCTAATTTAAAATATGAAAAGATTTAGAAAAATAAAAAACTAAATTGAGATTGTTAAAGATTTCGAAATGAAATTTTGCAGCTTTTTAACGATCTTTAAATGTTTAAAACAAATTTAAACTTGAGAATTCAATATTAAGAGAATATTTAGAAAAAGTTTTGAGAAAATTATTATTTATTGACAGTCAAACAATTAATAATTTGAAAAATAATCGAGTAAGTTTCAACTATATTTAGAAGTTTTAAAAGATTTCAAAATAATTTAAAACGTGAAAAGATTTCAAAACATTCAAAACACAATGTACATTTTTAAAGATTTCAAACACAACATTTGTAAGCTTTTCAAACATTGTAAAAGGTTTGAAGCGAATAAAAAACTTGTATCCAAATTCATAGAAAAAGTAACAATAATTTTTTAAATTAATTTTAAAAGAATATTTCATAAAGCTCCCTGGGGGAAAAAAAATAAAAATATATTACAGGCATAAAATTACTCGTCATTGAAAATCAAAAGTGAGCAACCCGTTTTGTTTTTTGAAAATTTTGGAAAATTACCCCTTTCAAGGGGTTGAGAAGAACCCAACCAAATAAAAAAATGGATGATAACAATAATTATAAAATCATTTTTCATTATATTTTTTCTATAAAATAAACCTCACAAAAGCAAAATCACGTATTTTCTTGGTTGATGAGGGATTGATGTGGGTTAAAAATTTACCCTGGAGCTCTCCCAATCATCCCTAAAACATTAAGAAAAAGAAAAAATTTCTAAAATTCTGAAAAAATATATGCAAATCTTTGAAGACATAAAATGTATAACACAACAATATTATATATGTCTTGATGAGAGGACAATCCGTACGAAGGTAAAACCACCCGTACTCAGAAGGAGATAATGAACAATCCTTAAGATTGAAAAATAAATCTTATGTTTAATATTTTTCTTACAAAATACTCAAGATAACACATCCTCATGAAACTAGAACTTTTTGATTGAAATTCACTCCTCTAAAGGGGGTGAAATGATCCCCTGAAAATAGTAAAATTCAGAGACTGTTTTTGAAAATCATTTTTGCAACGTATAATTTTTACCCAAAACATAAAAACGCTAATTTACTAGATTCCTACTTGGAAGGTAGTTGAGAGGATCATAGTACTCTATTCTTTCGCTGGGTGGCGAATAGAAAACATAGTGGCTGGAGAACTAAGATCTTGCTTCAAGTAGCAGCAACTGACTGATCTTGCCGTAAGTGGCTGGAACTCTAAACTTGCCTTAAGTGGCTGGAACTCAGGCTGTTCTTGCCATAAGTGGCTGGACCACCACTAGACCATGCTTTAATTGGCTGGATTTATAATAGCTCTTGGGTTGAGTGGCTGGAGAGCTAAGATCTCGCCT